>CM053604.1:109163962-109209879 GCA_028646535.1 Procyon lotor | reverse complement strand
GGGAATCACTGAAGGTTTTCAAAGAGTGGATTGTATACCATATTTTCTATATGCATTTTAGGAAGATATTTCTCACCATTGTATGTTGGAGAAGTTAGGCACTAAGGATTTGTGATGAACTGGTTAGTAATTATTTTACTATAATTATTTCCCATCACAAGCTACATTTATAAATATATGAATAAAAAAAATCTCTTTAATCACATGACTTATACTTTCAAGCGGAATCACTGAGTTTTTGAGAATTAGAGATTGAACTGACATTTGCAAACAACCAAAATGTCTACTGGTAAGATTAATGTGAAGTGCATATTAATAGAGAGTCAATTTAATGTCTTACTATGAAATAAAGAATGGTATGTATGGAAAAGGAAAAGAGCATGCTTAAGACAAACAGTTGAAAATAGAGTGTTCATTCTGAATATATCTAAGAACAAACGTGTGTATATGTTTTTGAGCATGCATAAATACTGTCCTTAAATTTGAAGCACATTTCAAAACGTTCCTAAAATATTAATGCTGATATTTGGGTAAGGAAGACTCAAGGTATTTAGGAGAAAACACAGGATTTTTGTAAAGAAAATTTTACTTTCACTTTCTAGGGACTACCTGGATTAGTAGTTGGAGAAGTTTAAAAGAGACCCTACAGATTGCCCTGCTTTGGCTGCATTCACATTACTGACTTTGTATGGGAGGTTCACCAGCTGTTTGACTGGCAGGAGCAGGAGCTTTCACTTCAGTAGTTTATAATTCCTGGCTATTCTAGGATAGTTTGCACTTCACCAAGCCTCAGACAGGTCAGGACATTTGGTAGGAGAAGGTTGAAAGACAAAAGCAGCAGGCCTTGGGTTCACAGCCTTTTTTTGTTTTTTAATTAGAAAATTATATTTTAATTTGGTGGTTAGAATTTTTAGTAATGTGCCTGTATTACATGTAGAAAGTATTCATCAACCAAGAGGAGTTTTAAAATGTCAAAACCAGGAAAAGCTACTTTAAACCATGGCTTGGTTCCTGTTGATCTTAAAAGTGCAAAAGAGCCTCTGCCACATCAAACTGTGATGAAGATATTTAGCATTAGCATCATTGCCCAAGGCCTCCCCTTTTGTCGAAGACGGGTAAGTCTTGCATTTGAAAAATAGAAATATTTATTTAAATGAAGTACTTGTGTTTCCGTTAGTGAAGAAATGCTTCGGCTTTCGATTGATATTTATAAATAAAATGTTCAGTGCACTATGTGGTCAGATAAAACTTATATAAGTGGTAGTTATAATAGTGTAATAAGAAGCCTAGAGGGCAAGGTTACCCAGTCCACCTTTTTTTGCCTCTCTCATTTATTTTTCATGATATTAGAATCCTTTAAATTTATTTAAAATTGGTAAATGTAAAAACCGTGTTTTAAAATATGTTGGCAAATCTACAACCCCAAATTAAAGTTTTTATTCTGTGGGAAAAGCAAGAAGCTGGTGGCATTCTTCTTACACATGGGAATTACAACATTAGCTCTTTTTAAAGAGTACTCCAAGTTCCCTAGATTTATCTGGCCTTTAGAGCTGTATTATTTTAAATTGCTATTTCTTTAATTCAGATTAACATTAATAGGGACTTTACTTTTTGCTGTTGTATAAAATAAAAATAGCATGCTATTGTGTGGCAGTTACGATAGAGTTTATATATAGACAATCCTGAACTAACAAACATTTTGTAGAACTTGTGCTAACGTACAATCAAGTTATGATCTATTGGATGTTTTTCAGGATGACATTCTCCTCTCCCTCACCAAGTTCTGACCCTGTTAATATTAGCAGTTTTATTGTATTTTTTTAGTTAAGTTGGTATTGCTAGTTTGAATTATTAACTAGAGTGATATATTTTTAGATCTAAAATATGTTTATGATCCTGAACACATTAAACCGAAAATCCCCACAAAAACCTGAGATTAAATGGGTATTTGCATGTAAAAGTGTTATTAATGTTTTAGTTCCCTTTTTTAAAAAGAAAAAAAAAACAACTAAAGGGGAAATATTCTACTAAACAAGTAGATCAACACACAACACCTGAAAAGTATTTTTTTCTCCTTAGTGAAAACAATCTTTTATTTGCTGAGATTTAACCTTTGTAAAAACATGTTTTCTAATTATCTTAGTTCCTTTTGAGTAGTTTCCATTTCTACTCAAAACAAGTGGTAGCCATGTTGAAAAACATTTTGAGTGAAGTTTAAATAATATAGTTTCAGCATTGAGCATGGAATATAAATACCTCCATCACCCTCTCTTTTTCTTCTTTACTATGTTGTCAGAAAGTGTTTACTTTGTCTTCTTTCGCTTTGTCACTTTTATAACTTCTGAATGAGGTCACTGTTCTGATTTAAGCATTTACACAGAGTCCTCTACTAGCTTTAAAGTCATTAATAAACTAATTTATTATTTTAACACTTCCATAAACGAAAATACCAACACAAGTAAATTTTTAAACAGAGGAAAAGAAGTGTGGGTTTTTTAAATCAAAGGTTAATATATTAACAATCAAGATAATCTTGTTCTTTGTTGAGTATTTCTAATAAATTCTTAGGTATGATATATGGTAGATTACTTCATTATATCACAGTGTATGTTTTCTACCATTATTTTCTAACATGTACATGAAATTTAAAAGGCTCAGGAGCAGATTCTATAAGAAAAATTAATAGAGAACTTCAGGCTTTCCCTGAGGGTGTCTTAGGGTCACTATGCAGCTTGACTTTTCTAGGTTACTATGTTATGTTAATATATAGCCTTGCATTTGTAATAATAGAAGAGAACTAAATTTGAAAAAATAAAATTCATATGAGAAAGTTTTTTGGGGAAGATAGCTAAAAAACACATTCAGTTTCAGACTGCCTGCCTGGCAGTAACCTACTATTGCATAACTCATTGACTCCAAGAACTAGAAATACTAGAGGGATCGTGTAATTATATCCGCCCCCCCTTCATGACTGGTTAATTTAGATAGTTTTTAATTGGTTTGCATGTTCTTCATTATTTAATTTATTAACTTTCCTTTGGTAAATTGATAATAAACATTTAAAAAATATTATTTTTCTTTATCAAAGATTTAAGGAAGACTTTTGGTATGATGTGTAATTAGTCTTTTTGTGTGTAACATCCAGTATATCTCTTACACTGGGCATATTTTGCTTTCAAGCAGATTGTTCTACATGGACAGCAAAGTACACAAAGCAGATAGATTTCTGTATTTTGTAGGCCATTTTTTTCTTCTAAGTAGTGAACTAATGTGCACTAGAGTGACCTCTTAATAAGACTTACAGCAGTCTTGGGGCACCTGGGTGGCTTAGTTGTTAAGCGTCTGCCTTCGGCTTAGGTCATGATCAGGGTCCTGGGATCGAGCCCTGCATCAGGCTCCCTGCTCAGCGGGAAGCCTGCTTTTCCCTCTCCCACTCCCCCTGCTTGTGTTCCCTCTCTCTCTTTGTCTCTCTCTGTCAAATAAATAAATAAACATCTTTAAAAAAAAAAACCAAAAAGACTTGTAGACCTATTAAAATTTGAAAAACATAATGTCCCTCCATCCCTCATAGATGTTGATCCATTTAATGTTTGCACAATAAAATAACTTTAAATTGTGAAAAATCCTTTAGTTGCTATAACCACAGCTTCAATTAATATCTCTTGAAATGTTTTCAGAAAAATATATTTACCTACTATTAAGTGTAATATTGGTACTGGTAGTCAAATTTATTATATAAATTATTTTGGTCTCTCATCAGAAGTACTTTGGACTTAATACTAACAATAGTAAAGAAATAGCAATCTAGCTATTACTTAGTTACTATAGATCAAAATATTTTTAGTATTAAGGTCCTTATTGTTTATTTACATTCACTTAGGCATTCTTGGTACTAAGTTTCACTTGGAACTTGTTAAAAATATAGAATCATGGGGAACCTAGGTGGCTCATTTGGTTAAGCGTCCAACGCTTGATTTAGGCTCAGATTATGATCTCAGGGTTATGGGATCAAGCCCCTGTTGGGCTCCACACTCTGGGATTTTTTCTCCCTCTCCTTCTGCCCCTTCCTCTGGTTGCTTGCACTGTAAATCAATCAATCTTAAAAAACTTAGAATCCTGGGTTCCCCTCTTTTGGATAGTCTTATGTAAGAGATGTGGATTAAGGTTCAGGGATCTATCTATATTTTTAAAAATCTTACAGGTAATTGGATCAGGAGCATTTGAGAGTACTAGTTGAGTATTCTAAAAGAACCAATTGTCCTGTAGTAGAAGGGGAATTTTCCAGGAAAAACTTATTTAATCTATAAAATCACTGGATATTTTTAGTTTTCTTTGAAATTGGAATGCCTAATTATGGTAATACGCTATTTCTTAAATCCTAAGGTACTTTATTTTTTCTCATTTTAAACATACCTGAGAAGTGTTTAAAATGCGAAAAAATAATGTACCTTAGGTACATTTTGATGGAATTTTATAGCTTATCTGACAGCACTTTTTTCTTTTTAGTGATAAGAGAAAGAACATCTTACAGCTAATAATAGTAAGAAAATGTGGTTCGGTGCTTAAGTCTCATTTCTTAACTCATTTTGTTTGGGAGATTTTTAAGCATTTACAATATTCTCGTAAAGTTACTCTTCATTGTTACTATTTTGATAGAAATTTGCAAATGACATGCAAATGACAATGGTTTATATAGGGCTTTTAAAGCTATCTGACTGTGCTAACTTTTAGACAAAATATTGTTTTGAGAGTGCTGTATATATTCCTGGGCTTGAACCGTGTACTGATTGTGTCACATAAGCACTGTCAACATAGCTAAGAGTGGTGGAGAACTGCTAGTGGGACCGTAGGGTGGTCAGGTGGGGTCAGGATGGGACAAAGCTTGTTCTCCTGAGACAAAAGAGCTCAAGCAATAATGAAATACATGACTGGGATTTCTGATAGTTGAAAACAGTTTTGTAGGAATTATGTTCCATATCAAATTCTATTCAAAATACCACATTTAAAATAATTTTTCTTTAAAGTGAAAGTAGAAGTTAAAGTAGAATATTCGTGTCATTTGAGAAAACGTTAATATCACTCCTGTGTATTGTTATCATTGCAGGTTAGCTTAAGTCAAACTTTCTGCAAAAGGCCAGTAAACATTTTAGACTTTGTGGACCCTATAGTCGCTGTTAAAACTACTCATTTGTGCCATTGGAGCCAAAAAGCAGCTATAGACAATACTTAAATGAATGGGTGAATGGACACAACTGTGTTTTAATAAATCTTTACTTAAAAAAAAGAGTAAAGTCTAGGTTTGTATGATTATAATGATACTATAGTAAATCTTGTGCATCTATCTTTTTGCTTATATATAAGTTTCAGCTCATGGTAAATTTCTAGAATGAGATTGTTAGTTAAAGCCATAAGTCTTACATTTCCCTTAAAACCCTTAAAACCGTTGTCTTCTCTTCTAATTCTTTTGTGGTTATGTAGAAAAGAATCTTTGTGTGGCTAACTGCTACAATTTTAACATACTGTGTATTCTCTTCTTAATATACAGTATTAGTATAATAAAGCTAATGATAATTGCTATCTTTTTAAAAGAGCCCACCATGTATTCTAGGCACTGTTTTAGTTGTTTTGTATATTTTAACCCACTTAATGCTTAAATGACTTAGATGTTCGTTAAGTACTTTAAATCAGGTATTCTCTCCATTCAGTAGACTAGAAAATGGAGGCTCAAACCAGCTACTCCTCCCCAGTTTCCTTGGTGGGTAGTAAAACTGGCATTTAGCTGCAGAGCTCACTAATGCTGCAGCTAATAGCAGTAGCCGTTCTCTTTATACATTTTGTTTTTATTGGGAACTTTACATTTCTCAACTACTGTTAGTGTTTTGGAGGGTAAGCCTAGGAGCCTATCATTGTTGACATTGTTTCTGTGAGAAAGTAGATTCAAAGATTAAAACAAGTAACTTAAAAATAACTTTTGATATCATAAAACACTTATAAATACAGCGTTTTTGGTGTTATCTCTTTTAAGATGTTTCACTTATAAAATTATCCGATAGATGATGCAATAATTATAGTAATAAAGAACTGGAAATATTTGAACAGTATACATATTTGTCTGTTGTCTTTGTAAGCTCAGTGATGATACCTGTTAAAAAATTACTCTTGACACTTGTTAAAATGGCAAGATAGACTTTATTCAGGGGTACTGTGGTGATGTAGGTATAGGGACTACTACAAGGGGGTTTTGTAGTAGGGGAGCAGATTGGGCTCCACTCCAAATAGCAAAGAAAAGTTAGAATTTATAGCCAAGGAACAGTTTGGAGAGTCAGTGGAGAGAAAATTATTAAGAGGAAACATTAGTGGTGGGGGTGGGGGGCGGGTTCTTGCTAAACCAGTTTAACCAAAGTGGTCAGACATCCAGTGGGGGATGATAGAGGATGAGGAACCCAGCAGTTAGGGAAGGTGGTCACATACCAAGATTGGGAGGATTCTGGTTAAACTGAGTAGGATTCTTGCTCTTGACAACATGCCCAAGGACAGGGCCTAATTGAAAAAGAGCTCAGCGGAGCCTATCTAGAGTTTGGTCAAGAAAGGAATCTTTGTCATACCTCAGGGTCTGAGGTTGGCAGACAACTGAGAGCAGCATGTCTGCACAGATTAAGCATCCTCAAACTGCAGTGCAGTGTCATTCTCATCACTTTGCTCAACCAGTACTTTTGACAGTGAGGACAAACATTTAAAACAGCGTTGTACCTCTCTTAGCTTCAGTGCTGTTTTGAGTTCAAGTTTTTTCTTTATTATTGAGTTAGCGATGATACTAGACAAACCTATATTCAAAATTTTAACCTCATTCAGGCATAATCAAATTAGCTGTTTTTGTATGTATAATATTCAGTTAGTTTAAGCAGTATATAATTTTAATCCATTATGCTCCTTTTATAGACTTTTGACCAGATTATTATACCTTTTCAGCAAAGATCTGCCAGTTGTGTCAAATAGTTGTATTACCTTTGTTTTAAAAAAACAAGGTGTCTAATTACTTACCCTACAGAAAGTTCCATCTGTGGGAAGATTTTGTACGTACCCCCAAAGTAGGTCATCATAAACTCTTTTGCTAAAGCCAACTTGTGAATTATTATCCTTCTGAATTTAGCAATCTCTCAAATTCTCCAAATTGAATGGTGATACAGGGAGTTTTAATTTTCTTCCAATGATTAATATCTTTTAGTTCTCTTTATAGAAATAAGACATACTCAATATGTAAAATTTAGAAAAAATGTTTTCCTTTACAATTTACTAAATTATCGGTAGTTACACTGCTCAAAAATACCACAATAACAACGTTAAGTAAATGATTTTTTTAGCAATATTGGTACTTTAATTCATTGTTAAATATATTGTTGGTGGTTTCTCATAATTGTAGTTACTTAAAAGTATATAATCTGCTGTTCCATAATTTTCCTACTTTGTTGATTTAGATAGTGACCTACTTTGAATTTTTTTATACATGAATCCTAAACATCTCTGTACACAGATTTCTAGAAGTAGAATTATTGGGTCAAGGAGTATGAACTTTTTTAGATTCCTGAAAAATACTGTTAAATTGTTTTCCAGAAAGTTTATACCAATTAAAAACCAGCATGAGGGGGCGCCTGGGTGGCTCAGTGGGTTAAAGCCTCTGCCTATGGCTCAGGTCATGATCTCAGCGTCCTGGGATCGAGCCCCGCATCAGGTTCTCTGCTCAGCGGGGAGCCTGCTTCCCCCTCTCTCTCCCTGCCTCTCTGCCTACTTGTGATCTCTCGCTCTGTCTGTCAAATAAATTAAAAAAAACAAAAACCAGCATGAGGGATTTCTGTTGTTTTTTAAAGAGAAAGAAATCATATTCTAAGAAAATTTATCCCTATGTGATAAAATTTTGTGGATTTTTACTTAGTTAATATGATGCATTGTATTTCTAATTGTATTAGTCTAGGGTTTTAGGTTTTTTATCATAGGGAATTTTTTTCCTTTTGAAAAAATAACGAGATAGGTTTATACTTACAGCTTCATGTAAATGAATGATTATGTAAATCAAGAAATAATTTATTGCTCATGATATTTTATTTTTTATTCTTTCTGGAAAATTTTTGTCATGGACCTGTCACTTATATACTTTTGTCTACAATTTTCTTCTACTCCTTTCGTAGTTTTAAAACTATAATCTGTGTTTTTCTCTAGACAGATGATCCACATGTATAGTTTTGTGATTTATTACATTATTTTTACTGCAAGTCTTAAGGTTATTTCAGTTTTTGCATCGCCTTAGTTTATCCTTTTATATTTCTGAATTTTAGGGTGATATTTGCATAGTATAAATGACAGCCCCTCCCAAAGTATATTGCTATTAATAATATCTATGAAAAGAATACCTCTCATACTAACAAGAGCAGCTGCCTGAAATACTTCTTATTTCTTATAGCACTATTACTTAGTCTTACATTTCTGACATAGTTTTGCCTTTAGCCCCAATCCAGGTTTACCCTTTTTTTTAAATCCAGTCCAGCCATGATTAATTCTTATTGAAAAGTAGTTGTAGCAAGTCTGCTCTTCTAAAATGTCTTGATGCCTGAAAGGCATTTCATGAAACTCAATATCCATTTCATGGAACTCTTAGCCAATTAGAAATAGATGGATATTTCCCCAACATACAGAAATATTAAACCTTTAAAAAGCCAGCATCCTCCATTTCTCCCCCAGATTGGTCTGTTTTGTGCCTCTTCCTTTCTAGATCCTTTCCAGGACCTCACAGTCTAGCTTCCCTCTGGTTGGAACCTTTCTCCTGGCACTGATTGTATACACCGTTGTCCTCAGTGGAACATATTGTAATTGTTGCCATTACCTTTGGCCCTTAGGCAAATATGTACTGCCTGGTGAAGTTAATCCATATAATTATTTTGTCTCCTCAGTTAGGCTATAAACTCTTAGAGTTCAGAAATTATCTTTAGTGTCTTTTTATGCTCCTAGTGATATGCAGAAGAAAGTTAGTATAAATATTCTTATGACTAATTCGTTGAAGCATGTGTTAAACTTGGAAGATTCTGAAGGAGTTTTTGTTCTGTTAAGAATATGGCATGTTTTATATTTAAAAAAAAGAATATGGCATGTTTTTGTTTACTAAATGTTTTTAAATGACTGTGCAGCTGTGATTTTGAATATTTCATTTTCTAAATTTAAATAAACTCAGATACAGTTTGACACTTAATTTTAAAAGTAATTACTACTTACCAATTTTGAAAACGAAGGAGAAACAAACATAGGGTAAAGTCATTTCGATGGTACCTTTGAGATTCTACAGTAGTCAACAAATGTCAGAAAATGCTGAAATAAAGGAAAAAGAAAATTACAATACTTTGGAGAGAAGAAAGAACAGGGTAGTGATAGGAGCAAATTTGGAGGGAAAGCTTAGTAGGATTCCTGATTTTTTTTTTTTTTTAAGTAAACTAAAATGTGACTTCCTTTGGTTATTTTCCTTACACACATATTCCATTGGAACTGGGGAAAAATTTTCAACTTGAAAATTTTGAACCTGAAAAATTCAAGCATTTTCAATTGATGTGATACGGTTTATTGTCACTACTTTTTCTTAGCAATAAAAGAATTAGTTACCACATCAGACCATTCTATTTTAAATCCTATCAGTCCTTTTCTTCCTAAGAATGTTTCATGTGTCATGCGGAAACTTCAGTAAACAGAATATAAATTAAAAATTTTCTTGTGGTCTTATTCTCTGTACTGTGCAGGGTACTTAATTAGCTATAAATAAAAAGGTGATGATTCTTCATCCCCTGTACCTGTGGATATGCAAAAGTGAAAAATCACAATCCTCTATGCATCTTACATAGTCTAGTGGTAAAAACCTTAAAGCTTTATTTTATTTTATTTTTTTTAAACCTTAAACCTTTATAGAACAAAAGTATAATTTTGGTTGAATGCTCCCAGGTACAAAGTACTGTGAGTACAAAATTCTCAAAGCAAATGACTCAGGAAAGGCTTCACAGTAACTTTGAATTAAAACATGATGTTTACTAATAAGCAGATGATCAGAAAAGCAGTGGGCAGAAGGAACTTATATTACTGCTTGTGCTCACATCTCGGCTTTTCACATTTCACATTTATACTGCTGCAAATTGTTCACTTATATCTTTTTTTTTTTTTTTTTTGGTTAAGATTTTATTTATTTGACAGAGAGAAACACAGCGAGAGAGGGAACACAAGCAGAGGGAATGGTAGTGGGAGAAGCAGGCTTCCCGCAGAGCAGGGAGCCTGATGCGGGGCTCGATCCCAAGACTCTGGGATCTGACCTGGGCCGAAGGCAGACGCTTAACGACTGAGCCACCCCGGCGCCCCTGTTCACTTATATCTTGATATGACATTTATCAGTGTTAATATCAGCCAAAAAATATGTATTGAGCACTTAGAACACAGCTGGAAAATTTCTAGAATCTATGGCTGTAACAGTGAACTAGATAGAGGCCATGGCCTCATAGAGCTTAGGTTCTACTTTATGGAAACAGAAAATAGTTATTAATGTTAGCGTTTTGATGACAATAAAATAGGGTAATGGCATAGCGTCTAACTTGGGATACAGAGAGCAAGCACTATACTTTCCACATATGAACTCATATAACCCTTAAGATAACCTTGTAAAGTAGGTGTTGTATTATATTATCCCTATTTTACAGATGAGGAATCTGAGGAATAGTGAAGTTAAATAACTTGCCCTAGAGCTAATAAGTGATGGAGCGGAGATTCTACCTCAGGCATCTGGCTCTAGCATCACAAACACTGTGGTGAACTGACTTTGGTAAGGTTTGCTGAGTGAACAGATCCTTAGTTTCCAGCTGTTATAAGGAGTAACTTTTGCTGTGTAATCCTGGGTTTTTAATAGGTAATTCTTACTTTGTTCCCACAACTTATGATGGCCTCAGTATCTAATTATTGACAACATTGCTTTCTAGATGTTTTTGTCATCAAGTGATGTCTTCCTATTAGGGTTGTGCCTCAATTGTCAGATATGAATGTAAAACAAATTGCAATGTGATGTGTAAGTCTACAACTACATTGTAGAAATAACTGCCATGAATTGTTATTCTGTTGTTAATAGATAACAATCTGTTCAAGTAGTTTAGTTACTATAACATCACAGGGCAAGTGCTATTAAGATGTAGTATGGGAGACAGATGAAAAATATGCTAAAAAATAAACTTGCTGCCCATGTCCCTTGTCTGCAGACCAGATGTCCAGCAAGCCCTGAGAGCTAAGAATTTTTTTAAAGTTAGCCAAACCTAACTCTAAGTAACTTAAGATAGTCAGTTTTATTATTTATCTGAATAGTCATGAACTTTCTGCAAAAATATGAATGTATAATATACTGGAAGTATTCAATAATATATATGCACCATATTACTTTTCTAAACTCCAAAAAATTCTGAAGTCAGCAACACAGCTTTCTCTAAAATTGTGGAACTAACTCCACAGACCTTTGAGTTTTACAGCTATCACCCACATACAAAAAATGGAATACGCTTTGAAATGTCAAAGTAGTCAAAGCCTTAAGTCTCTGAGTACATGCATATTTAAATGCTTTAAAACATACATTATATAAATGAATATCTAAATATTACTAACCTAGTTATAGACAGCTCCATATAATATGGTAGTTCACGGCTTATATATTATTTTTCTTCCTTGAGTAAATGTAACTCTCGTTAGCAGCCATATTCATTAAATGAGGAATGAGAACCTCTATCACTTTTTTACTTCATGGAAAATTAATACCACTAAGTTAATTTTTATTCTGCTAATAAGTTTTAGGCATATTCTCCGTATGTGTTGCTAGTATAACAAAGATGAGTAAGGCAGAGACTTTCCTTCCCTTAAGGAGGCTACAGATGCTTTTCTGTCTCTGAGAGACATATCTCATTGTCCCATTTTATAGTCACATATCAAAATCAGAGGAACATGGATTAATTAATGTACTCAACAAATAAGTATCCATTAATTGCCAGGCACAGTTCTGGGCACTTCAGATACATTAGTGAACAAAGCAGAAAAAGTCCAACCTTTTATATAATTTAATATTTTAGTGACCCTGAGAATTTTGCCTAGGAATGGACAGCATGTTTGGTCTGTTCCAGTATACAGTGTGTCACTAGACTCCTTTATTCAGTAGTACACTTTTCTAAATCAGCTGGTGGTAACTTGTCTTACAGTTTCTCCATATGTATATATGGGTACCTACATACATGTGCATGCATACATAGACACATACTTTCTCTGACTTGATACGATTATGTTGGTGACTTTATTGATATGTATAATCTACTGGTTTTCAAATACTGCTGGATAGTATCTAGTAGGGAATAGTATTTTGAGGTTCTGAAAGATTAAATATGATTCTATTTTTTTTCATTTTTTCATATTCTTGGAAGGAAACTTTAGTAATATGCTACCGGGCTCACCTAGTGATTTCTTTTTGGATTGTTCCTGGGTCAGATTAGAGTTCTTGGCCCTATTTCTGACTTGTGGAAAGTTGCATAAATTAATGTATGTTTCACATATAAACCAGTTAAATAATGGTAGATGTAATTTATAGTAGATATGTTTATGATAGGTATAAATAATGATAGGTATAATTTAAAGATTTTATTCACTAATTTGAAAGAGAGCCAGCGAGAGAGGGAATGCAAGGAGGGGGAATGGGCGAGGGAGAAGCAGTCTCCCCACTGAGCAGGGAGTCCAATGTGGGGCTTAATACCAGGACCCTGGGATCATGACCTGAGATGAAGGCAGACACTTAACCTGACTAAACCACCCAGAGGCCCCTAAGATTTTTTTAATATGATAGAAATTTCACCATAGAAGTAATAGCAGAAAGGACTACCATTTGTGGTAAAGTCAGCAACATTCTAAATGTTAGGAGTTACAATTCAGTTACTTCCATTTACAAGTACCTGTTGATGCAGCACGTCTCTTTATTTGCATGCATAGTGTTTTATTCCTAAATTGTGGGAAAATAGATTTTTTTAAAAATAGTAAATTGGAGAAGTTTTCTCTTGTGACTTTGGTAGTCTTTATATAAATGTTTATATATTTATAAACTTTATTGACATTTAATTAGGTCTAGAGGAAAACCAAGTAGGAGCAAGTATTTCTAAAACATTAATACATTAATACTGATTCTAAAATCACATGGCTAGCTGTTTGTCGTTATTCTATGATATTTATATGTAATAATAGAGAAATCGGTTTTGAGAGTAAAAATATAATGTTGGATGAAATTCTCTTAAATTTTTTCTCCTTGCTAGTATTGAAAATAAAAATTGAAACTTGTGGGCTATTCTTATATTTAATTACATTTTTATGTGTGAGTGATATCATATAGTTCACTTGGGAACAATTTAAGCTTAAATGGCTTTTCAGTAATCCACAGAAATCTCTGCATTATCACTTTAGATTTTAAAATGTCGTTGTTGCTACTAGTTTGAACATGTAGGGGCAGTATAATACTGTTTTTGTAAATCTTGTCTGAATTTGTGGGATTTTTGAATCAGTAAGTGGTATTAAAAGTTCGTTCTTCTTTGCAAAAATGTAGCTGTATATCTTACATTTTAAAGGATAAATGGGACTACCTAAGTTGGAACTATTCTTTCAGTTCAGGTTCATATATATTATACAAAAGCTTTTATATTATGGAAGCTCATGGCCTTGATTTATATCTAAAGTCAAGGAATATGTTAAGCTAGTTAACAAGAAAAAATGTACTTTTATCGTTAGACAATAAAGATGAGGACGGGTAAGTGGATTTGCAAAAATAGGCAAAATACTAAAATCAGTGCAATTTTGCTCCTTTTTTTTAAAACAGTACGGAATGCTTCACGAATTTGCGTGTCATCCTTGTGCAGGAGCCATGCTAATTTTCTCTGTATCATTTCAATTTTAGTATATGTGTTGTTGAAGCGAGCACTAAAATTGGTGCATTTTGCTCTTATTCTGTCTGTACCAGCCTTTTCAAAAATGTATGTTTATAAGAATTTTTTAATAAGGTCTTAATTTTTCAATCTGACAAGTGAACAAAACTTAGATTACTAAATCTTATTTTAAGATTCTTTAAGTGGTATTTTTTTCAGTATCAAAATGATTAAGGTTATTACAAAATAGATAGGTTTTTTTCCCATTAAAATTGATTTACACTCAGAAACAACTGAGTAGTTTTCTTTTCCACTTATTTATTTTATAACTTCTATGAGTTCAAGACTGCTTTAGACATTTGGAGTACAACAGTGAATGACACAAACTTAAATCCTCACCTTAAGAGTTTATGGCAGAATAGCGGAGTGCTTAACAGCAAAGATGATAGAGTCATTTAGACTTGGGATTACAGTCTTAGCTTCACCACTTACTAAGCCTCATCTGTAAAATGGAGATAGAAGTACCTACTTCATAGGATTATTGTAAGAACAAAATGAAATAGCCTATAGAAAGTATGGTTATGCAATAAGAACTGAAAAACTTGTGAAGTTCACAAGACTTTTTTTAGATGTGTTGGTAAAAATTACAATTAATTCTCCTGACATGATAATACTTGTTTTTTTTACTTCTGGTTAGTGTTTTGAATATTTTTTCATTTTTAGTTTCTTCAAATTGTGAAAGAAAATGCATAGCACCAGTTTTGAACAGTCATTTTTCTTAAATAGTTTCCTGAGTGATTGTTAATCTCTAAATGGAAAGCTACTGCACATAAAAAGTTAATGTGATTTGGTTCTACTTACATTATGTAGATTCATTCAGTGTGACTATCATAGGTGTAAAAATTAACCCCAATATGCCTTACTAAATTAAGGTAACATGTGCTATCTTAGTATTTTGTTTGGAGACCCTCAGATGTTTAGAATAAATATGTTGGCTTCAAATGCCATTATATTAAAACAATTTAAATTGCTATGTAAGAATTAAAAACAGAATTTATCGATTCACATGTTAGTTGCTAAAATGTCTAGCAAATAGTTTCTATTATGATTTTAGGCTCTGACTCCATTTCTTTCCCTAGAGGCCCCAAAAGAAGTTAATTAGGAAATGGGACATACTTGTTAACATATTTGAAAACTAGCTTGTCAAATGGCCCCTGGAATATTATTACTGTGTAAGAATTGAGACTTAAAACATTTAAGAATTGATTCACAAGTCTTAACAAAAGGGCTTAGAAATTTAGATCTTCCTTTAGTACCTTGTGCTGCTCTTTATTTTTAAATTATGTGAAAACCCCATATTTAACACACACACGTGTGCATGCACGCACACATGCATTCCCTGTTCCCCCAATACACGCAAATGAAATTCTCACCCACCCAACCTCCGTATAGTAGCTTATCTGCAGTGTTCATGCTGCAACTGCTGCATTGAGGGGAAGTGGTGTTCTGCTGTTTTCATATTAGCTTTGTTATCGTGCAGTGTTTTCAGCTGCTCATACTCATTACCATACAGCTGGTATGTAGAGAAGAGAAGGAAGCAAGCAGAAGTTGCACTGTCTACGAGAATAAGAAGCTCTTTTGCAGATGGGGTGCTGGCAGATGGGGCATGTGTTTGAACAGGTTTTACTAATAACAGGGTGCATTAAAAATCATTCTGAGAAAGTTCTAAGGTCAGTGCCATGAATTCAAAGCTCGAGAAGTTGTTCAGCTTTTTGTAGACCTTTTTAGAATATTAATTAACTCTAATACAAAAAAATAATAAACGGCCAACCACAGCCTCTTCGAAAATATTTTGTATCAGTTTTACCTTTTTCATTTTAGGATTTTTCTCTTTAATGTAATTTAAAAAGCATTGAAACTGTTTGCTAGTGTCTATCATCATCTTGCACTGTATTTTGTACTTTTCAATATATTTACTTAAAATTCCCATACTGTGATTATATACAAAAGTATAAACTTTGAGCACTGTAATAACATTTTCACCTTTAATATATGTGTTAAGATATTTCTTAGAAGATGAAAATGAAAGGATTTCTTTCAAAAGAAGTAGAAATGCTTCTTTTTACTTGTTGATTACATTGAAGTTTAAGATGAATTATGTTCTATCTCCATTCAAAGTTAGAAGTGAATGGTATGTCCCAGAATGAATCTCTTGTTAAAATTATTACTTATATGCTTCTCATATTCACAAAACCAAATGAACTAGTAATGAAATAACTATCAGTAACTTAAAAAAAAAAGTATTTCAGTGGGATCTTACTCCTTTTGACCTTTTTCATTAACTGTAGTGTTTCTTGGTAGATCCTATCTCAATGGGAGATAGTGATAAAAAGCAACTAAAGCAAAATAAAAATAGCCAATTATATGTAAAATATGCAGTATTCAATTTAATTTAATATTTTGTTCATAGAGAGTAAAATATATATTACCAAAGATTTTTTTTCTTTTTTTACTGAATGTTACTTATAGTGCTTTTGGTAACTCTCAAAAACTTTCATGCTTCAGATTTCTTATCAGTAAAATGGAGGTACAAAAGTGCTATCTGTTGGGTTAATACCAGTGAATAAATAAAATACTTTAACTGAGATTTACAGGAAATGGTGTACTAAGTGGTGTTAAAAGTGTGTACAGCACTTTTAATAGTAAAAGTTTATATTCTGTTGGGCATTTTTAAAGGTACAGGAAGTCCTAAGCCAGGTTGGCTTTTAATATAATAACAAAGCTAATTGCATTTTTGTTGTATATCAAACTGTATTTTCTTCCAGTTTGGTTTATGTTTTAATTGGTAATTGACCAATATCTAGAAAATTTTATTAGTTTTCCCTGAAGGAGAAATAAATATATATATATATATATATGGCTATATAAGATACTACAAATAATATTATATATATCATAGTACTGAGTAAATAATAAATTTATAAAATGTGTTCACCTATATCACCTTTCCTTATACTGAAAATGATGAGTTTTTCAAATTATGTTGAAAATTAATAATTTCCAGTTTTTATTTCTGTAATTCTGTCATTATTAAGGTGTGTGTTACATTGTTCATTATCTCATATAAATATTATTTATTGATACCCTGATAAGTATAAGGACTACGTGAGCAGCTGAGTTAAAAGAACCAAAATGGAAGTGGTCACTACTTTCATGGAGCTTAAGGTTTAATGGGGAAGATGGACAAATGATTAATGTGTCTACACTGTGACAAGGCATTGGTTCAAGCACTGTGATTTAATAGCTTTAGAATGGGGAGAAGGTGGCCCTGAGGAGGAAATTTGAGATGGACTATACACAAATGATTCCATGTTTTTATCTCTAATCTAGACATTTGTTCTGAGCTCCAGAGCTGCCTGGAGCATGATTTCCTCACCTGGATGTGACCAAACTAAGTATGACCAAGCATGGACCTTGTGATCCTCCCTACCCCAGGAAACGAAAATAAGCAACCCTGACTCTTGTCTGGTATCTTCTCTCATGTCCCATCCAGTTGCATAAGAAACCTAGGTGTCATCCTTGATAACTCCTCTTCCTTTATTCTTCACAACTAATCAATCTGTCACCAAATCCTATTAGTTTTATGTCCTAAATATCTCTTAAATGTTCACTTCTATCCGTCTTTGTTTCATCTCACTAGTCTAAGCAACTATTATCTCTTGCCTGGCCTGGTGGAATAACTTCCTCACATAGTCTCTGCCATATCCACTCTCACTTCCATTCTGGTCTTAATATTACATTTAGAATGATTTTTTCAAGAGGCGTATCTGATTATCTCCTTCCCCTGACCAACATCCAGCATAGGCTTTTCATTACTCCTGCAGTAAAGACCAAAATCCTTTTTGAGGTCTTGCATAATCTAGCCCTTGTCTACTCCTCTAGCCTCATTTTTGTACTTGCTGTAAAACCTCTTTTCTGCAGCCATAGGGGTGCCCTTCCTCCGCCAAACACACTTTAGTCATTCCTTCAGAGAAGTCTACTCTGAACTCCCAGACTAGGTCAAAACCTTAACATTATGCATTTTCCTAACACTGCAGCATTTACCACAATTTTATGTCTACTTTGTTGTATTTCATTATCTTCCTTCCTACCACACTATAAAAGCTCCTACTGTAGCCATGAAGCTGAGACCATCCTTAATTTTACTTATGTATAATAGGCACCCAGATAAATACCACTGAATGAGTGTCTGCAGGAAATTAAAATAACCATAAATCTACATTTGTTGTAATTATGTATCCCAGGTAGAATACAAATAACTAGTTTGAAATTGTGTAGGTTAGAATCACAGAGATATATGCATGTATCAGGACTGCTGTTTATACCTAGGAAGTGATAACCACACATGGATCAAAGTCACATTTTTAAGGATGGATTGACCCTTACAAAAAGATCTGTGTGATGAAATTAAGAAACAGGACCAAAGTGATAACCACATATTGAAGCATATGTTGTATATATACTCTGAAAAGTGCCCCACACACTACTACTTAGTTAATAAGTCACATATTTTTAGGCTATCTATTAAAGTAAAAAATTCAAAACCAAGTGGAAGTCATAATTCCCTGTTAAGTGTGTTGGGGTTGTAATAACCAATAAAGAACATTTAAAACATTTCTTTAGTATTGGGGTACATAACTTTTGCCAGTTTTCTATAGTGTTCAGGTCATTTGGGTAAGGGAGAAAGACCTACTAGCCCCTTCAAAAGGGGGTTCCAGTGAGATACTTTGGTGTATTCTGCTCTCAGCTTTTTTGCATTATTTCATGTTTTAGAGATATAAAGCATAGGGCATGAGAGAGCGAGGGTAGAAATAGTTCTTTGAGAGGGCGGGGGTTAGAAAAGGAAGCAAAACGGATGTATTATTGTAAGCACCTTTCATCAGATAGATTTTCTTCCACTCTGCCTACTAATGGCTGCTTACCCTCAATATAATGTCAAAGATAATGGGAGCAAGCCTTCACCAAGGAGGCACTGGCAGTAGCGTATTAATTCTTCGTCAAGCTGCTCTTTGGTAAATTCCCAACAGTAAAGTGTATCAGAGTACGCAATTAGCTATCTAGTTTGTCTCTTCTTTCTCTGTGTGTGCTGTGACTCTAACATAGATTTCATGCACACATCATACATATGCATACTGAAATTGCTTGGGAAACATCCTAGAGATTTCTTAACTACCAATACTTATTGCTATGAGGTAGAAAACCCTATTATCATTTTCTGTAAACTGGAGACCAAGATTTGCCTGTCTTCAAATCCCAGCCACCCTACTTAATAGTTGTATGTCCTTGGGGAAGGACATCTGAAACTCGGTGTCTGTTTCCTCATCTGTAAGATGAGCTAATAGTACCTACTTCATAGGGTCATTAGATAGCTTCAGTGAATTTTGTATAAGTACCTAGAAGAGTGCCTGTCAGGTTCTTCTCTGTATGCTTCATTTTCTTAAGAGAATGTTCTTTTTTTTTTTTAAACAGTTGTGTATTTAAGCTTGAATAGTTTATATTTTTGATGATGGGCAGTAAAGGAGCACTCAATTTAAGTGTAGTGTTTATTTTCCCTTTTTTCTTTAGGTTTAATATATTGCCTTGTGTTTCTTAGAAATATCTCTTCCTCTTTCTAGCTCTATGCATTGTCATATAAATTGAGCAATTTCATTTACCAATTATATTGATTTGTCCTTTTTTTATTGACTTGTCTGTCCTTCCCTCCCAGTTAGGAGTTCTTCTAGGATAGAGATGACATTTTGCTCAGTTTTGTTACTTTTTGGTTTCTTTCTCCCATCTTGTTTCATTGTTTACAAAACAGGGAACCATTATATGAGGCAGGATTCATTTGGATGAAACTAATCAGTGGAATTTGGGGTTAGAGGCCCACCATAAGTTTTTCTCACAGTAATTTCCTTTTTCTACACTACATGTGGAAAAACAAGTATAGCACATTTCACAAAGTTAAAGTCTTTGAAATAAATGAATTGGTGGGGAGTAAGTTACATCTTGGTCTAAAAAAATCTGTTTTTTGCAAAAGCTAGTTGAACAAAAATGTCTTTGAAATATCGTTTAATTTTAATCTCTTTACATTGTGATCATGATGATTAACATGCCTTCATTTAACATCTCTTGAAAACTATATTCTTAACATGCTGTTTTGTCTCTTGATAAAATAACTTTAAAGGAAAGGCTGAAAATGAAGAGAGAGAGAGAGAGAGAGAGAGGAGTGTGCGTGTGTGTATCTTTATCCCAAGGGCTAATATTACAACTTTAAGAATATTCCATAGTTCAGTATCTTTTTGCTAGCTTTAACTTTATATGCTCTAGTAGTTTTAAGCTACTAAAAAATTCTCATAGGATTTTTTTCATGTTGTAGAAGTTTGAACGTGTATTGATTCAATTAAAAAGAAGATTCAGTTTTTCAGGAGTGTTCTCGAATCACCATGTAACAGTTCTTAAAACAGAGCAGTTCTTAAATTGTAGTGCACATTTGTTTAGTAGTCATTGTGCCATCATTACATACCATGAGTTCACACAGCTGGAAAGAAACTCATGGTATCCATCCTGCAGAGAGAACTTTTTAGAATCATGTATTAAGTATGGCAAACTTTCAAAGTTAATTTTTAAACATTTGGAGGCCTTGAGTATTTATAGATAAATATGTTCTTAAATATGAAAGAACTTTTTAATTAAGAAAATGAATTTATAAGTAAATTATTTCTTTATAGTGGTTTTGCCAAAATGTCAAAGTGCTCCTGACCATTGATCTTACAGTTCACTGCGAATAAAACTACTATAGATCATATACCTTTTCAGATGAATAGTTATTTTGAATATTTCCATAACAGGCAAAACTATGTCAAACTGCACTCATGACCTATCTATTTCAAGCAGTCTTTTTTTTCTACTCTGCTTTTATGTACTGAATCTTTATAGTCTGTTGGAATTTCCTAAAAAGATAGGGGATCATGTAGGCATTATGCTAGTCAGATAATTCTTGATTCTTTCAAAGCAAAGAATGCAGTTTGTTAAATTATATATACAGTAATTGCTTTAAAATGTAAATTGATGTTTCTAAAATGAATCTTTAGAATCTTCCTTTTTAAATGTAGTGGGGGCATGATTACCAGGTTCTTCTTGACAGCTGTATCAAACACAGATACTTAAAGAGTAGGTGAGCTACTCTAAAGTAAGTAAAGAATTGATTAAAGATCACCATGATGCACAGTTTCTAGAGCAAGAACCTGGGGTGACTTGTGTTTCTTACTGGCCTACCACTAGTGTGGAATTATTAAGTGTTTTTGAATAAGTGAAATAAGTCCTACTCCACAGACTTTGTTTCATAACTAGAGTTTTAAAAAGATTGGTTAAAGTTATCTCTTCTCATTTTAAATTCTTCTGGAAATTTTATAAGATGACTGAGATGAGAAGAGATACTGTATTTTAAAAAGTATAATTTTGATCTGGACTTTATGTATCTGCTAGTCAAATTTTATAGTTGGACATAATTATCAGAATTGGGAAGCAAACCAACAGAAGATTAATGAGTTGAGAATAACATGTATTTTAGATTAAGCAGGTCTTGGATGTCTACGTGCTAATGAGGGTGTACCTAAGTAGGGTTGTACATGAGGCTGTACTAAGCTTTTTGAAGACTTTTTCCAACTTTTTTTTTTTTTAACTTTTTCCAACTTTGAGATTCTATGATTATGTTCTAGAATTTTTTATGATCACAAAGAAGTAATAAGTATACCTTGGGTAAAATCCTTTGTCTCTGATAACTAAAGGTAACCATGTCTTTCACCATTGTAGACATTTGGCAGATCCATCTACAGAGATCTGAGCCCAACATCTTTGTTTTTCTCAAAAGGAGTAAATTATCAAATGTAAAGATAAAATCAGAACATAGAAAGTAGAAGAGCAAGGAACTAGAAATATGATATAGTAGATACTCCTTCATTTTTATAGAATTGAGTTACTAGATAGAAAGATTTAGGATAGTGCTTGGCACAAGGTGCAGACTAAGTCTTACCTACTATTCCAATTCTCTTTCCCAAGTTTAGGAATCTTTTGGGATAGGTGATCAGTTTGAGAGTAAGTATGAGGAAAATGGAAGAGTAATTGTTGGATGAAAGAGTTGAAAAGAGTTCAAATACAGTTATATATTCTTTTCTCTGTTTCTCTAATTTCAGCAAGTGAGAATTATTTTGTCAGCAATTTTTAAATTTCATACATTTTTTAAAATATAAAAAATAGGCAAAAATATATACAGAAGTTCTTTTGTGTTTACTCTCACCCTAGAAATCCTCTAATGACTTGACATTGCGCTTAGAGTTAAATCTGAACTCTTGATCATGACCTACAAGATCCTACATGATCTGGCCCTTGGTTACTTGTCTGACATCATCTTGGGCCAGTCATACCATCCTAGCCAGACTGACCTTATTCTTCCTGATCCTAGGCTCTACTCTACCATTTTGACTTAACAGTTGTTTCCTGGGTGATGCCATTCAAAATTAGTCACACGTCTCTACTACCCTTAGTACCTACTTCTTTCATAGCACCGTTTTATCTCTTAAAACTAAGCATTATATGAAATTATCTTACTCATGTATTGTTTACTTATTATGTGTCTTACCCCCTCCTGGAAAGTAAACTACATGAGAGTAGAAACCATTGTTTTCCATGTTATACCTAGAGCCTAGAACAGTTGTTAGCACAGAGTAGGTGCTCAAAGGTTATACAAGTAAATTTGTTCATTGACAGATAAGAAAAAGAGTGAAAAGCTCTTCTTATTAAGCTACTTAGATGACCACTATGAATATTTTTATGTAGTTACATAGGCTTTTCTCTATACATACACACACATACACTTAAATATTTGCATATATATATTCCACAAAGTACCATACTTTATATCATGTGTTTGAATCTTACGTGACTTCTGCTTTACAGTAGCCCTTCCCCTAGTTCTAGACATAACAGTTTCTGTGACTTGAAAATTTTCTACAACGAAGTATTTTCCTTAAAAAGAGGCTTTGAGTTTGGGGCTGGAGGGGCAGGGCATGAGGAGAAAAGGCTGGATGTAGAACAAGATGTTTAATTTTCCAAGCAAGTCATGCATTTTTTTTTTTTTAATATCAGAGGTCCTTTTCTGACATATTGGTGGTGAAAGTCAATAAATTATATACCCTACTGCCCTGAATTACATTTTTATTGTCTTTTCATCAAGTTTGGGAGGGATTATGAGGTTTGAATGAATATTTATTTAAGAAATCTCTTTTTTCTGCACCAGTCCCCCCTTGAGTACAAGATGCTTGTATGTATGATCTGGTTTAAGTGCTTATTGAAACAGAAGGACCCCTTATTAGTCAGTGTTTATAACTAAATAAAAAGTCAACAGTCTTTACACCCACACAGTAAAGTTCTCCTTGTACAGAAAGACACATATTATCCCTAAAATGGGAGAATGAGTCATGGCAGAAAGTACTTTTGAAGAAACTATTACTAGTAAGTTAAAAAATATTTTAACTGTAATATTAAATGTTTGGATAAGGAGATATATTGCTAAGTAGGTTAGACCCTGATGAACCTTGTAAGACTGACTACTAGAAGACTTATAGATGATGTTAATTCTTCAAGCTAATGACAGTGGTAGTTCCACATATATCTTTGGCCCACATATGATGATTTCCTTTTTTCTCCTCAACATCTACCAAACTTCTTTCTTTCAAGTTTAGAAACAAAACCATCTTATATGAAATCTTCTCAGACTATTGGAATGATTTCATTTTCTGACCTCTTACACTACCCAATTTGGCACTTGATGGATATTGTTCTCTATTAGTTTCTTGTCTTGCTAGCTGGATTTTAAGTATCTTCGGGGGAGAAAGGTTATTATTGTAATGTTTTTATTTGTCCTCAGTAGCCTTTTGCAGATATTGGGATATAGGTAATTATTTCTTAATTGATTATTTGTAACCTAAATCTTTCAGTTTCAATTACCTTTTCCCCAATCACTACCATATCTTTGCCTCAGATTTCCCACATGTAGCAGAGGCATAGTCATATGGACCCAGATAATTATTCCATGAACTGAATAATCAAGATTTAGTTATAGTTTACATATGTAATTGCTATTTGCAAAATACAACTTCCCCCCTCTCTTCTTTAGCAATGTCTGATTTCTTTAACCTAACCTGAGCCATCACATATCTAATAGAAATCAGTTAAAAGTAGTGAACTTGAAAAAAAAAAATAGTGAACTTGGGACCAGAGCCTAAGGTTCTAATATAGCTGCATAACCCTAAACAAGACACTTAATTCTCTACCTCACTTTTCTCTCCTGTTAATAACAGTTATTATTTTATAGGGTATCTTTTATACCCTGGGCATCTACCAGGTCCTCACAATGACTCTGTGGGTTAGGTTGGTAAAGTAGGTAGTAATTACCATTACAAAAACCAGAACTCATAAAGGTCAAATAACCCCTACCAAGGTTGCACTTAAGAATGGCAGAGCTGGTGCTTAAATTTAGGTTTCTCCAATTCCAAGGCTCATGTTCATTTCACAAATGAAGGGGAATTAGATTAGATGACTTCCAAGTTCCCTTCTAGTTTTAAACGTATGGCTTCCTGATATTAATGTTTTTGTTGTTGTTGATTCGGTATATGTGACTTTTTTACCTTTTAGCCTTTAGTCCTTTTTTTTTTTTAAAACTTTTTGGTCATGACTAAATTTAAGTCATAACTAATGTAATAAATTAATTCCAGAATTTTAAATGCACCTTAAAATGAAAGGTTATTTTTGTACTAAAATATAAGATTGATATACCACACCTAAAGAAAAATTTTCTGAAATCAAGTAAATTTATTTGAACATCACAACCAGCAGCAATAAATACGGAACTAGATGAAGAAAGTAGAGAAGTAAAAAGGGTTTTAGGTCTTATATTGATGGAAAATTGATTTCATTCTTCATGTTAACTTCTTTCCTGGGTCATATTTGCTGCTTCATTTTTCTTGAAGTCAACCTTATTTTTATATTTTTCTTACTTTATTGAAGGAATTACTATAAAAAATTTATAACAAAATTTTGAGAGGAAAGGTTCACATATGAATTTGAAATGCTTACTAATAGTTTATTTTGGATTTGAAGCATGAGATGTAAATTAGTTGATTTCTAAATAAATCAGAATGAACTCTGGAGTGATTTACTAACTTTGTCAAATTATTGCAGGTGTTGCTTGTCTATAGAGGTATTGTAAGGAATGTTTTGGTACATGTATTAAGTCTGATAGCTCTATAACAGTATGAATTTCAGAAGAGCAAACAAGCAAAATTCCAATCTTCATTGTTTCTTCTGTGGCTGGGATAAATAAAAATCAACTTCCATTATTTTGTCAAACTCTATATGTTTGTATATTTATAAATTGGTCGATATATACATATGCACATATGTTTATCTGATAACTAATTGGCCCAATTAGAAGGGATGAAAAAAACTCTTACTGCTTGAATTAATGTTGCAGTTTGTGTCAAATCTCAATGGGGTACATTTTTGTATATACAGTTATAAATACCTTAAACTTCAAGAAAAAGAAAAATTTATGAAAGTACCACTCCTACAATTATAATTATCTTAAAAATTCTTTAAACCAGTCTCAGTTGTGTTGTGATTTGGCTTTTGATTTACTGAGGTTAGGATTTTGTATATTATTATTACAAGCACTACCTCCTACCCAAACAAGTTTATTTTAAAGTTTTATATAATGTTTGTGATTTTTTTCTAATGCAATAATATTTCAGTATTCATTTACTTGGATGGTACTTTCAAACCAAACTAAATGGCTCACCTTGTTTTATTTTACATATTCATATTAATTTCAGTTTGAGTTCTGAAAGTCAGATGTATATATATAAAACCCTATTCTGTGTCATAAAGTCAGTGGAGGAAGAAAAAGTTTTCTTAATTGTATACTGTCCTATGCCTGACAAATCCTAGATGCTAAATAAATGCTTAATTAATGAATAAGAGAGGAAAATAGCTTATTGATCAATACTGCTACCTGCTTGCCTGGGGAAAATGTAGATGCCAGGCATACATGCTATTTTAATTCACAATACCTGTGATAGGATAGGCTATTAACTTGCCAATTTCAGTTGTGAACCTTTTACTTTTATTTTATTTTATTTTATTTTTTTTTAGTATTTTTATTTATTTATTTGACAGAGAGAGAGAGAGAGAGAGATCACAAGTAGGCAGAGAGGCAGACAGAGAGAGGGGAAAGCAGGCTCCCTGCTGAGCAGAGAGCCTGATGTGGGGCTTGATCCCAGGACGCTGGGATCATGACCTGAGCCGAAGGCAGAGGCTTTAACCCACTGAGCCACCCAGGTGCCCCAGTTGTGAACCTTTTAATAAGAACTCATATCCCCGTGGTGCCTGGGTGGCTCAGTCAGTTAAGTGTCTATCTTCAGCTCAGGTCATGATCCCAGAATCCTAGGATCAGGTCCCATGTTGGGCTCCCTGCTCAGTGGGGAGTCTGCTTCTCCCTCTCACTCTTCCTCTGTGCTTTCTCTCTCTCTCTCTCAAATATATAAATAAAATCTTAAAAAAAAAAAAAAAAAAGAGAAACACATCTCAGAAAGTTAATGATAGTGGGTTAGTGAGATTTCAAAAAGTTTTTTCCAGCCTTAGCATGCTTGACATTCCTTTCTTTGATGTTGAAGTTTTGAGCTGTCTCTAATCTATATTCTGTGCTGGGGCAAGACAGCTAATTATGGTAGGTAGTTTTTCTAGTGTAATATGAGAGTAAAGAATATTGTCGTGATAATAATAAAGAAAATCACTGACATAAGAATATAAACACATTCTTTTATTATAAAATGAAAGTAAATCTTTAAATGTTAGCAATATAGGGGCACTTGGATGGCTTAGTCAGTTAAGTGTCCATCTCTTGATCTTAGCTCAGGTCTTGATCTCAGGGTTGTAAGTTCAAGCCCCACGTTGGGCTCTATGCTGGACATGGAGCCTACTTAAAATATTAGCAAGATAATGAAAAGAACCAATAATATTATAATATCAATTCTGATACAATAGATAGACTTTTTAGTACTAACTATAACATATTTGTGCTTTAGAAAAATGATGCCATGCTACTTTTGCTTATATGGATGCTTCTGTTTGCTTATATGGCTAGTTATTCAAAAACATTATTTGTTATGTATCATTTTTCTACTGTGTCTTAGAGTAAGATGGGAACCTTCAAGGAGTAGATGGTAGTGGAGAAAGATGTATTAAAATGACAATGAGGTATGATAAGTGTAATAATAAAATAATGTATTTAAAATGGAAATAATGAATTCAGAGTCTAGGTGGGGGAAAGTTACTCTATTACTCCTCCTGTTGACACCGTGTATAAAGATACATACTTATCTGAAGATACATGATTTACTTTGTATTACTTTGCTTTACTTATAGTTTATATTTTTTCTCACTATTCACATGTAGATTAGTTTTGGTTTATCCCCGTTAACTAGAACTTGCCCTTCTAAGAACTTAGTCATCCCAACTGATTTTTCAGAAGGAGCCATTTCTCTTATGCTAGTTCACAGGTTAATCATTCTGCTGCCTTACTTCCCAGAGGCTTAGACTCTGGAGCAGTACATCTTTCTTTCTTTCTTTCTTTCTTTCTTTCTTTCTTTCTTTCTTTCTTTCTTTCTTTCTTTCTTTCTTTCTTTCTTTCTTTCTTTCTTTCTTTCTTTCTCTCTTTCTCTCTTTCTCTCTTTCTCTCTTTCTCTCTTTCTCTCTCTCTCTCTCTCTCTCTCTCTCTCTCTCTCTCTCTCTCTCTCTCTCTTTCTTTTTTCTTTTCTTTTCTTTCTTTTCCTCTCCTCTTTCTTTCTTCCTTTCATTCATTCATTCATTCATTCATTCATTCGTTCCTGCTCTCACCCATTCTTCTCATATATCTAGTTCAATGGAGTTGTGATGAGATGAGGATTGGGTCTGAATTAGCAGCCACTCCCCTTGCTAATAGATTCCAGTAAGGCTTATAGAATGGGAAATTTATTGCTTAGCTGAAATTACATGAAGATGTACTTTATTATATTGAAAATATACTTAATATATTGAGATAGTGATTCTAAAATTTTGAGTGACAAGCACAAGTATTATCTGGCTGTAATAGTTGACTATCTAGTCTTTTTTTCATTGAACTTACTAGTTAACATTCTAGCATAGAGCATAAAATACTTTTTTCCTTAAACTTATTGACATAGATTATGGACTGATCTCAGTTTTGAAATGTTTCTGTATACCACAAGGATAAAAAGAAGATAGCTATAGATGGGGCGCCTAGGTGGCTCAGTCGTTAAGCGTCTGCCTTCGGCTCAGGTCATGATCCCAGAGTCCTCAGGCTCCTTGCTCGGCAGGAAGCCTGCTTCTCCCGCTACCATTCCCTCTGCTTGTGTTCCCTCTCTCGCCGTGTTTCTCTCTGTCAAATAAATAAAATCTTTAAAAAAAAAAAAAAAAGATAGCTACAGATAACATACATAAAGGCCTTTTCAGTCATACTACTAAAAAACTTAAATCTTTGAATAATGTTTTAAACATCTGTGTTTTAGCCGAGACTCTCAGAAATAGAAATGGAGAATGGTTTCATTTGCTTTATTCATATATAGATTATGATGAAATTAATAGATCATAACTTTGATTAATAGTACTTCAGAGAATATTGAAAATTATTTTTATTCAATTTTTTGAAATCTGGTTAGAGGTTTGGTTGAATAGTTTTGCTTGCCAAATTCTTTCTTCACAGTTCAAATTAACATTGTAAACAAGATAGTAGGGAGAATTGTTGAAATATTTGGGAAAATAAAGTCTTCATGAGTACTTATATACGTTCTCACTTAAAGGACAAACTAATAAATATAATTATCAAATGGGACCCATGGAAGATGGGGATGTCAGGTGGTGGAAAGTCTTTTCAGTATGTACTTTTTGATCATCATTTTCAGTTTTGAATCATGAAAATATTTAGCCTACTCAAAAATAAAACATGAATATACATACCTGTATATAAATAAACATTTGTGAGCATCAGGTTTTCCCATAACTTCATTCCATACAAAGAAACTTTGTAACCATAAGAGCATTCCTTTGAATATACAAAATTAAGTTATTTTCTTCTTTAAATACCCTAGAATTTGAGAGTGTCCGTGGTTTATTAAAGTTGGTCTTTGTCCTCAATTGAGTAGACTTAATGTGAAAAAGCTACTTCATTTAGAGAGAGGATATGATTTCAATTGAAGTCAAGCTTAATACTGTTATATGACCGTTGGGTAGTCTATTTGTCCTCTAATAAGCTAGTTACCACTGACAAATTTTAGAGTAAATTTCAGGTGTTCATTTTATAATTAGTTTCTTTGTATAGCCCAGAATTGAGGCAGGTGGTAAAGGGGAAATTACTTTTTTTTTTAACTTTGTATTATTATTATTGTTACTATTACTATTATTAAATCTTTGAGTGCTCTCAATCTTCTAACAAAAGGGTTTATAGGTCCATTCCTAAGAGTTGGATATTTTTTCTTTTTTTAAAAGATTTTATTTATTTATTAGAGAGAGAGAGAGATCACAAGTAGGCAGAGAGGCAGGCAGAGAGAGAAGGGGAAGCAGGCTCCCCCCTGAGCAGAGAGCCTGATGCGGGGCTTGATCCCAGGACCCTGAGATCATGACCTGAGCCAAGGCAGAGGCTTAATTAAACCCACTGAGCCACCCAGGTGCCCCTATTTTTTTTTCTAAGAGATTTTTTTTAATAAGAAGTTTCCCTTGAGGTAAGCTAATTGTTTATTTAGAAAAGTAACTTTTTGCTGGGTACATGTACATACTGTTTCTGAGGGTAAGAATTTAAGAGTCAGATTTTTTTAAAAAAGATAATATAATATAGAGAATGTAATTTCCAGAAGACCCAAGATATATATCTTCATAAAATTTTAGATTATCTTATTTCATTTATATTTTAAAGTAAAAGACATTACACTGACTTAATGTCTTAGTTATAAAGGTAAACATATTTATTTTTAAAATTATGATAATTACTTAATACAACATTTAGAATCATTTACCTAATGAAAGTCATTCGTTAACCATAGCAGAGAGTAGTCAAATGTAATAAATCCAAATAGTAATTCTTTTTTTCTGAGGAAACTTTTTAAGTATTTAAATAACTATAGGCACACAGTTTACTTGTAATAAAGAATGTTAATGGGGAGGGTAGGAGTTAATTAACTAGACCCTTAATAATGGGGCCTTTCTAGTCCAAGGAATCTTATAATTGCCTCTGAAGCTAGTTGTGTAGCAAGTTGCGAGATAAAATATCTAAATTTGTGAAGTAGTTGTTCTGAGAAAAAGGTTGCCTTCGGGCAAACTTTGGTATTTTTTTTTTTTATTATCATGTAAAATGCCTTTTTAAAGATAAGCAATATGCCTTCCTCTCAAAATAATTTTGGAGGTAGAAGCCCAGTGCTTCCTGTTTACTCAAGATTAAATTCACAAATAAGGTTAAAGACTCTCCAGTGAGCCCAGTTTTTGCTTTCTTTGGAGAAATAGAACCTTTTGGCCAAACTTTATACACTTAATACCAACCTGATAGTTTTAAAAACGAATTGTCATGATTACTAAGAATCGATGAAGTGTGTGGTAATTTTCTTGAACGTTTTTAAATGAGTGAAATGGAAAAACATAGGGAATATTTTAATTAAATGTTAATATAAGAAATATGCAAGTTGAAATATAACTTATTACATAATTTCTTTAAATGTTGTATGCTCCAGACTGGTCTACTTTATTGTAAATCCCCCCAAAGAATATTTAATTTCTCCCTTTGGGGTTGCTCATTTTCTATCATCTAAGCTACTTGAAAAATGTGATCAGTCTGTGCCAGGACTGCAATAGGATGACAGTTAGTGGAAATAGCCTGCTTTGCTTCTGTTGGGAGGACTGTATGGAAAATATATTCCATTTTCAAAATGTTTCTGAAAGCACTTATTTGTGGAAAGGAGGTTTGCCATTTAAAACTCTTCCGAAATGCAGGTTTTACAAAATACAAAATAATCTCCTGAAAGTTTGCAGGGGGGAGGGGGCTGTCGTGTGGGGGCGGTCTCTTTTGCTGCCCACATCCTCCCTCTGTTCGGTGCGTTGTGTGCTTACGGGTTCCCTGGAGCGGATCACCATATAATTGATGTGCAGTCTGCATTGCTGAATCCTGGACTGCACCATTCTGTGTTCAAGGGAAGATGTAATCTGATCCCTCTGCTGCTGAGGGAGGAATCTGTTCAGTCAAGGCTTTGACAGGGCATAGTCTCCTCCAATAATCTTCTCGGTTCTCTCTCATTATTCCCTCGAGTTCTCCTCAGTCAAGCTGCATGTATGTATGTGTGTCCCGAGAAGCGGTTTGATACTGAGCTGCATTTGCCTTTACTGTGGAGTTTTGTTGCCGGTTCTGCTCCCTAATCTTCCCTTTCTGACGTGCCTGAGCATGTCCACATTAGAATCTGTGACATACCTACCTGAAAAAGGTTTATATTGTCAGAGACTGCCAAGCAGCCGGACACACGGGGGCACAGAATCACTGAAGGGGAAAAATACAGAAAATATGGGTTTCTACGGCACACTAAAAATGATTTTTTACAAAGTAAGTAATCTGTTTTCTTCCTGTGTTGTATGATTGTGTGTGTGTGTGTGCCTGCCTGAGAAGGAAAATCTGTATCATCAGAGATGGCTGCAGTATCCTCTAATTTTGGTGGGTGGCTGGATGGCTGGTATTCTGTTTTATAACGTGAATGTAAGCAAATAATGCAAAGGCAACATACGCTGTAAACAGCTTTAAATTCAAAGTAAAATGAATATTTTAATCTGGAAATTTTTCACTAAAAATATATCTGGACTTTGGAAATGTGGCTCCGTTAAATGCTGACCTGGAAATACTCTACCCTTAGTTGGCTTTTAGTGAATCTTTTGGCTTTAATTTTTCTATACCTTCTATATATATTTCTTTTCTTTTTTCTTTGGCTGACTCTTTTAAAGTCTAGAATCACTGGAATATTTAGGACTTATATTTTAAAAGGTCGTATTTACTTTCTATGCCCCTTAAAAAATTACAGGATTAATTTTTGGTTCTAAAGTCAGTAAACAATATAATATTTAAAAGACTTCTGTAGTCCTACAGAAAGTGCTTTATTTGGTAAAATATTCTGAAGATAAAAAATCCTTTTCAAATGGTTCCCTCGGTCTGTCTTTTGGGCATTTTTATTCATTGAAGGATTTCTAAGATGGAAATAAAGTTTGCTTTTGGTGGCAAATAGCATTTGCACCAATGTGTATTTACAAGATACCCAGGGAAGTTCTGAAAGCCAGTATTACAACTTAATTAGAATGAATATCAAAGTTTCTCATGTTAATTTTGAAAATAAGAATCTATGGAAATTATAGAAAAAACTAGATTTTTAAGGTGATCTGTACAGACTGACCTTCCTGATAGATACATTTGCGTGTATGTATACGTGTCTATAATTTATATACATGGAAGCACGTGGCTATCAATGTTAAAGCTTATATATTTATTTTTCCTTTTTACTAAAACTGTTTGGAGAAAGAAAATAATGGCTTTTGAGAGGAATCACTTTAAAACGATGTAATGAGTACAGAAACTTCCGAAGGGTTGAAATAAGACCAATTCCATTTCTTTCCAGTAGGTATTTCTTGAACTAAGGTATAAATTGTAGATGAGCTTGCTGTACCCTCACTCTAGCCCCTGATGCCATAAGATCGTCCCAGTATTTTGGAAGACTTTTTCATGATGATAAAAACAGTCTTTATTATCCATAGTGTGGTTCAAAAATTTTTTGAGTCTTGTTGGTTCTTCTTAGTATTTATCATGTAGCATGCTGTGTTATGATGTTCCCATGTGAGGCAGTAGGTAAGAAAAGAAGTCTTGCTGCAAAGCAAGGGTTTTCACCTAATTATAAAAAAATGAGGATAGCTCTCTTATCACACTGGGTCTCCCCCGTCCCCATAATTTTCAGTGGTACAGTAATTAACTAGAAGACACAAATCTTGAGGGGGTTGTTGAAGTAGAAAAAGTTGAATCTTAACCGATCTTATTTTCTAGTTTTATAACAGATCTATAGTTAGATGACCTCAGTTAACGGATGGTGAAATATAAAATAATTCAATTTTGATGTTGACAAAGTACAATTCTGAATGTATTTACAGTATTACACATACATAGCATAAGGAAATACTTAAAAACTGTAGATGTTGGATATATCTTATGAAGATATTTAACTCATTCTTTTAAAATCTTCTTGTTGTTTTTCAAGTTAGAATATTTTGTCCTGAGTGAGCATCTGTCAGTGAAGTTATATTCTGTGTAAATATCAATTGATGGCTCTTTCCCCCTTTATTATACCAACTCCAGATTTCTCTCCTGTTAGAGATTTACTTTTTTATTCCCCTCATTGCCCATATTCATTGCTTTTGCCTTATTATAATTACTTTTCAAGATCATTTTATTTACATTGCTCTCTTTACACTTTTGTAATAGTCTTTGTGTTTTAAATTCAGTTACTGTTACTTGCATTCGGGTTTTGAAATTTTGAATTTTGTTGTCTATTTTATCTTGAAAATATGTTTTTAAAGGAAAATGATCACTAAGACATGGTAAATATGGTTCTGTAATATGTGTATTAACATGACATTTTCACCCATGTTGGTTCTTAAACTGGAAAATGTGAAAGGCATATCACTCTCAAGGAATATGTATGATGAATATCAATTTTTAAGTCAGCATATGCTATGCTTCTGGATAAAATATTGGAGAGGGTGAAATTCACCTTTCTAGTCTTTAAAGAGTAAAACATAGTAGAACTAGTAGAAGAAACCATGAAGCATTTATTTTCTACATACATTAACTATGCCTAAATAGTGAAAATTTAGGCATATGAAAATTTAAGAATTTTTTTCACTATTGCCAGTGCTAATGTTAAGATTTGATAGTTGGGACAGGTGATTTTTTTTCTTAAATCTATCTCATTTGCTTTACCTTATAGATGAAAAGAAAATTAGACCATGGTTCTGAGGTCCGCTCTTTTTCTTTGGGAAAGAAACCATGCAAAGTCTCAGAATATACAAGGTAATATTAAGTATAATAATCGAATCTCTCGTGATTTTTGTTTCTTTAAAGAGGTGATGATTCTAAAAGCATTTCTTCCAGTTTATTCTCATAGAATTATAATGTCACAAGTTCTGTTGACTCTGTAACACATTTTGGGATCACTAAAATTGAGAAATACATAATTTTAAGTAGGAAGAATGACTACCACTATAGCCTCTGTTTTCTTACTAATACTTTGAAATAAGACACAAGCAGAATTTCGCTTACAAACAAAATTTTTACATCACAGATTTTAAGGAATTCTAAAAAGTAATTCTAAAATGTGAATATGAACAAATATATCTTGTTACTATAGCAACAGCTATTCTAGGATAGATATTTATATATGCAAAATTGAAGATACATTTATTAGCAGGGAAATAAACCTCACAGTTACTAAATTAATCTTATTGTGTTAGAAATCCCCTTTTATTTGCTTGGTAGATCTTAAGTTTTTAACACATACATTTCCACAGCAGTAAAATAGTTTCCATAACAACTACATACAATTGTAGTCTTGTTTTGTGCACCATTTCATCATTTTTGGATTTTGCATCAATATAAAACTTTTCCCTCTCTCACGCTAATTAGGCTAACTTAAGCACAATATGTATTACCCAGCTAATTAAAAATGGCTTTGGATGTCATTCGGAATTTGTTTTTTTTTTTTCCCTCGGAATTTGGTATTTTAAAATTTAAATAACAAAAGTATCTTCAGAGCTTTTTTTTGCTTTTCTATGCGTAATTGTCACTTCTTCAAATTACTGATTAAAAGTTAGCTCTAGAAGCCATAAAAACTTCATGATGGTGACATTTTTTTCCCTAAGTATTTTGACCTAGAGTGATGCTTATTATATAAGATGCAATAAAATTAACACTGCTCAGACTTAAGTTTCTGTGATTGGGCATTGTTAGAGATTGCATCTCTTTTTTTCCCCAAAGAGTTTATATTTTTATCTCATTCAGTTGTAGAAAAATTTTTTTCAAATGCTCTTCCATGAAATTTAGAAATCATAATAGTTTTATATGCAAAAAATTCAGAGATGATACAGAAGAGAAAAATAAAACTTAAAAATAAAAAAAATAAAAATAAATAGGAATAAATCTCCTATTTATTCAAGAAATGCTTGCTGTGTGATTTTTCCCATGTTGATTGTCCCGTCCCCGTCTCTCTTACTTGCCCTTTGCCTTTTGACAGTTTCACTGTGTTTGGGCACCTCCACCAGAGGGTGTGGAGTGATAAGAGAGACAAGTGAAACTCTTCACTTCATTTTTGCTTTTTTCTTCTAGTCTTGATAAAGTATTTCTTAGATGAGAAAGTTGAGTATAATGTTAAAAATTTGCTATTTTTAATGTGTAGATTTTAGTCAGCCGTATTATTTTGGTCTTCTATTAATATTCAGTTGTTTTTAAGGCCACTTATAAACAAATGCTGAATTTTTACTACAGGACACATTTTAATCAAATTTTGCCTTTAGTTGCTCACTTTTTATATTGAGAAAGCACCTGAAAAGGTGCAAGTTCTATTTTCAGCCTTTTAACACTTTTAACATAATCTTACAAATAATCTTACAATCTTGCAAACCAAACAGCATATTGATTTCCTTGTCTTTTTGGAGACTTTATCAGTATATGTTTGATGTTTTTTAATTTTTTTTGACAGATTTTCTAATAACAAGAATGAAACTGATTTCCCATCTTCTTTATTAGAAAATTTAGGTTATCACATTCTCTTTCATTTTGGAGAAGAAAATGAGCTTACCTTTGAAATTTGATAGACAAGAATATAGATTTAATTGTATGTTAAAGATTATCATAGATGTATAATATTAAAAGATTTAAATATGGTAGATATGTAGATTTTTCTGTAAAATCTGGTGACTAAGATACATTTTTTTAACAAAATAATGAGATACGTTGGATAGTAAAGAATTGGGGAGATTTTCATTAGTAATTTATCAGGGCTAAATACTGAGCTATTAGGATACAATTTGTATCCTAAATCTTTGGATTTAAAACACTATTATAGCTCAATAAATTGAAGATTATTTTACAGATGTAATTATGAGTCTTCCTACACTTTTTTCCCCAAATGTTTCTAAAATAGAGATTCAGTATTTACCTCAAGATTAAATAATTTAATTATTATTGAAATTAGAAAGTAAAGCTTAAAATATTAATAACTTGGTTATAACTATGTCTGTTCTGCTATTAGTCATTTTTAGGAAAGTTGGACAGTTTTAGAGATAGACCATCTAGTCTTAACGTTTTCATCTTACCAATGGCAGAATTTAATTTCGGGTTTTTTTTCCCCTCTTTAATGTCTCATAAAGAAATTAAATTCTTAGATAAAAGTGTTTAGATCATCCTATTTTATTTAATATTACATATAACAGAGTAAGTTTTCAATATTTTACTGTTTTAGGTAAATATATGTCTAATCAAGGCTTGTTCCTGTCAAGTATCATCTAGGCTAAGCTTTATGAACAAAAGTGGAAAGCTGGAGAGAAATAAATATTATAAATAATTTAGAATGTATCTAGTGAAATGTCCAAAATATTTGAGGATACTGCTCCTACATATGAATTTTTTAAAGCATTAGTAAATTTTATGAGTCTTTTTATTACGGAAATTTAAACTTTTATTTAAGTCACTGGAGAGTGGTCACAAGAGAGGTGGGAACTGTATCTTCTATGGATATATTTTAACATTCCTTATATGTATCAATAAGTTGCAATTTTGCCATTGAGATTCTGTCATTTGGTTGCAATTAGCATGGCTGGGATAATAACAGGTGGCTATGTAGGAGGCAGGAAACCTACTAAGAATAGCAGACTAGATTTTGTGTATCCTTACTCTCTGGGAATAAGCAAATAAAAGTAATAATTCTATTGATGTTTGAAATATGCCAGATCATATTCTTATTAAATTAAAGCCCATTATTGTTAATAAATGCTTATCTTTGTTTCCTCTCTTGTGGTTTTTTGTTTTTGTTTTTGTTTTTGTTTTTTTTTAGTACCACCGGGCTTGTACCATGTTCAGCAACACCAACAACTTTTGGAGACCTGAGAGCAGCCAATGGCCAAGGGCAACAACGACGCCGAATTACATCTGTCCAACCACCTACAGGCCTCCAGGAGTGGCTGAAAATGTTTCAGGTGACATGTCTAAACACAGTATTTGAAATGCTCCACTTAATTGCTGCAAAAAATAAGGGATTATTCAGCCATGAGAAGGAACTGTTACATGCTACACCATGAATGAACCTTGAAGGCATTTTATTAAGTGAAAGAAGCCAGACATGAAAGGCCACATATTGCATGATTATATTTACATGAAATTTCCAGATCAGGCAAATCCTTAGAGACAGAACATAGATTAGTGATTGCACTGTGATTGGTGAGGGGATATTGGGACTAACTGCTAATAAGTATGGGATCTCTTTTTGGGGTGATGGAACTGTTGTGGAGTCATTAGTGATGATGGTTGCACAGCAAGATAGGTGTGCTGGGAATCATTTAAGTGTACATTTTAAATGGTGAGTCTTATGTGAAGTATATGTCAATAAAAAATGCTATTGAAAATAAGGGAGCTCATTTTAATTTTTAAGTGTACCAATTGGGAGAATCCAGTGCTTATTCTGTATTAGTGTGCATTGCATTTTTTATTGCTTTTTAGATAGTAAGACCTTTCTTCCTTTTCTCCTTTATGTTTGGGTTTCTGGGGTTGCTGAATGTACTTGCTTTCTAAAATTTATTGCTTGGGGGTTGCCCAGGTGGCTCAGTCAGTTAAGCAGCTGATCCTTGGTTTCGGCTCAGGTCATGATCTCAGGGGCCTAGGATTAAGCCCCTTGTCAGGCTCCATGCTCAGCAGGAGTCTGCTTGAGGATTCTGTCTCCTTCTCTCTCTGCCCCTCTTGTCACTCGTGTGCGCATGCAAGCACTCTCTCAAATATATAAATGTTTTTAAAAATAAATAAAATGTAGTGCTTGGAAGTTAGGCATTTAGGAGTAATGTGGGAACTCTACTAATTAGTAGTCAGTGGTGGTGACTTATCTATCACTGTTACCCTAGTAGTCTCCAAGAGTTGATACAGCTTCTTTTCATCTGTGCCATGCTTGTGTATGGCTTATTGTGTTCAAATTCTGATTACTGTATTTTACTGGCATTTGAATTCTTTGGAGGTTTACTGGAAGATTGGCTACAACCAAACCTGTTATGAATTTTATAACTCCCGATAGTGATATTAATTAATTTATTTCTTCTTCCAATGAGATAATGCATATAAATCAAGCATTTAATAAAATAGTTGACCTAGATTAAACATTTGGTTAATTATTCTTTGTAAATACTATATAATATAAATTATGTAAAGTGAAGCTGTCTCTGATATTAGATGGCACTAATGTAAAATGAGTAGATTTCCTTACCTCCTGCTGCTTGATTGGTGGTATTTTATGAATGTATAAGGGAATAAAACTGCATAAGGGAAAAAGAAAATACTTTGAGATTGCAGATTTTTAAGATGTCCCTTATGTAAATCCTTATATATTAAATTCCTGGGCAAAAACTAAATAAATGTCCTAATCTTTTTCTTCTATAGCTAGAAAACTCACTTGAATCAATGTTGCTTTTAAATGGATTTTTAAAATTGTTTTCTGCCCTTCAGGTGATTTCAGAGAAACTAGGGTAACCTTTTTTTTCAGTTGATAACTGAAAGGTTAGAGCTGTGCTTCTCAACAGGGGGCAGATTTTCCTTCTGTTGAAACGTTTTTGGTTGTTACAACTGATGGGGTGGAGGGCAGGGCACTGCTGGCATCTGGTGGGTAGGGGCAATGTAAAGGACAGCCTCCTATAGCAAATTGTTCTCAGGCCCAAAATGTCACCAGTGTGAGACTGCGAATCTGTGGGTTAGAGGAATTAAAGGTATGTATTATTCGTGTTGTAATGTTATGAACAACTAAAATTACAAAGAATTTTTTTTCTGTTTTTATAGTCACAAATTGATTAAATTTACTTTTCCCCAAGGATTATTCCTTCTCCTCCTCCCAGTTCTTTTACCTTAGGTTCTTGATTTTTTAAAAAAATTTTTAATTTTTTCCCATATAAGCACTCAGAATTTAAAATTTTTTTTTAACCATATCCTTTTGATAAGAAATTTATCCATCAGTAAGAGGTAAAAATAGGACTCAGACATTCATACTTTTAAAGAAATACTTTAAAGATTTTTATCATATTTTATTAAGCCAAGGAGATGAGAATATATGTATGTGTTATCATGCTTGCATGTGCATAAAATACGAGCAGCATAGCACTTGAGAGTAATGCAGAAGCTGATTTCATAGCATTTTTAAAAGACTTTATCCATTTATTTATTTATTTATTTGTTCGTTCACTCATTCATTCATTCATTCATTCATTCATTCATTTATTTATTTAGAGCATTAGCAGGGTAGGGGCAGAGAGAGAGTCAGCCCTCCTGCCGAGCAGGGTTTGATCCCAGGACGTTTTGTGCTTTATTTTGCGGTGAGGATGTTTTAGGGAGTTCTTTGTATAATCCTTGCCTATTTTAGCTAGCTCGTGCTTTTTTCTTTTTTTTTAAAAAAGATTTTATTTATTTATTTATTTGAGAGCAAGAGAGAGCACAAGAAGGGTCAGTGGCAGAGGGAGAAGGAGAAGCAGGCTTCCCGTCAAGCAGGAAGTCTAATACAGGGCTTGATCCCAGGGCCTTGGGATCATCACCTGAACTGAAAGCAGATGCTTAACCAACTGAGCCACCCAGGTGCCCCTCACTCTTGCTTTTCTTGATGAAATGTCCACGTGTTGCCACATATTCTGTGTCATCAAGTCTGAGATACCATAGGTTTTTAGAAGCATTCTATCTTCAGAAATGTTTTTGTTTAAAAATATATCCATATTTCTTAGAATTAATAAGATTCATTAAATTAAAGAATATTAGGTTAGCTTTTGTTCTGTAAAAAAAAGTCCATTTGATTGCTTTTCATATGGCAAACAGATGCAGCGAAGAAAACTTGTTCTTATCTAATAGGAATAATAGAATTATCTCTGCAGGTGTAGTACTATATGTATTTTTTCAGATAAATAATCTGCAGCAGAGAAATCTACTAGCAACAAAAGGCCAACTAGACAGGTATATCAGGACCTTAATCCTTTGAGTACCGTATTCATCTCTGATACACCCGGGGCCTCATTGTTGGGCATTGCCCTTTATTTTCAGGGCTGGCACCAAAGGAACTAGAGATGAATCACTTGCCTAAAAGCTTAGAGTGCTTTCATACCCAACATGTAGAGAGATATGATTTCATAGTAACGTGGGGGAGTCATGAGTTGACCTGTGTGCTATAGTTGAGGGATAATTAAACTGGCATGATTTCTACAGATGTGCTGTGGGGGTATTTAATGAGGACTTTTCCATTGCATAACAAGCAAGATGGGAGAGCTTGTCCCCTTACTGTTCTGCTATTGCTCCTAAGGCAGTGATACAGCATTGTTTTGGTCCAGCTCCATCTATTCTGACAAAGTACTCTGTGCTCAATTTATAAATTGAATGAGAACAAATGATACACCATTTTGGATAATGGGAAATTGAAACAAAATACCACTGCAGTATAGAAGTGGAAATTCCAAACAAAACAAAAACCCAGAAATTTTGTACTGTTTAAATATTTAGTAGTCATCGATCCTGCTTTTTTGGCAGCCAGATAGATGTTTCAGGTTGTTAATTTGGGGGCAGAGGATTGGTCATTTTGTTTGTTTGTGCATTTGGGTGTTAATATATGGGTTTGTTACTTGAAAATTTTAGAGTAAGTAAAGGCACCAGTAACATTAGCATTATCTTGTGTTGAAATTTATATTTAGCAGTATCCTGATGTAATGAGAAACACATATGACTTAGAAGAAAAAGATCTTAGTACAAATTTTGGCTTTGCCTCCAATACTAGGGAATTTTGTTGGGATTATGTAACCACTCTTGCCTTATTTTCATCCTCTGTAAACCAGGTATAACACTAAAAAGTTGTCAAACAGGAGACAACATATAAATGTGCTTAAAGCTACATTTAGAAATAGAGTGGAGATTGAATAAATGTTAGTTTCCTCTCTTGGTCAAGAAATAGACTTTGCGAGCCGTAGTTTTTCTCAGGTCTAAAAAGGGGCTATTAAAAACAGCTTCATACAAATGTTACTAGCTTAACATTATTAGCATTATTTTAATCAAAACAAATTTGCATTGCATTAAAACTGTGAAGGTACTTTGAAAATACTTAAACTCAAAATATTTTTTAAATGATAAAGTAGAAAATACGTGTTTTGAAATTAAAAGTGGAATGAAAATACTGTCTTGAAAGATTTAATTAAGTTCCATGTTAATGCTTAGAAATTGTACATGTTCTCTAGCTTATTTTATTTAGGTCTTTTTTATTTCCTAGTCAACAAAATATTAAAACAGGATAATGCCAAAAGAAAATGAATTTGGTATTACTTTGCAATTATATCTGAGGCAATATGAGCAAGAAATCTTGTGTGAGGAAGAGTTTAAGAAAGTCCTAAGCAGTGAGTTCTTGACCATGTGAAATTCAGGCACAGTATTGCCCAAAGTCATAAAATGTTTGTGTGAATGGGTTATAGGGATAATCCAGAGTAGTAACCACTACTGGTTTATGAATCACTTGCATCAGTAGTGGATGAGTTGTTTATTTAAAACATAAAATGTCATCAGCCCCACCTTGACACTGAATCACACCCTCTGATGGTGAGTCCTAGGACTCTGATCCTTAACACTACTCAACCAGCATTTGGATGACACTGGCCTTGACCAAGCCCCTTATTGATTGTACAGGTGGGATCTCTGAGACTCAGATTAATTAAGGGACTTTGATATGGTTGCATAGTGAATTTATTGGTGAAACCTAAGCTTCTGATTACAGTTTAGTGCTCCTTATATTCTTTTCTCCTTCCTGCATGTTCTAATTATCTGAAATAAAATAGCACTTCCATGGGGAATTTTCAAGTCTGCATTTGAAATTTTGCCCACAAAGTAAGTTTTGTTTCTCTTGATCCTCTCTGAATTTGAAATGTTTTTCCTATCCCCTAAAATATGTTCTCAGATAACTTTACCTTGAAAGACCAACAGGACAACTGTTTTTCAGAACAGAAATACAATCATTATCAGAATTACACAGCACTTTTGCAAACAAAGAAACTAAGGCCCACAGAGATTAAACTGTAATCTAATTAATGGCAGTATCTTCTTTAAAAGTTGGGTTTTCTGAGCCCCAATTCAGTGCTGTTTCCACTATTCCTTATTAAAGACTGGTGTTGGTTGTTGTTATTTTGTTTTAATATAGTCATTGACTGCTAGGTTTTCAAGTTCATACATACTTCCTTGCTGGTAAATCATGTATGTATACAAAATTTGGAACCAGACTAAACAAATAAGTTCTAGTAATACCGTCAAATATAAATACTAGAAATACTCTCTGGAGAGAATTTTGAGATCGTGGTGGTGCGGTATTTCTTGACTCTTTGAGGATTCATTCCTGTCAGGTGCTAGGTTCTACTTTGGATTTGGGATATGTAGTGAACAAGACAGACCAAAACCTCTTTTTTCACAGAACTTAAATTATAGTCAGGAGGGGGGGTGTTGGAACTGGTTTGCAATTTTAGAAAGGTTACCCAGAGTAGGTCTCAGAAGGCAGTAAAGAAGCAAGCCATGTGGATATCAGGGGCAAGAATGTTCCAGGAATAGCAAGTGAAAAGGCTCTGAAGCAGAGCATGCTTGATGTGTTTATGGCTAAAGCGAGGAAACAAGAGGGATAGGAGTAGGAAATTAGAACCTTGTAGGTCAACCTAAAGGTTTTGGGTTTTGCTTTGAAGTGGGAAGCCACTAGAGGGTTTTAAGCAGAGGAATATCATTGTTTTGTGGAGAACAGAAAGAGGAATGCAAAAGTGGGAAGCTAAGAGACTGGCTAAGAGGTTATAGGAATAGTTCAGGTGAGAGGTAATAGTAACTAGATGAATGTAGTTAATGGTCAAATTCTGGATATATTTTGAAGTTTAAGACTTTTAAATTTGTTGATAGACCAGTACCATCTGACAACAGTGAGAATGGGAGAGTCAGGGATGACTCCAGGGTTTTTGGCCTGAGCAACTAGTAGAATGGAGTTTCATTTTACTGAAATAGGGAGGATTGTGAATGTGCATATTTGAAGAGAAGGGTCATGGAAATGTTAAGTTTCTGTTACATATCTTAGAATACATATTGAGTAAGCAATTTTATATAGTGGTCTGGAGTTCAAGGAAGAAATCCAGGCTGGAGAGAGGAAAGTATCTGTATGGCTCATACCTTTGTTTGAACCATTGAAGAGATGTGATTTTAATGAGCAATGAGGCTATTGAATATGTGTGCTTGTGGAAACAGTCTCATCTACCATCTAGTTTATAGCCTATGTTGCTAATCCTTGTCAGTGGTGTCCTTTTCAATAAAATGTCACAAAGTACCATCTGCAGAATGTATAATTTAAATCAAGATATACGTTTTATTTGACTTGTTAAGTCGAGTTTTTATTTATTTTTTAAAGATTTTAAAAATTTATTTGACAGGTAGAGAGAGAAAACAAGTAGGTAGAGAGAGAAAACAAGTAGGCAGAGCGGCAGAGAGTAGGCAGAGAGCGAGAAGCTAGAGCTAGAAGAGAGCGAGAAGTAGAGCAGAGTAGGCAGAGAGCGAGAAGCAAGCTCTCTGCTGAGCAGGGAGCCCGATAGGGGCTCGATCCCAGGACCCTGTGATCATGACCTGAGCTGAAGGCAGCCACTTAATCGACTGGGGGCTCAACTGGTTAAGTATCTGCTTTCAGCTCAGGTCATGATTTCAGGGTTCTGGAGTCAAGCCCCACATCAGGCTCCCCACTCAGTGGGGAGCCTGTTTCTCCTTCTCCCTCTGGGATTCCCCCAGCGTGTGTTCTCTCTCTCTCTCTCTCTCTCTGTCAGATAAATAAATAAAATCTTAAAAAAAAAAACCACACATTTATGCAGGCATAGCTTTTGTCATGGACTTTTCCTTAAGTATGTATAAATTTCCGACACAGTTTTTAATGTTTAAGTTAGGAATTAGTTATTTGTCTTCTGTTGTGGCTTCTTTCATTCTACACCCCATCTCCTAAAATCCTTGATAAAAGACACATTTATATTCTTTCTTAAGAAAACAATAATGATACATTAATTGAAAACAAAGGAAACATCAAACGTGTATATTACCTTAAAGTAGAAATATTCATGGTAGCTATTCATGTCATTAATCTATGTAACATATATAGAGTAGTAATATGTCAAAAGATTTTTCACTTTTCACTGTAAAAGATAACCTACCTTCATATCAAAATTTAACCATAAAGACTTCCAAAAACTATTTCTAGGGCAGACATTCATACATGCAAAGGAGTTTAAAAAGTCTGCATTAAGGGGCTCCTGGATGGCTTAGTCAGTTAAGCATCTGCCTTCAGCTCAGGTCATGATCCCAGAGTCTCTGGATCAAGTCCCACATCAGGCTTCCTGCTCAGCTGGGAGTCTGCTTCTCCCTCTGACCCTCCCCCCTCTCCAGCTTTCTCTCTCTCTTGCTGTCTCAAATAATAAATAAAATCTTTTTTTTTTTTAACCTTTTTTTTTTTTTAAAGATTTATTTATTTATTTATTTGACAGAGAGGAGAGAGATCACAGGTAGGCAGAGAGGCAGGCAGAGAGAGAGGGGGAAGCAGGCTCCCTGCTGAGCAGAGAGCCCGATGTGGGGCTCGATCCCAGGACCCTGAAATCATGACCTGAGCCAGAGGCAGAGGCTTTAACCCACTGAGCCACCCAGGTGCCCCATCAAATAATAAATAAAATCTTAAAAAAAATTATTATGCTCTCAAGTTACTTAAAGCTGCATTACAATTTTGTCAGCATAAGTTGTTCATCACCCAAATTGGCACATCCTTATAGTAGTGTCCATTAATCCTTCTAATATAGAGGCAGAGGCACAACATGTTATGAAAACCCACTTCAGTCCTGTGAGGAATGTAAATCAGAGTTTATAGTATTAATACTGAATGATCAGAGATGAGTGGAGATTGATCAATGTAAGTTTTGTCAAGGAGGTAAATTTTGAACCAGGATTTGAAGCTGTGTGAGGAAAACTGAACAAAACAATTGAACTTTAAATTAACTACTTTTAATTGGTCATCTGTATGCAGATACATGTATATGAGTATTTTTGTTTGTGTGTATCAGTCCTCACCCTAACTACAAAGGGTGAATGTTCTAGGTGCATGTATATGTAGAAGTGAAAGGATATGATTTATTAGAGCCTGTGTTTCCTCATATTTGGGGGTAAAATGTGAATGTTTCCCAGGGTTTTTGATTAAATAAGATAATGTTTGTAATAAGTACTATGGGAGGAATACTACTGAAATGTTTGATTGTATTAACATAATCTTCACTTTATGATAGAAGAGAAGAAATGAAATTCATGGGGCGCCTGGGTGGCTCAGTCGTTAAGCGTCTGCCTTCGGCTCAGGTCATGATCCCAGAGTCCTGGGATTGAGCCCCGCATCGGGCTCTTTGCTCGGCAGGGAGCCTGCTTCTCCCGCTACCATTCCCTCTGCTTGTATTCCCTCTCCAACTGTGTTTCTCTCTGTCAAATAAATAAAATCTTTAAAAAAAAAAAAAAAA
>CM053604.1:109056692-109163462 GCA_028646535.1 Procyon lotor | reverse complement strand
TTTATATTTTCACAAATTATATATGTGCCACTAATTATATATCAGCTAAGAAGACAATGTATAAAATGGTAATATACCACTGCAAATGATCTGGAAACTTCAAATATGATAGGAGTCAACTTTTTTAGATAACCATTCTTAAATATCCTATGGGCGTTACACATCGTCTCAAAAATAATTTCATATTGGATATGAATAAAATAGTTTTATCATATTTAATGTATGAAACTAAGCATTACTCTAGGAAAAGCAAACTGAAATGTTACTGCTTTGGAATGATTTTTTTTTTAAATGGTAAAAAAAGAAAAAAATTGCATTGTCCTAGAAAAAAATTTTTTTATTCTTGCTGGCTCATTCTAAAACTAAACCCTTTGAATAGAATTAGCTTAAAAAATGACATAGCTCTCTTTGCTTCCAGAAGGACATTCATAATAGGTAGCACTTTTTTGACTAAAAGTAAAGTTAGTCACCTCTACTATTATTCTTCATGGTTTCCTTGGATATCCTCCTTATTTTAGAAGGTAGTATTTTTATTAAAATACAGACTTCCACTTAGTCTCATTTGTACCCTTAGCTTTATGATGTTGATTGTTTTGTTTTACTTTATTTGTATCTGCATAGTAACTTTTGAACACACAAAAATGTGATTCAAAGTCAGGAGAATATGAAATATTTTTAAGAGTCTAAGAATTAAGCACAAATTATCGATAACTGGTGTAAATGCAATAAAGATTTTCGTGGATTAACTCTCCTTTTAAAGATTGCCTGAGGAAAAAAGAAGGGAGGTTAGAAGAATGAGAGAGGACCCTGACTTAGCAGATCATCTGTGTTTTCCTTTTCAACTACTAGGAAACATTTCCTATTTTGAAAAAAAAAAGCTTTATTTTATATATGGAGAAATAATGGTATAAGTCTAAATCCTTAAGGAAACTATTATCAGACTATGTGCTATTATTATTATTTAAAACATCATTACCTTCATATCAGGAAAAGGACTTATAATGATTTTCACATAATTTCTTTCAACAGATCTAAAGCTCTTTACCAGCATGCATTAATCTCAAAACTTGATAAAAATCTCACTAGTCTCACGTGGGAGGCTTATGATAAATAGCATTATCCTTATTTTGTAAGTAAATACCGGAAAAGCATAGTAATACAGTAGATGACCTAGAGTAACACCCAAATTCTTAACATAGGATCAGTCAACATTTTCTTTATTCTTTCCCCCCTACTTCATTAGTTCAATCCATGGAAATATAGCAGTTCTGGAAAAGTATTAGCTGCCTCTCAAGTGTAACAAGGTAGTCTCTTATATAGGTTAAATAAGAGAAGAACAAAAAAATAGCAACTCTAACTGAAATTTCAAGTTTGGTCAAGGAAAGGTTAATTATATGAAATGGATTTTTCAATTTAAGAGCTTCTGTCTAGTAGAAGTCCTTAGGAAGAATTACTGATCTAGGTTTTACCACTAGGACAAATGAATAGAAATCTGCATTAGCCAGACCATTTTAGTTGCCTGCAAGAAACTTGTAATTCCCCGCTTTGGTGTTCTAGGGATGTAGTTCAGGACAGTGCCCACTCTCTGTCCCCTATAAGGAACCCCACATGACAAAACCTTGCTTCCTTTGAGAAACTGGTAAGCTTCTTCCATAATAAACACTAAGAATTATGTAACTAATTACTGTTCCCTTTTTGCTTGGCAGTTTAATTTAAAAATCATGTAAGATATTGTTGCCAGTATGTTTGTATTCTACTTTCCCCTGGTTTAAACCTTCTTTTCTGATTTATATTTTTACTAGTTCTGATTTTCTTATTCATAATTTTTCTTTTGCTATGTATGTTTTCTGAAATACCTAAATGTTTTGAGTAGAACTGATTAGATTTAAATAGAGTAAGTTGAAGTTCATGGTTGAGTTAGGGTCTTTGCTATTTTAAAGGAAAGTATGCCAGTTAACCTGTGGAGTTAGCACTTCAATGTTTTTTAACACCTGTATGTTTCCTTACTCTGTAAAGCAGGCAGACCCTAGACTAGGTGATCTTACAATCACCTGTAATGAAGGATATTATAGCTGATGACTTGGAAGGTACCTTGGAAATCTAAGGTGCTCTGGCCTTTAAGATCCATTGACTGTTCCTATGAATTACGTGATTTCTACTTCAGCTGGATAACTAAAGCAAAGAATAGCCTTTTTCATGTGACCATCTTAAATATCTTGGGCACTAAATAGTGTCTCTTTTCTACCAGTATAACTTTGTGCCTGATAACTTTTATGTTAAATATCAATTTCCCATAGAAGAAGAAGAATTGGTGTTATCCCATTACTGGTATACTGACACTGAAGAAACTTGTCCAGGCTTTGATTGATTGAATAATTTCAAAATTAAGTGATTTATGGAGTATCCATTAAAGAAGTACAATGTTGAGATATATATGTGTTTGTGTCTTTATATATGTGTATACATACACACATATACGTAGATTGTTGAATATAGTCATGCCTTTTTATTTAAAATGACTCAGACTGAATGGGCTTCTTTGATAGACCAAAATAATTATTCCACAAAAAGACTTTTACTTAAGTCAAATGGTGATAGTAGGATTAAATTGAATACTGACTGGTTGGAGTATTTCCTATATGAAATGTAATCAATAAATATGTGATTAATGATGAACTCTCTGTATGCAGAGTTCTTGGGTAAGCACAATTTATGTCATGTAATTACTGTTTAACATCAGAAAATAATTCAAATTGTGCTTTTACTCCCCATATGGCCTTTGGCCCTTTGAATGATAGTTTGTTTTAATACTTATAATTTAATTTCTGTGAAAACTAAACTTTATTGCTGTGTTTAGCTCATTTTGATTCTAATGTCATAACTTAAATTTTTATGTGATTAGTGTGGCTAATTGGCTAAGCATACGCAGAAGCTACCATTCCCCTCTTTCTTCCCTCTTTCCTTATTTACTTGAATTGACTATACATGCTGAAAAAAAAATTGATGGTTTAGAAGTATTAGGAACAAAATTTTAAAATCAGTGATATACCAAAGAGCTAGTTCAAACCTGTAAAAATCTATCTGGCCTATCAAGAAAATCCCCATAAGCAATGTAAAGTAATTAGAACCTAATTACTTTTATATGTCTGCAGAGCAGTTTATTAATTGTCGGTAAAGGGTATAAATGTTTGAAAAGTTCATCATTGTAATAACAAACACTTTTTGTGATAAAGAACTATTATATCTATCAGAAGTGATTTGAAATCATATCACACAGAATATCTAGAAATTTCATTTCTTAATTTAAGTCCTGCCTTCAGTGAATTTACATGGTCATGGGGAGAGAAAAGTACAGAATCTAAAGAACTAATAAAGTATACCTATATACATAAATGGTAGAATTCTCGAGTTGAGACTCACAGAGCAAAAGCAAGAGCAGAGACAGAGAGGCTTAATAAGTATTCCTTGAAGAGGTGAAGTTGGTGGAGTGAAGTTCATAAAAACTAATAGAGTAAGTTTTTCAAGTCTGGCATATATTTAAGATTGATTATTAGAAAGTACCGCCTTTCATAATTTAAAAATTAGAATATAGACTTATATTAGGTTTATCTAGATGTACTTCATTCTGTAGAAAATAGTTCTAGATAAGTTAATTATATGTTAAATACACACACACACACACACACATATATTTAAAATATGGGTGTATTATGCTTTTTCCTTTCCATAGCTGGCACTTTATGTGCTTTCATTCCTGGAACCCAAAGACCTGCTACAAGCGGCTCAGACGTGTCGCTACTGGAGAATTTTGGCTGAAGATAACCTTCTCTGGAGAGAGAAATGCAAAGAAGAGGGTAAGGCTCAAAAATCACAGAGAGAAAATCTTTCTATTTTGAAAAAGCAAAGTGATTCAGAAAACAAACAGAAAAAATAAAAATTAGAAGTTTTATGTGCATTTGGACCAAAGTAGTAGATAATTGAGAAAAGAACATTGGCAGCCTATCAAAAAATCAAGAATGCGGCTTCATTTACATTCACCTACTTCTATAAAATCCACAGGTTATTCCACACATTCAGATGAGCCAAATCTTGGAGCTAATCCCTTTAATGAGCACTAATAACTAATAGCAAATAGATCTGATTTGCTTCCCAGTCTCTAGTACAATTAATAAATAATGAAGAGATCATGATGAGGATGATTTAAAGGAAATCTGAAAAACAAAACACAGACCCATAGATACAGAGAGCAGATTGATGGTTGCCAGAGGGGAGGGGGCTTGGGGGGGCGCAAAATGGTGGAAAGAGGATTAAGAACTACAAACTTACAATTATAAAATAAGTCATGGAGATAAAATGAAAGCATGGGAAATATAGTCAATAATATTGTAGTAACTTTGTGAGTTGACAGAGGATAACTAGATTTATTGTAGTGACCATTTTGCAATATATATAAATATCGAATCACTATGCTGTACACCTGTTATTAATATAGTATGTCAGTTATACCTCGATTAAAATAATAGACAAAAGACTTAAATATAAGCTTTTGTTTAAAATAAGATATATATGAATTTCTACCAGCGATTTTATGGATGAGAAAAGTGTCCTGCCTCTCCAATATTTACAATTAGAGATAAGGTTATAATTGCAACTGTCCTTGGGAGAGATACTCACTGGAATTCACAGGAATACTACTCACTTGCTCACTCTTAGAATAGAATAGGATAGAATAGAATAGGATAGGATAGGATAGGATAGAATAGAATAGAATAGAATAGAATAGAATAGAATAGAATAGAATAGAATAGAATAGAATAAGGGAAACCCCAAAATTATATTAACAGTAGTCAAATATTCCATACTCTATTCTTTCCTTCCATAAATATTTATTGAATACCTCCTATGGGCTAGACATTCTTAAATGCTGGGGATATAATAGTGAGCTCCCATTTTCTTCCTATGATGCAGCTTATGTTCTTGAAAACTGTAAAAAAAAAATTCAAAAAATGAGAAAATCTTCTTTTTTAGTAGAAGAGAAGGTATCATCCATATTAACTAAGGGAAGGACCTTTTTTCCCAGCAAGCATATAGAAAAATTATACTTTTGAAAAAATATAAAGATATGATTTGTGTCTGATAAGCAAAAATTTTTAGAAACAATCATAGAGCATGAGACAGATACTCTATAGGTTATCCTCCCTTTCATGGAGGTTACAGGTTAGTGAAAGGTTAAGATCTAAGATACTTGGTTTCTTTTCTTTTCTTTTTTTTTTTTTAAGATTTTATTTATTTGACAGAGAGAAACACAGCGAGAGAGGGAACACAAGCAGAGGGAATGGTAGCGGGAGAAGCAGGCCTCCTACTGAGCAAGGAGCCCGATATGGGGCTCAACCCCAGGACCCTGGGATCATGACCTGAGCCAAAGGCAGACACTTAACGACTGAGCCACCCAGGCGCCCCAGATACTTGGTTTCTAATCCTGCCTCTGCCCTGTCCGTAACTTGGACTAATTAGTGAAGAGAAGGCTCTTCTCAAGAATCTATATTATACGAAGTGGGATTAATCATCCCTGCCTTAGCTTCTCTCATAGAATGACTTTTTTAAAAAAAATTATTGTAACATATACCTAAGACAGAATTTCTTCTAATCATTTTTAAGTACAGTTCAATGGCATTAAATACATTTATGTTGTTATGCAGTTCATCTCCAGAACTTTTTCATCTTTCTCAGCTGAAAGTCCATACCTATTTAATAGTAACTCCCTAGCCCTCCTCCCTGCAGCCTCTGGCAACCACCGTCCTATTTTCTGTCTCTATGAGTTTGACTACTCTGGGTGCCTCATATAAGTGGAATCATACGGTATTTGTTTTTTTGCGACTGACTCATTTCACTTTGCATATTGTCTTCAAGGTTTATCCATATGGTGGCATGTTGTCAGAATTCCCTTCTTTTTTAAGTCTGAATATTCCATTGTGTGTGTGTGTGTGTATATATATGTGTGTGTATATATATATACACACATACATACATACATACATATATGTGTATGTATATATACACATATAAAAACACATTTTGTCTATTCATTGATCCATCGATGAGCACTTGGGTTGCTTCCACCTTTCAGCTATTAGGAATGATTGCAGCTCTGAACATGGGGGTACAGCTATCTGTTCAAGTTTCTGCTTTTAGTTCTTTTGGGCATATATCCAGAATTAGAATTGCTGGATGATATGGTAATTCTATGTTTAATTTTTCTCATGATCCACCGTACTATTTTCCATAGCTGCTATACCATTTTATATTCCTACAAGCATTGCATAAGGGCTCAAATTTCTGCCCTTATGCAGAATCCTCACCAACATTTCATAGAATTATTTAGAGAAAGAAATGACAAAGTCAATATGAAAACATGCCATAGGGAATGCAAACTTTACATTATTGTTTTATAATAACTGTTAGAAATTGGACAGTGTCCTGCATTTCAGTGGTTTTGAGCATGGGAGGAAATGAGATATATTATAATATGTGTAATTTTTATTGGTGACGGCAGTTATACTCTCACTCTTTAAAACTTTAGGTATTGATGAGCCATTGCACATCAAGAGAAGAAAAGTAATAAAACCAGGTTTCATACACAGTCCGTGGAAAAGTGCATATATCAGGCAGCATAGAATTGATACTAACTGGAGGCGAGGAGAACTCAAATCTCCTAAGGTAACTGAACTCTTGCACGTTAACAGCAACCACTGAGTAGACCTAGTATGCTCTTCTTGACCAGCAGTGTAACTTGATACCTATGTCCTATAGAAAGAAAACAGTGTATTTTTAAATAACTGAAAGTGTAATGGACAATAGTCCCCTATTGTTAATTTCTCCAGTTTGACAGTTGATGGTACTTGAATAAAAGATCAGATGAAGTCCATGTCATTCTACTTCAAGTAAATGAAAATTTCTGAATATTCTGTTGAATTTTGTGTCATATACATTTACCTGAGAATTTGCTTGCTCTCTGACCATGTAGGTAGAACATGATTTTTTTGAGGAATGCCCATTTGTGTTTTGGGTGTCTCTTGTAAATAGTTTGTGTTTTGTGTGTTTCTTGTGAGTTTTATTTTTATAAATTAAAGCATAGTACTGATTTTCTGTCTTACCGCAAGTATATAAATAGTGGCAAAATGCTTGAAATTCTTAGATGTATTTATACAACTGGAAAAAAGCAATTAGGGGTGATACTGTTTATATATATATTAATATGTATGGATTATAACAAGCTTTGTTTTTTGAGAAAGTGAGCGAGCAAGTGGGTGGGGGAAGAAGGGCAGAGGGAGAAGGAGAGAAAGAGAATCTCAAGCAGAGTCCACACCCAGTATGGAGCCCTACTTGGGGCTCAGTCTCATGACCCTGAGATCATGACCTGAGCCGAAATCAAGAGTCAGATGCTTAACTGACTAAGCCACTCAGAAACCCCAGGCCCTTTTTGTTTTAAGTTGAATAAGTTGATAATTATTATTACTCTTGTCTTTCTAGTTTGTAGGTGCTTTTCTTTTTGTGTGTAAAAATTGCAAAACATAGATGCATATTTTTTTGTTTGAACAGATAAATTATTATAAAATACATTTGTGTTTGAACCATCTTTATGAGGTCTTGACTCAAAAGTCTTGACTCAATTTTAATAGTTGATATCTCACGTATAAATCATCAAAATGGAAAAATAAAATGTTTAATACTTGATTCATCATTCAGGAAGGATGATACTTTGTATTTTACATAAGTTATAATTTTAGAAATACACTATGCCATTCCTATTTATGGCTTTTTTTTTTTCACCAGTATTTTAAAAAACGTAATTTGGGGCGCCTGGGTGGCTCAGTCATTGGGCATCTGCCTTTGGCTCAGGTCATGATCCCAGGGTCCTGGGATCGAGCCCTGCATTGGGCTCCCTGCTCGGCAGAAGGCCTGCTTCTCCCGCTATAATTCCCTCTGCTTGTGTTCCCTCTCTCGCTGTGTTTCTCGCTGTCAAATAAATAAAATCTTTAAAAATAAATAAATAAAATAAAATTAAAAATGTAATTTAATAACATATTTCGAATCTGTACATTTATCTTGTAGGTTCTGAAAGGACATGATGATCATGTGATCACATGCTTGCAGTTTTGTGGTAACCGAATAGTTAGTGGTTCTGATGACAACACTTTGAAAGTTTGGTCAGCAGTCACAGGCAAAGTAAGCTTACTTCTCTCTACACTTCACTTTTTGTATATGTCTTTGCAAGGATCAACCAGGGAAAACATGGGTTCATTTTTGACAGCTTATTTTCTTAACAAATATCAGAGCTTCTAATTTAGTTTTTACCCTGGCACAAAGATAATGTTCCTCAGGATAGGGATGTCATTAGTTTCTTCCTGTAAATAGTTTGTCTAACTTTGTGACTTAGCTAATGTATAATTTTTACAGATGTGCTTTATCTTTTTCTTGGCGTTATTTTTCCCACTTTGATTAACCATCTCAGTTATATTGTCCTTTTTAATCTTTTCAAAACTATGATTGAGGGATAATTGTTTTCCTTTGAAACTGCTTTGTTGATAACTTGCCTATAATTTAGAAATTAAATAAATCACGTTAATTTAGACTATTGCAAACCCTGTGAGATGAAAGTAAAGCAGACACAGTATTTAAGTAGGAGTTTGAAGAAAAAAGCAGTCCAAGCAATCAGTTTCACTGCATGCAATATTATACTTCAATGGTTCTGTGGTGAATGCTTATTTTTATCTGTCCACTGGAGAATATTTTCATAAATTAAGTAATTGACCAGCTAAAAAAACACAGAGGAAAATGTGAGGGTAAAAAACCTGTCTTTAAAATGTCTTATAGCACTCTGATTCTTGGGCAAGAACCTCCTAAATATTCCAAGTCAGATGTTAACATTTTTTAAAGCAGCTTCATATTTCCATAGTGTAATACTAGTTTTGGATTTATTTCAGAGTTTTAATATCTGTCTTTACTTGCCTAGAAGTACCTTGCCTGGCTCCTCTAACTACTGCCTTGGGGCAGATTCAGATAAAATGTGGTATGTAGCCGCACCTCTCATGGTTGGCATTCTTTCATCGAATCCATTCCTATGGAAGAAGCCAAGTTGCAATTTTAGCATTATTTCATCAGAGAGACCAGGCTGGGGCTGTCATACTTTAATGAGAAGTGTTTTACTTTCTACATACTTGTTCCTCAGTTGCATCTGTGTATTTAATATATAATGTTACTGAATAAGCAAAGCAATCAATAGTGATGGTATCATGTTATATTGATGTGAAAAATTATTTTCTGATGTGCCAAACAAATTCTGTAAATAACTTTACCCCAAATTTTAATGAGCTACTGAAATGTTACATAAATCATTTTTCCTTCTACCCAAAAGTAATCATCTTAAGTGTTTTTCCAGTGTCTGAGAACATTAGTGGGACACACAGGTGGAGTATGGTCATCACAGATGAGAGACAATATCATCATTAGTGGATCTACAGATCGGACTCTAAAAGTGTGGAATGCAGAGACTGGAGAATGTATACATACCTTATATGGGCATACTTCCACTGTCCGCTGTATGCATCTCCATGAAAAGAGGTAAGGGAAAATCCTGTAGTGGTTGGGAATTCTTCCTCTGTTAGCTGTGAATTTGAGGCTTTTTGTGTTGTATAATACAGTATTTGTTAGAGAGAGAGTGATAGTGTGCTCTTAAATTAGACTTCAGTTATTAGACTTCAGATGTTTCTATACTCTCAAAACAGTAGTATATTGCCTTAAAACTGGGGGATTGTCTTTAAATTTCCTTCTTCATTTAATGGCGTTGTTGGCTTCCTCCTTGAAACTCTATTCTCTACTCTTGGGTGGCACTTTATTGTTCTGTATCTTTGATGACTCATCATCTCCAAAAAAATCTTTCTCTTCCTCTCTCTCTCTCTCTCTCTCTTTAACATTTATATCTCTGCTAGTGGGGCACATTCAGTTATTCAGGCTTCAAGCGTCTGAGTCTTTTTAATTACCCACCCACCTTACCCCCCACTCCATCCTATCTCCTTATATCAAGACAAAAGCTGAGGTCTGTGGGTTTTTGTTGAGTCTCTCATTTCCGATCACCTGAACTAGTGACATGGCTTTCACACTTGGTTTTCTCACCTGTTAACACAACTGACAGAGAATCCTTTTTTAATTATGATAGTATCACCGCCCTTTGAGAGCCTTCTGTTTGTCGAATCGAGGAAGAAATCCTCAATCCAGTTTTTAAAATAGTTTCAGCGAAACCAGACTGCTTGCCTTTTTTTTCTTCTCAGTGCCTTTGCTCTTGCTTTGATCTCCTCCTACAAAGCCCTTCTATTAAAGTCCTTTCGATCTTCTATTGGCATATCTTCACAGTACCTTGTTAATCAAATGTGATTCCGACTTCGTTTGTCAAAAAAGGTCTCTCTGGCAGTCCTTACCATGAATCCACTCCAGTTCTTACCTTTAATTCTGTCCACAACATCTTCTTTGTGAGAACCATTACATTAAGTAGATTTCACGCTAGATTTGTATTATGTAAAGAAAAGTACCTTTTCATTTGTAATTTGAATCTACTTTCAACAATGTGCTCTATTAAAATTGGGGGGGTTGATATTAAGAGACCTCATATTTCAGTTTCCATTATATTCTGACTTAAATCTCTCGATGCTCTTTTCTACTCTTCCGAATGCAGAAACTGGTCTATCTTTATCTCTTAAGAATGACATGCAGATAGATACCTGAGTTTTCAGCTCTCCTTTGTAATCCAGAGGTGATTGTGATATTTGTATCACTCAAGTCTTCAAAAGAGCATAGCTTTAATAATGTTGCGCCAAATTTTTAAGGGATTTCTGTTGCCTCGCCATGTGTATCTTCTCTAAAATTTGCATATCTTAATACCTCCATAACCTATTGACTATAATTATAAGCATAAGCAGCCTTTGTTTGAAGATATTCTAAAACTAGTTCATCTTACCAGAATTATAATGGTATAAGGCCATATAATGGTATATAATGGTATAAAGCACATATCTTTAACTGTTTAAATTTCAGTTTCAGATTTGTTTTGTTGAATAACATTTATTAATTTTTTTCCCTAGTCACAAAGAGAATGTATGTTTATAATTAAAATCTTGGGAAATGGCAGAAAGAATAAAGAAGAAATACAAAATTTTTCAAAATACTACCACCAGAGTTCTCCCATTAACATTTTAGACATGTTGCCCACATTAGTATTTTATTTCTAAAATCAAGATCTTATTGTGTGTGTGTAGAGCTGGCAGCTGCTGCTGCTTCTGCTTCAAATACAGTACAGCAGTTTTCACACCGTCCCACAGAGCCCTGGGTGCTGCACGGCCGCTTATAAATGTGGGAACCAAGCAGGTGGATTTCTGGCCTTCCCAACCTCCCATCCCAGCCAGAATAACTTACTTTTTGTGTGTTTGTATTTCTAGGTTTTACATAAGATCTCTTTGAAAACAGGTGTTCCTGCTTAAGAAAAGAAAAAGTTCAGTAACCACTGACTTTATATATCATGTTTTCTTGTGCTGTTAAAAATTCTAATACTTTTTTTGTTTGTTTGTGTTCCCCCCTGCAGAGTTGTTAGCGGTTCTCGAGATGCCACTCTTAGGGTTTGGGATATCGAGACAGGCCAATGTTTACATGTTTTGATGGGTCATGTTGCAGCAGTCCGCTGTGTTCAGTATGATGGCAGGAGGGTTGTTAGTGGAGCATATGATTTTATGGTGAAGGTTTGGGATCCGGAGACGGAGACCTGTCTACACACGTTGCAGGGGCATACAAACAGAGTCTATTCATTACAGGTAAGAGATCATATCTCTCCTGCTTCTTAGATGCTTTACTGATGAATCATGTGATTATTTTACTCAGATAATCACTGTCAAATTGCTGATTCAATACAATCCAAAAAAGACAAATCAAATTATCCTGTTGTTTACATATTCTTTAAAATTGGCATGAAGAAAGCATAAATTTTTAACTTATTTAAATAATTTATTTCAATTTTTCTGTAATCTGTTTTTCCTCTAAAATACAAATATTTGTTTTGGAACCTGAAACTTTGGAGCCCTAAGTTTTATTGTATTAATTAGTGGGTAGATAGTCTCATAGGAAGATAACCTGGATTTTAATAAACTCCTTAGCAGAGGATTAATTTAGCCAAAAGCTGCCCCTCTGCCTTGATAGCTGAAAGTTGATGGACCATGTAATTGTGATCCATTCCCACTCAAAGTGGAAGTGGAGCTTTCTGCATCAGGCTGCTCTGCCATCAAAGGCTACTGATTTGTAGTCATAGGAAGTAAATTTCACTACACTCATTTTTTGTTTGTTTGTTTACATATGAACATGATATTCTGGAGTGAATTGTCATATTTTGAAATAGATAGCTAGATTAATAGCAAATTTAGAAAGTGGATCTTGTTTTATTTTCTGAAAGATAGCATTTTCAACTTGAAAATTTTCCCATTAGTTATGTAATTTTTTTTTACCAGTTACTGCCCATTAGTGATCAGCAAGATTAGTACATAGTCACAGTGCTGACAGTTCTCTGTTCTTGGAATATTTGTTTCTTAATTCATGGAATACTGTGTCTGTGTCACAAAATATCGATATATAATAAAGGTATATTAACTTAGAAAAGGTTAAGAATTTGGAGGAGAAGGAATTGGCTGAAGTTGTTTTTATGTTTTGTGATATGTTCAGAACCTTAACGAATATAATTTCATTTAAGTAAACCATTAGGTTGAGAAAAGAGGTAGCAATATTATTCCAGGTCTTCTAGGAATTGATATTTATTGACTTTGGTATAGCTGGGAAGCTGGAGAAGAGGGGCTATATAGCTTGCTTTTGTTATCAAAATGTCACGTCTTGTAATTCCAGATGTAATCATCTATTGGTGCTTTTCCTAATTAGCATTTAGTTCTTGTAAATGAAATTTTTATTTTACAGTTTTTAATGGAACTTACTTTTAAACATCATGCGAGTTATCTCTAGTCTTTTCATGCCGTAGGTGTGTTAATAAACTCAGCCTTTATCCCAGGCTATGTCAGTAGTTTCAGCTTTCTATTGGGAAGTAAGACTCAAATGACAATCCTTATTGAATGATCCATAATATTTAGCTAGTCATCTGTGGCCAGATGATCCGAAAGTAACATGTTCATTTTAGGTGCTTTGTTTTCTTTTAATTGTTTCTGCATCTAGTTTGAAGCCACTGGCCATAGAAAATTAGCAGTTCTGAGGGCACCTGGATGGCTCAGTCAGTTGGGCTTCTGACTCTTGATTTCTGCTCGGGTCATGATCTCAGAGTTGTAGAATCGAGCCCTGCCTTGGGCTCCGTGCTTGGAGGGGAGCGGCTTGGGATTCTCTCTCCTCTCCCTCTGTCCTTCCCCGCCTCTCTAAAATACATAAATAAATCTTTTTAAAAATTAGCAGTTCTAATAGAAGCTTCTGAGAATATACACAGTAGGTTTGCTTGATTACCTGTACTTTATCCTGTTACCTCATTTTGTTCCTGGCATTACCTGTTTCCCCCGCTTTATTTTTCTCCCCTGTAGGATTAAGGTCAATAAATAATATCAAGAATATCTACACATCTAGTCTAATAAGCTGTGTCTATTGTAGTTTGATGGCATCCATGTGGTGAGTGGATCTCTTGATACATCAATCCGAGTGTGGGATGTGGAGACGGGGAATTGCATTCACACGTTAACGGGACACCAATCGTTAACAAGTGGAATGGAACTCAAAGACAATATTCTTGTCTCTGGGAATGCAGATTCTACAGTTAAAATCTGGGACATCAAAACAGGACAGTGTTTACAAACATTGCAAGGTAAGTCTTGGCTACTCAGCTTTAGTTGTGTTCGTTAAAAATGGGAGTGTTAGTCAAAAGAGAAATATGGAGCTTTTATGTCACAAAAAGAATCTCCTACAAAATAAAAATGCTTATTTTGGATAAGTTTCTGAGCATTTTCACTCTGACTTGACAGAACTAGGCTACCCTTGAGAAATTGTTTTAAATTATGTTTTTAATATAAAATTGTTTAATCACTTCCTACATGTACAGTTAACCCTACCTAACCTTAAAGAACAATGTGAAGAAAGATCTAGGCTGTATCATAGAAGCAACAGACTCTTTTTTTTCTTTTTGAGTGATTTTTTTTTTTTTTTTTAATTTTGTAGTCCAGTTTTAAATTAAAGAGCTACCTTACTAGGGGGCGGGGGGTGGGGGGCATCTCTAATCTGATAGAAAATTGCTTTGGCCTCAACTTAGACCCTATAACCATCTGCTTAACTAGGATGGAAGGAATAATAGCACCCAGTAAAATGAAGAAAGAAGCATGTGAAAGCCACTAATATTAAATGAGGCACAACAGTGTTAACATTTTATGTCATAATTAACTTCTTTTTATTGGTCAGAGCCCTGAAAAGTGTTTTTTTCAGTGAGGCCATCTGGCGGGCCTGTACTGCAACTTTTTACTCAATTGGTTGTGTCTGTTCCTCAGAGTTTTGAAACTGTGGTCGGTCATTCAGCCTTTGCCTTTGAGTGGTCAGTTCCAAGTGGTGAGGTGGTAGATTTTGTGTGCCTTCATCCGTCAGCAGAATACATGAAACTGAGCTATCTCCATCACCGCTAAGAAAGCTCTCATTTCCACAGCCAGAAAACAAAACGCGTGCCTGGTAGTTAACCAAGCTTCCTGAAAGACGGAACTCTTGAAAGTTAATGTTTCAGTTACAAATAGCTACCAGATTTTCTTGCAACCCTGCTGATCCTAAAATACTCACAGTTTCTAAATATGCAGCATTTTAAATATTTCATTTATTGTATGTTCTAATGTAGAAGGCTACAATTACAGTGTAACTTACCCATACCCATGATTTCTAACCAGTAATTTAATTCCTTTGGTTTTGCCTAGGTCCTAACAAGCATCAGAGTGCTGTGACCTGTTTACAGTTCAACAAGAACTTTGTAATTACCAGCTCAGATGATGGAACTGTAAAACTATGGGACTTGAAAACGGGTGAATTTATTCGAAACCTAGTCACATTGGAGAGTGGGGGGAGTGGGGGAGTTGTGTGGCGGATCAGAGCCTCAAACACAAAGCTGGTGTGTGCAGTTGGGAGTCGGAATGGAACTGAGGAAACCAAGCTGCTGGTGCTGGACTTTGACGTGGACATGAAGTGAAGAGCAGAAAAGACAAATTTGTCCAAATGTGTAGACGATATACTCCCAGCCCTTCCCCTTGAAAAACAAACAAAAAACAGAAAACAAAACAAAACAAAAAACAACAGAAGAAAAAAGAAAAAAAAAAGAAAAAAAGAAAAAAAAAAAGAAAGAAAAAAGAAAAAAAAAAATCCCTTGTTCTCAGTGGTGCAGGATGTTGGCTTGGGGCAACAGAGTGAAAAGATCTACAGACTAAGAAGGAAAAGAGGAAGACGTGACAAACCGTAACTGACAAGAGAGGCGTCTGCTGTCTCATCACATAAAAGGCTTCACTTTCGACTGAGGGCAGCTTTGCAAAATGAGACTTTCTAAATCAAACCAGGTGCAATTATTTCTTTATTTTCTTCCCCAGTGGTCACTGGGCAGCGTTAACGCTGAAGCTTCGTTACAGATTCTGTCAGCCTGTCCTTTTACCACTGAGACCTAGGAAGGGGCTGCAATAACACCCAAACAAGGACTGGCTGACTTTCTCAGTAGAGAGCATCTGCAACAAAAAGTCATTTTTCTGGAGTGGAAAAGCTAAAAAAAAAAAAAAAATTACTGTGAATTGTTTTTGTACAGTTATCATGAAAAGCTTTTTTTTTTTTTTTTTTGCCAACCATTGCCAATGTCAATCAATCACAGTATTAGCCTCTGTTAATCTATTTACTGTCGCTTCCACATACACTCTTCAACGCATATGTTGCTCAAAGGTGGCAAGTTGTCCTGGGTTCCGTGAGTCCTGAGATGGATTTAATTCTTGATGCTGGTGCTAGAAGTAGGTCTTCAAATATGGGATTGTTGTCCCACCCCTGTACTGTACTCCCAGTGGCCAAACTTATTTATGCTGCTAAATGAAAGAAAAAAGCAAATTATTTTTTTTTATTTTTTTTCTGCTGTGACGTTTTAGTCCCAGACTGAATTCCAAATTTGCTCTAGTTTGGTTACAGAAAAAAGACTTTTTGCCACTGAAACTTGAACCATCTGTGCCTCTAAGAGGCTGAGAATGGGAGAGTTTCAGATAATAAAGAGTGAAGTTTGCCTGCAAGTAAAGAATTGAGAGTGTGTGCAAAGCTTATTTTCTTTTATCTGGGCAAAAATTAAAACACATTCCTTGGAACAGAGCTATTGCCGCCTGTTCTGCGGAGAAACTTTTCTTTTTGAGGGCTGTGGTGAATGGATGAACGTACATAATAAAACTGACAAAATATTTTAAAAATATATAAAACAAAATAAAGTTGCTGGTCAGTCTTAGTGTTTTACAGTATTTGGGAAAACAACTGTTACAGTTTTATTGCTCTGAGAAACTGACAAAGCAGAAACTATTCAGTTTTTGTAGTAAAGGCGTCACATGCAAACAAACGAAATGAATGAAAAAGTCAAATGGTTTGCCTCATTCTCCAAGAGCCACAACTCAAGCTGAACTGTGAAAGTGGTTTAACACTGTATCCTAGGTGATCTTTTTTTCCTCCTCCTGTTTATTTTTTTTTGTTTTATTTATAGTCTGATTTAAAACAATCAGATTCAAGTTGGTTAATTTTAGTTATGTAACAACCTGACATGATGGAGGAAAACAACCTTTAAAGGGATTGTGTCTATGGTTTGATTCACTTAGAAATTTTATTTTCTTATAACTTAAGTGCAATAAAATGTGTTTTTTCATGTTAGTATGCCTGTTTCTTCCACTGAAGTAAATAATACTTCATTATAAATACTTAGGGTTTGTCTCTAATATTTAAGATCTCGAAGTCTTGGTTTCTTTGCATTCCCTGTAGTGTGACATAGAGATCGATACTTTCAGGCCTGTTTCATACAGCTAAAGGAGGACTAATGTGCCTAGAATGTAAATTGGGGTTATCGCCTTAGACTGTAGAGGAGGACACTCCACTGTGCATTCCTCTGGATAACACTGGATCTATACATACAAAATCTGGGTCCCTCAAAGAGTCACAAAACCTTTGTGATGGTTACAACTGGAATTCCTATTAAAAAAAAAAAAAAGTTCATTTTTAAAATTTGACCACATATTGAGTACTCACCAGGAATGTTCTGTGCTGTATGTCTGAAGCGCCCACCCTCCCTGCGAAGTAGGTGGGGTTCTGTCCTTGAAAGGTGAGGGCGAACTGGCTCAGACTTCTGTAGCTCAGAAGCTACAGCTGAACACCAAAAATGACTGCTTTTCTATTCCCCAAGTGAAACAGGAGATCAAGGGCAGCCTCCCCAGACCCAGGCTGTGCCTTGTTTTTGGCACACTTCTCCCTGGTATACCACCTATCACTCCCTAGGTGATTTGTCAGTGGTCAGATCACTAGCTGAGAGCCTGCATTCACACCTATGCTCTTTAAGGAGGAAGTGACCTAGAATTTTGACAGACTTTCCAAAAGCAGAGTTTTGGAAGAAATAAATCCTTCTGGTGGTACTTTCCGACTTTTCTGTTGCTATTTTAGTCAATAAGTCTAATATTTTATAATAGTGAAAAAACGAAGTTGAATTATTCAAATTATGTAGCTCTCAAATAGCAGGCTCTGTCTCCTGCTCACTTCCTCTCTATATTTAACTTTATATTTAATCCCTACGTTTAATCCTCAGGCCACAGATGAAAATCTATAACTTAATAAAAACAGATGCTGCTTAGAGAATACATTTCTCACAATCATAACATATGTTTTCTTTACTCCTAGAGCAGCAATTCTTGGGCCTCAAGCTCCCAGAGCTACTAAAGCTGAACATCAGGGCGTTAGCCCAGGAATCTGCATTTAACTAGCTCACCTGGTGAATGTTGTTCACAGCTTAGAACCACTGCCTCAGATCCCTACCGTTGCCCATTTGGTTTATTAGTCCCCAGCACATTACAGGCACAGGACCATCAGGGAGAAGTGACTGGTTAAAGGAAATGGTGGAAAAACCACATGGCTAAACACAGGCAGAGATCACATTAGGTCTTGAGTGCAGGGGCGAGCAACCCTGCCTGCTTTAGGATAAACCAGGGCATAGCCCAGAGCCATTACCGCTGTTCACGTTGACAACCCTGAATGATCAAGAAGTTGTAATTCTATTCGGTAATCTTGAAACTGCTTGATTTTTCATAATACAAATGTGGCTTACCTGTACTATAATTAAAGAAGAACATCATCGTTAGCAATAAATACACACTATAGAACAGAACTGAGCTCACAGGACTTGTAGACAAATAGGTGGGAATTCAAATCCCAGTTTTGTAACACTGTCTAGTTACAGGGATTTCACCAGATTTCTTGACCTCCTGTTTCCTCATCTTTTGGTATGTAGACAATACCCACCTGCTAAGGTTACTGGAGGGATGAAGAGAATTGATATAAAGCATGTAACATCCCGGTGGCACTTGAAGCTCAATTCATGGTAGCTACCATTAAAACTTTAGGAAAAGAGACCCAGATAATTGTAGCTTTCTATATTTGGGGACAATTGAATGTCTTCGTGACTCCTTCAGGTATGTAATAAAAATAGCATTTCTCTATAGCAATTTACATTTTTTTAAGTGGAGTCACATTGACTTCTCATTTGAGGCCTACAGAAACCCTGTGAGGCAGACTGGTATGGGGCACCTCAGTGATTTTGTACACACTTTGGTGTTCACTAAATACTATTTTGTGAGTAGATGAATAATCTTTTCTTGCAGTGGGTCTGTTCCTGAAAGGGAATATGTTAACCTCATTCTATAGGAATTAAATTACTGTCAGCATGGTAAGAAAGGTCATGAAGGGAACCCTCCTTTGTGGCCTGCTCAGTGAAGTGGAGTGAAGAAGTTCACCACCTTATATAACTGAAGTTTTAAATCTTCACACCAGAATACAGGCAGTTCCCACACTTAGGTGTTACAAGTTCCTAAAGATGAAACACTGCCTGAAACTAAAGCTAAAATTAGGACACAGAAGTAACCCATAGAGGCCCGTAACAGATGCTCAGTAAATACTTGCTGAATTGAGCAAAGAGAGCTTACTGTCTTTTTTCAAATTATTATTATTGGAATAGTTTATAATTTTGATGCTTCGAAACTCCCTTCTTGAGATTCAGTAACTACAGCTGTTTCATTAATCGACAACAGCCAATGCATACCAAATGGTTAAGTAAATGTTCCAGCCTACTTATTTGTTTTATTTCAAAAAGTAATTGACATTCAATTGTATGGAATCAATTTTTAAGTCACTTTTTCTATGCCTTTTGAGCTAGTCTATTATAAAGTCTCCTTCCTATTTATCCGAATTGATCGGAAGCTACAATTGAACACCAAAAATGACTGCTTTTCTCTTCCCCAAGTGAAACAGGAAATCAAGGGCAGCCTCCCCAGCCCCAGGCTGTGCCTCGTTTTCGGCACACTTCTCCCTGATATACTCACTGCACTTGGCAAGACAAAGGCGCAGAGGTAGAGGAGAGGAGACACCTGGAAGGAGCCTGCCCGACCCCATCCTGGCTCCTGGAACTCCCGTTCCAGACTGCAACCAGGTACCGGCAGGACTGCGTGGCAGGAGTGGTTCACATGACATTTTTGCCTGAATCCTCTCTGACACAGCTTTATTCATTTTCCTTCTATTAGCCGTCCTCTGCTCCCGATAAAAGTCGGTCAGGATTACAACCAATACTCCATCAGATTCATCAGCCAGTAAAGGATTCAGCCCTGTGCCTTACAGCAGCTCTAGGAGAACCTCCTGTTTGTAGAGCCATTCTATTGATAGTAAAATGGGTTTAGTGTGCTGATGAATTAATTTGAATAAATGCTTCTGGCACAGGTAGTATTATGTTCCCTGCCTTACTGCATGTAGAAGATCTCTCTCTCTTTCTCCCTCTCTCTCTCTCTTTCTTTCTCACACACACACACACACAAATAATGGAATATTTGGAATATCCAAATGAGCTGCATGTTCTCAGTCATAATAACATCATAATAACATTTCCTGTAAGTCTTTTCTCTCTTCATCCATGAAAAAAAGATTGGGACATAGATAGGGAAGGGGTTGGTAGCCAAGAGATTTCCCAAGTCTTTTCCAGGATAGATCAGTGGCTGAAGTGGATGTGTGTGTGTTCACACAATGTTCTTGGAGTCCTCCATTAAGCAACCGTATGGTAATTTGAAAAGTTGATGCCTAATTTTTGATGTTGGCATCTTCTCCTGCCCCAGGAGATGGATTTTGAGTTAGATTCAAAGTGACTGCACCCAGCCCCCTTTTATTGGGAGTGCCTAGTCATTGATTTGAATTACAAACAAAAATAACATGGCATCGTTACTAGGCAATGTGTTTCATTATTCATTAAGTTAATAATAGTGGTGCCCAAATGAGTGAGGGTCTCTCCAGCTTCATCCTTCTGCCATTTTCTCTTTCTGGGTGGAGGAGACCAAAAAATATATTAGGTAATTTCAAAGGTTCTTCAGGGAAAGGGAACACCAAAAACTGAAAGGACTCAGAATGCACCTTTCCCCAAAGTGTAAAGTATAAATAAATTCCAAATCCAGTTCCTAGGAAGACTCATTGCTGAGACGAAAGCCTGGCAACGTCCTGATTTGCAATTGGGTATAAAAATAGCAGAGTTTCTATTTCAGATGATCTGATTCTCCCCAGGATTTTTAAGGACAAGGAACCACTGAGTGGACGTTTTGACGTTTCATTCCTTGCTTTGAAAAATCTATCGTGGCAAAAACCTATGAAAGCTGTTTATCTTTGGGTTTTGTTTTGCTTTAGCAGTTATGGTCTGCAAAAGAAAAATTATGTTGAAATCACACTTGCAAATCAAAGGTCAAATATAATAGGCCACAAAAATATATTGCCAATTTACCCTTTTTCTAGGAGGTTCAGGGATTATAAAAGAGATGTCCAACCACTACTCACCATAAAAGGAAGGTTACTTGCCAGACTTCTTAAACTTATATTGATGAAGTCTATTAAGACTTTACTGAACCCTTATGCCTTGCTAAATGCAATCAGCAAAATAGTGTAATCCCCTGCTACCACGAGCCTTTCAATTTGAGGATGCTTTCTATCTCTGTAAAGTGAGTTTGACTAGCTTACATAAATCCAGCAAGGACACAGTAAAGTGTGGGGGTTAAAAGTAAAACCATATACATGTCTTCTGGTAAGAGACAGATGTGGGTTTGGGGGACCTGAAGCTTCTAAACTTAAGGACCCTCATAAAGAAAAGACCTCACATAATTAGATCCGAAAGTGAGCATTTAGAATAATAAAGATTATAACAAATTACGGGAGCCTTGATACTGCAGATTCCTCCTTTCTGGGATCTCTTTAGGCAATTGCCAGAATTACTTAAGAGAAGTGCTTCTAATTGCAGTCTTCCTTCTCTTTCCCACCAGCAACACTCTTCAACTCCCAGCCACCCCTAACTCACAGGGATCTTTTAAATGAGGGACCCTGAAGCTTAGCATCATCAGTTTCAAGGAAAATCCACCTCTGCCTCTCTCAATTCCCTCATCTGTAAATGGGGTAATTTGTTACGGGGATTACATGAGATGTTGTATGTCAAGCTCTTATCAGAGTGCCTGGTATGTAGTATGTATTCATTAAGGGTTTGTAGTTATTACCAGTAATGAAGTGTGGTAGCTAGCTGCCATTGTACACTGATGTGCACTTTCTAAAACTCAGCCTGGTTATAAGCATTTTATGTTTATTTATTTACTTATTAAGTAGGCTCCAACGCGGCACCTCATGACCCTAAGATCAAGACCTGAGCCAAGATCAAGAATTGGAGGCTCAACAAACTGAACGTCCCAGACGTCCCTATGGTTATAAGTATTTTAAAATCATGTATTATTCATTTAATCTCAACTGTATCATGATGTATTATTATAAATTCCACTTTACAGATGAGGAAATAGATCCAGAGATGTCAAGGAACTTACTCAAGGCCACACAGTTAAGGGGGAAAAAAACTTGGAAAAATGGGGATTCAGGCCTAGGCATTATGACTTCAGAGCCTGGGCTCGTAACTACTATATGACATTATTGATTCACAACTGCCTTGCAAGTGTGGAAACATGTAGTTTGTTTTGGGTCATAGCAGAAAGTGATATAGCCCTCAGTCCCAACCTGTCAACCTGAGAGCTGCCATGAAGCCATAAAGGAGACCAGGTCCTAGGTTTCAGCTATGGATGCCTAAAGAACATGTGTCTAACAATTCTGGGCAGGGCTTGGCTGCACTGAATCCTCTCTCACTTTTTCCAATTGCAGAGTCAAAAGTAAATGAGTTACCTATATAGAGAGGACTTATTGTAAGAGGTTCATGTAACGATAGAATATAGGCAAGGTGGGTATAATAATGTATTATTAAAAGAAAGGTGTTTTTCAGATCACTCAGCAGTGAAAATATGCTATTTCTACAAAAAAAAGGGGGGGATATTTTAGTTATATAAGAAAAATATTTTTTCTGGGTTTTTTTTTTTAAGATTTTATTTGTTCATTTAGAGAAAGAGTGTGCATGTGAGCGGGGAAAGGAGCAGAGGGAGAGGAAGAAAGAGAATCTCAAGTAGACTCTGCACTGAGCACAGAGCCCACCTTTTACTCAGGACCCTGAGATCATGACTTGAGCCAAAATCAAGAGTCAGATGCTTAGCCAACTGATCCACCCAGCCCCCACCCCCACCCCCCGGCCCTGCCAATTTTTTTCTTTTTAAATCACCACTGATGCACCTGTGTCTCAGACAACTAGACTAATAAGGAGCAAGTTTTACATTCTATTACAGCCATGAAGAGAAGCAAGGCCTTGCAGAAGTTAGACTGACATGGTAAATCCTCAGTAAGTGTTAGCTGAATGCAGTAGTAGCAGCAGCAGCAGTAATGAGAAAGACATTTGTGGTCAAATTCAAATTCTATCTCAGCCAATTGTGTGACCAGGAGAGTGTAAAAATCTTTCTCAACCTCTTTCATCATCTGTAAAAGAGAAAGCAGCTTGTGAATGTCACACGAAATAACATGAAGCACCCAGTACAGTGCTGAGTTACCTACACAAAGAATGGTAGCCATCTTTAATACTGTTGCTACTGCCAATGATAATATTGGCGACCATGTCTCAGGCCACCGTTTCAAAGTTAATCTGGAAGAGGAGATCTGTAAGACTTTCAGAACACAATGCCCAAACCACCTTCCAAAACGTGCCAGGAACCAAGAACAATCTCCCCTGTTAGAAAGTAATATGCAATCCAGTTTAAAATGACAAATTACATCTTTGTCTCCAAAGACCTACTTAAATAATAGGGAAATTAAAAAGGAATAACCCCAAAAGAGGAAAAAAACAGGGGAATCAAGTAGACAAAAGATTTCAACAACTTCAGATGAAGGAAAGCAGATGAAGTAGTTGTCTTTAGAGGACTAGATTAGAGAAACTACAATCTGATAACAATGGAGGGCGATAACAATGAGAAGTGAGCTAATTCCTTTTTTTGCAGAAGGTAAAGGCACGATGTGGGGCTGAGAACTAGGAAACTGATTGAAGTAAGAGCACATAGAAGGCTGAAGCCTACCTCCCTTCTTCATTTTTTGCATACAGCAGACTACCTTGTGAGCCCCCCAGTCTCGCCCTACACATGCCATTTACATCACATCCCCCTTCATGGATCCAAACTGAGTATACAGCCATAGAAGGGAGCAGGGGCGAGGCTCAGAAATGATGATGAAGATTAAATTACAGTCTGCAGTTCTCCCTGCAGTCTACCCTCTCCCAGAATGCCAACAGTCTGGCATCTACCAGAGGATTCTTCCCCAGTGAAGTGAACAACCCGAGAAAAAAAGTCTCCATTTACTGGCATTGGGCGGAGAGAGGCGAATGAAACTTGGCTCCACCCAATCAAAGGAGAAGTGCCTCATTCGGTGAGCTCCAACCACAAACGGAGAGCTTTCTATCCACTTTTCAGTGTCTATTTCTTAAATATGAATAGTTAAGAATCACAAAGTGTCTGAGAGAGACTTCCAATTTGAATAACTAAGCCAAAAAAAAAATCTATGAAATAAGCTTTGAAAAAGAACTATAATGACAACCTCAGAAAAATAAAGTACTGCCTTTTATAAAACAGGAATGGGATACAATTTTTAAAAGGCCTCATAGAAACTAAAATGTGAAATTTTAAAAGAAAAAGAAAAACCTTCAATGGGAAATAAAAAATGAGGAAATCAAACAAAAGTTAAAAGAGATGGAAATTAGTAGAGAAAAAAATAAAGAATCAGTCTGGGACATGTAACTTCTGCATAACAGCAATTCCAAATAAGAAAATAGCAGAGAATAAATTATTCAAAAAATACAAGAAAAATTAACAAAATTAAAAGACAGAAAAACTCTGGATTGAAAAGGCCCTCTCAGAGTCCTTTGAATAAATGAGTAAAAAAAAAAAAAAACCCATAATGACTCATCATTACAAAATTTTGGAACACTTGGCCTAAAAAGCCCCTCAAAACTTGTAGAAAGAAAAATCAGGGGAGAAAAATAAGAATTGCAATTTTAGATTTCTTAGTCGCAACATCTGCAGCTAGAAGACAAAGGTCTGCAAAACTCTACAGGCAAATTATGCTTGAGTTAGGAGTGCACACTAAACCAAGCTATTGATCAAGTGAGAGGCAGAATAAAGATATTTCCAGACATATAAGGACAGCAAACACTACCTCTCACAAACTCGGTCTTAAGAAGCTTGTGGAAAATACAGTCCAACAAAACAATGAAATACACCATGAAAAAGGAAACCATGGCAGAAGATAAGGTTTTCAGCACAGGAGAGGGTTTCTAGGATGATAATAAGCATTGGGATTTGGGAACTACCAGTTGAGATGTGAGCGGGGAGGGCCTTAGGAAGAAGTCCCCCACAAATATAAAAAAGAGTGATAAACATCATCTCATCATGATAGATCATTTAAAGAAAAAAAAAGAGTCTTCAGGACGTCTGGTGATAAAGTTAGAAATATTTTTTTAAAGTTTCAGTATATTAAAAGCAATGCAACAGATAAAAATGAAACAATTATTAATCCAAAATAGTATGTGAAAAGACATAATTATAGTGCACTATTTGGCCCTGCAGTAAACCATGTTTATCTAGCCATAAGAATATAAATACTGATGAAGGAAGGATTTTGCTAAAATGTATGCGGCCAGGGAAGGGAGAGAAGTGGGGTGGAGGGAAAGAGAGTTAAATCCTCATCTACCATAATTAGAAGTTATCAATGTCTAAAATGAAGAAAAAAATCAAAATAGAGGATAAGCACATTTTATAGAAAGATAGGAGACACAGAAGAATTAGCGGGTTACAAATGTTTGCGTCTGTTGCTGGGCAAAGGAGAGGACGCAGCATTTTGATATGCTTTCCTTTTTTGCATTCCTTGGCTAAAACTTTATTTTTTAAACAAGATCAAAAAAGTCGGCGTGGGAGATTTCAGAAAGAATGACATTTCTTTGCCCAGGCCAGTCAGCGTCCTTCTTGACAAGGCTCCGATCTAGCTAGTCATCAGAAGTTATTGAGTCTTATGGCACCAGGAGGGGCTCAGGGGCACTCCTTCTGGAACGGTTCCACAGCAAAGTGGAGGCACAGATGTCAGCTGTGTGGTGGTGGTGGGGGGGCACTTACTGGGTTCTCCTTGTCTTTGTTTTTGTTGTTGTTGTTGTTTTTCCATCTGTAAAAGGGGCCTGATAGCAATCCCTCCTCATTAGGACATTGGAGGACTGAGTAGATGAGCCATGTAATGTACTTAGCACTGTCTCTGGCTAATGAGTTCTTAATAAAGGGTACTTTATTTTCACCACCATCCCTCAGTCCCATAGTGAAGACTAACTTACATTAAGATCTGGAACTAGCAGGATCCAGAGCTCTTGACTTCAGGTTCTGATTTGAGCATATGGAGACAGATAGACCGAGATATAGCCCTGTGTTTGTGGGATCAAGAGCAGGAGCCCCTCTGGCGCCCCAAGGATGGAGCCCCCACTCAACCAACTCCCCAACCTGCCTTTCCATCGTCTCTTTCTAACCGGCACTGGATTTTACTTCCAATTTCTCCCACCAGGTGCTTGAAGTGTTTTCTTTACTTAGAAATACTTATAAACCAATGAAAATTTCTGAAGTTTTCGTAAAGGGAAGTTCAGGAGAGCTCTTTTGGAAACAGTTTTTCCCTTGAAATTCCAGACCCAAATCTCAAAAAGGCCAGAGCGGAGCAAGTTGGACAAACAGGAGCAATGAGTCAGAAGAACATCTTTTGTGCTGCGTGAGGTCCTGCTGCATGGAATCCCGAGGGTACGTGCGTGATTCCCTTGATGCCAAAGGACTTGTCGTACCTGGGAAGCTTGCAGTGTCCCTTGATACCCGGAGCAGCTGTGACGGGGTGTGCTGTCACCGTGAGTTACTCCTGACCTTCCAAACCTTCCTAGAACCGACATTACCACATGCCCTGGCTGCTCTCTCCAAAGGCTCTAGAACCAGCCTCGGAGCCCACGGGCCCAGAAGGACTGGATGATTGCAGGGGGCTTGCCGCGGCCAGCTCAGCGGTCCAGGCTCATTCCTAAGGTCTAAGTGCCAGACCGACTGCAGCCACCTGATTCTTTTGAACACATCCTAGGTTGCCAGAAAGCCCTCAGGTCTCAGACATGCCTTGGCTGCACTTGGCACTTTGTGGTGTTCGGGTGCGTGGGCTACTCATTTCCCTGTGGCTTTGGTTGGCTGTCCAGACTCTTGTTCAGTGAGATTCCTGAAGTTTTCAAAGCAACTGGGGAGGCCATTAGCAAAGTGTTTCTTTTTTTGAGAGCCATTTAACCATCACTTTATTGAACAGAATCAGCTCTCTGTTAAAGTGGGCAGTTTCTTCATTTGCCGGCCCTCAGTGACTGTTCATAAGACGTATCTTCAAGTTTTAAGTTCATGCGAACAGATCAGGACTAGTGTCATCCCTCTCAGGGCATTTTTTTATTTTTTTAATCAAAGCAACCATCAGAGGCTCAGGGGCTAATTTAATTAAACTATTCTGCTTCATAACCAGGGCTCCAGTGGAAGACTCTCTTAAGTACTGATTTGCTGCTTCTGGAAATCAGCCCGAATTCCCACCCAGGTGTGCCATGTTGGAAGGAGAAATGCTGGGACATTTCCTCTTCTCTTAGAACGCAATTCTCCAGCTTTGGGGTGTAGAGTTAAGACTCCTAGGAAAGGGACTCAGGTCCTTGCCCCCCAGGGCCTTCCCGCCCCTGACCACACAGCCCCCTCTATCTGCAGGGCCTGAGCCTACACCTGCCAAGAGTTTCTGTTCATTTCCCCTCAGCTAAGGAGTCATTGCAATGGGGAAATAAATTAGAACTAAATTAGACTGAGCTTCACAGTCCCAAAAGCATGACTGCCGATAAGCATTACGGGTTTTTTTTATGTCCCCGCTGCCTGGTGGGGTGAAGTGGGGGGCTCCCACAGCAGTCACCAGCAATCTGGCTAATCAGTTCACAGAGCAGAGGTCTGGAGAGGGGTCCCACCCTGCTGCAAGAGTTTCTTCCTTCAAGTTGTGTCCACCCCTAAGAAAAAACTAATCACTTACTTACAACATATTCTTGAATTGTTAAAAAGCTCTTCCTTCCCTCTTTTTCCCTTGCTGACCCTAGAGAAATCCAAATTGGAAAACTTCCTATTTACGATAATCAACAGAGGAGAACAACAGACCAACTTGGGCTAATACCAGTACCAGGAAGACCAATTAACAAATTCATGAATTGTGCTGTTTACACTTCTATTCCTAAGGTTAATTATGTGATCAAGTAATAGCTTTTGCCTTGATTATGGGACCCTTAGGAAATGAAAGTGTGTTTCCACTTCACAAGTATGTTTGCATTTTGGTCCTGCTTTGATACCACGGGAACTGGGTTCAGCAAATACTCCCATACACACAGTTATAAGCAAAGGATAGATTTAAATAGCTCAAGATTCGATGTATAAACAAAAGCATAATTCATGAAAGTGCTAACATCCACCTATACCTTATTCTCTCTCTGCTTTGGGCAATTTCTAGTGTCAATTCTTTCCAGATATTGTGGACCAAGCGTGTCAAGTGACCAACTTTTTCTCATTATTTTCTACTGGAAGGAATCAGTCAAATTAGCTACTCGGCCTTAAATATAGAAAAAAAAATCACATTTTTTAGGGGACACTCTCAGCAAGGCTGTTCCAGCTGCCTGTTAAAAATTGTAGTTTCTATCTTTTGGGGGATTATCCCATGGCAAGCACCTCATGCGAATCCATTTGTGTAATTTTCTCTCTAAGCCTATGAGGCAGATACTTTCATTTTCATCATCTCTCTTTTACAGGGGAGGAAACTGAGGCACAGAGAGTTTATGCGAATTGCCCAAACCCGTAACAACTAGGTAAGTCAGAATTTGAACCCAAGCAGTCTGGCTCTAAAGCCCATACACTTACCTACAAGATGCTGCTGTTTTCTCCCTTTGGGTCCCAACTTTGGACACAGTGTTAGGGGAAGGTGGGTTATTTCACAGACCAGAGAGACTAGAAGGTACGTTGTGCCATTAGAGATCTTCAAGTGAAGTGCCAACATTACTTCTTCTGCCTGCCCTCACTTCCGAGGAGTCGGAAACAATATTGGTTCCTGTGGAGGCTGCTAGAAGTGTGATAGGGTGTGACCAGAGATCTCTGTCAGGCTGACTCTCCCACTGTCTCACCAGGACCTCCAGGCTAGCCCAGGTGAGGCCCCCAACCAGTGCTCTCGGAGGATGGTCTCTCCTCACGGTGACACGGCCATGCTGTCTAGTGAGATTCCTAATTTAGGGATGCAAACTCTGACAACGTGGGTAAACGAAGAGATGGCTCATTAGCTTCATCAAGGACTAACCGCAGAATTCTCTAGATTAAGGTACATGTATCGAAGTCATTTTGTATCTACCTTTTCACGAGAGCGCCCGCTGGACAAGGCGGAGGAAGTCGTGGGTTGAGTTTGCCTAATCAGACTCTGCCCTTTACAGCAGGTGACCTCAGGTGTGTTACTTACGACACTTGCCCCTCAATGGCCTCATCTGGAAAAGGGTATCTACCTCATAGGTTGTAATGGAGACAGAATCAGAGAATCCAGGGAAAGCGGCTCAAAGTGTGGTCCTTGGACCAGCCTGGCAGGCAGCCTTCTCGGACATGCAGACTCCCAGGTCCCATCCCAGACTCACCGGACCCAAATCTATGTTGTGTCCTGCAGGTCATTCACCTGCATGGGCCTTCATCACAAATACTGACATTGGAGAAGCCATAGTAAAGGGAACATGTGATCGTTATTAGTTGTAATTTTATCAGTTGAGATTATCTACTCAAAGTAAATTCAGCATCACTGTTCTGGAAGTAAAGGGTTACAAGGGGGGGTACCTTGGAAATGAGCTCTGAGCCTGGGGTTGGAAACCCCTCCCCTTCTCCACTGTCGCTCATTTCCCAAATTCTCAGAGATGAAGAGAAAGCACCCAAAGAAAGTCAGAGACTTTCTGGGGAAACCGTTAGGAAAATGAAAGTCAGGGAAACAAACGGCCATAAAACATGTGGCTTTCACATCAGGCCATGATGGAAGCTGACAAGTCACGCCTAGTACCAAAACCAGAAAAGCCTTTTTATAAAAATTACTATTATTGTTATTTTCGGCACAAGCCAGATTTCCTGCCAGATCATGGCTTTTAATTTAAGTGCACAGTTACTGCTCAAAAAGTGATTCACAAGCCTTTAAAGAGCCACTCTCCTTTGGAAGTCGGTTCAGAATGCAAAAGGTTTGGAGATTAGTGTTGAGAGTGAGAGCATTTGACTGCCTGAGGATTCAATCTCCCAGGTACTTAGATATTTCGCAGCAAGAACTGATGTTCATTAAACTGTAAGCAAATTAGAGTTCAAGTCAAAGATATAAGGGAAGACATAATTAGTGTAAAGGAGCCATCCACCATCGTTAGACTTCTCTTAGGTGAGAATTCTTATGCTTGAGAATTAGTTTTTGCACAAAAGGAAATTATACAGCTGCTCTATGCAGGCTGCCGATGCTGAGTTTTATTGCACTCGATTTCCAATGAAATGAAGCAGAATGCAAGACGGCATTAAAGCGTTAATTTTCCTTTTGGGTTTACCTCCACTTTCTCTTTAAAGGAACCCAGAATGGTTTGGTAAATAGAGTATTTTGCCAGCCAACAAATAAAAAAGTTATCCTTACCAAGTGGACGCTGGGCAACCACAGGTGATGGAAACTTCCAGGGAGCTGAGCAGACGGGAGGGCACGCCATCTTCAGTGAAACCCATTTGGAGAAAAAAAACACTGCTCCCTGTTCCCAAAATCCGACTGCCCTGACAGTGGTTCTGTCAGGTTCTGACACCCTCTGGGGGGTGCCTGACCAGGACTGCCTTCCAGACCTAGCTTTAGGGAGATAGACAAAGGAATTGAGCTCCCAGAGCAAGATAAATCCATGAGACGTATTGTCGCACCAACCCTGCAGCTCCAAGAGGAGCTTTGGGAGAAGTGAAATGCCAGTCCTCCCTCTCCCCACCCGGTCACACTTAGTGCCGGACTGCTCAACTAGAAATACCGAGGGAGCCTTGTTTGAATTCTAGAACTGCCACATGCCCTACCCCTCACCCCCTCCGACAATCCCTCTGTAGGCATTGTGATTTGGAAGTTGGGGCCAACTTGGAAAGAGCTTGGAGGAGGCCCTCCCTTGGATCTGGAGGGCAATGGTAGACCAGCAAGGTTTGTGGGCAGGCTGTCGACTGGGCCCCCAATTCTCTGGGTCAGCAGAGCAGGCAAAGGCCCCCTTGGGTCTGGCCTGAAGGGAAAAGCAGCAGATGCACCAAGCAGCCAGATGGATCCTTGATGAGGAGCGGCAGCATGTTGAGCGGCACCCCCTCCTGGGGTGCTGAGGACGAACCCAGCAGCTGGCTGGGAGGTTGGCCCTCAGTACGTGTGTCACACCCAGGTCTGCATCTGGGAGGTCTGGCTTTGCAGCAAAGGTGCTGTTGTAGCTCAGTGGGCCATGAACACTGCTTTGGAAGCTAAATAATGACAATAATAATCGCTACCTCCCAAAGAGCCCATTTTTGCAGTGAGTCTGAGAAGCGGATGAATTTTATCTCTGTTTTACCAATGAGCAATCAGAAGCTAAGTGCGTGTCTGCCATTTGCCCAAAGTCACCTAAACAGTTGGTGGTAGAGACTGGAGATTAGCCTCCACACAGGAAACTAAAGCTGGCCTCCCTCTCTGCCCAGTTCCAGAACGTTCCAGAAGCTGGGAAACGTGTAAGACACAAGAAGAAACTTGGGGTCTTCTTTCTGAGGGAGGGAGTGGCACGTCCTTAAAAATGGAGGAAGTGGAGACACGAGAGAGCAGGCAAGAAATGAAAAGAAAGAAGCATCCCAAGAAGGAGAGAGAGCGTTAGGAACAGAAGGGAGTTCGTGGCCGTAAGTTCTGGGTGGCAAGCAGTGAGGCTCCCCACTTCTGTCCCTGCTTCGTTGGCGTCAAGAACCTCGGAAACTTCCTGGAACTTTGAGATGGGAGCATAGCCAGTATGGAAGCTGGAGGGACAGACCACTCCAGAGTCCTTCCCTCATGGACTATTAGGCAGCAGGCAGCTACTGACCTTGTGACAAAACCCCAGTTGGAGCCCGAGACTCCCTACCCCCCAGTTTCCCCTGCCCAGAGGGTAGCTCAGCACTCTCCTTGACACTCAGAGTGGTAGGGAGCAGTCTTGACACCCAGTCTCTGTTTACTTTTTAAATCCCTGTTCCAAAGGAGGCTGCTGGTGGGGCCTCACTGGCCTTCGGAAGAGGGAGGAGATGGGGCCCCCCAAATGGACAGGTGCGATGCCAGGACCAGATCACACAAAGCTCTTCCTCCTAGAGCCCTGTCAGCTCGTGGCAGTTTGATTTCACACCTGTCTTCACCCAGTGCCTTCTTGCTGAGAACACCGTAGTGCGTTGTTTGTTTTATAAAGTGTACATTTTCAATTTACTTTTTTCAATGGCTTTTAAGATACATGCACCAAGACTTTGGACCCTCATTTGTTGAAACATTGATGGGGGAGGGAGAAGGAATGCAAGAGGGAAATAGAGAAAAAAATTTTTTTAAGATTATTTATTTATTTATTTATTTGACAGAGAGAAAGAGATCACAAGTAGGCAGAGAGGCAGGCAGAGAGAGATGGGGAAGCAGGCTCCCTGCCGAGCAGAGAGCCCAATGTGGGGCTCGATCCCAGGACCCTGGGATCATGACCTGAGCCGAAGGCAGAGGCTTAACCCACTGAGCCACCCAGGTGCCCCTAGAGAAATTTTTTTTTAAAAAGTCTTTTCTGCCAGTCCTGTAAATGGATCATTAAAAAGAGCTCCCCAATCCGCTGTTTTGCTTGGGAACAGCAGCACCCAGCACACACGAGCATTTCCTGGTCTTTCCAGGAGGTGGCTGGTCCCCTCCTCGTCAGTGACCAGTTCCAGAAGGCCCTTCCACGGGGGCAGCTGAGGGCATTCAGCATGCTGTCCAGCCCGTCAGGCACCTGATCCCTGATACTCTGGAAAGAAACAGTGTCTGCTGCCGTTGTGAAGGATTTGGGACCTGTGGGAGTAAGTGGAGCAGAACCAGGAGCATTGAGAGAGGCCAGGAACAGAGGCAAGGCCCCGCCAGGCACCAGAAAGGACTCAAGGTAAGTCTCCGGCCTGGAGCCCTCCTGGGGGACATCAGGGAAGCCAACGGGCCCAGAGTCCCCTCAAGAGGATGTCCAGGAGCTTGCAGAGCTAGACCTGGGGCCTGAGACATCCAGACACCAACCATGCTGAGATTTCCAGGACTGTCCCGATGCCCTATCATTCTTTTCCATTCATTTCTGCTCTAATGTCACATGCACATTGCTAAAAAGTCTGAGTTCTACAAAATAGCATGCTAAAAAATAACAGGGCTTATGGGAAAAATAGAGCCGGGACAGTCCATAAAAATCTGTGGAACTTGGTAACCAGAGCACTAGGAAAAACAATCACAACCCTAATAAAATAGGAGCCTGCTTAGATGTCTCCCAGTATTTGCACTTGGCATCACCGGCTGTGAATTCTTCGCAGCCTTCACCTCCCCCCTTCTCCTTCTGAACGTGGGTCCCCAAGGGCCTTCGCTTCCCCTGGAGATAAGTGACATCTAAATTGAAGTTCCAGCCATGGTGTAGGCTGCCTTATTAGGTGTTCTTAACTTTGGGGGCAATACAATCAAGCTCCTGGATATAGCTCCTATTAATAAGTATTTTGAAGATCGATGGATCTTAGATATGGCACCATGAAGATAACAATTAGCCACATCCAATGGAAACCTAATTTGAACAAACCAACTGCAAAAATGGCTTTTTTTTAAAGCAGGGAGAATTGTATGACGGCTTGTAACAGGTGATGTTCAGGCATTAGCATTCATTTCATTGGGTGTGATAGTGATACTATGGCTATGTTTGTAAAGTATCTGTTAGACATAAAAGCAAAAACAAAAAATGAGGTAGATATGTCAAAAATGCTAATAGTTGTTAAATCTAAGAGTATGTGAGGTTTATACTATTCTCTTTACTTTTCTGTTTCAATGGGATATTTTTGTAATAAAAAAATATGGGGGGCGCCTGGGTGGCTCAGTGGTTAAAGCCTCTGCCTTCAGCTCAGGTCATGATCTCAGGGTCCTGAGATCGAGCCCCACATCGGGCTCTCTGCTCAGCGGGGAGCCTGCTTCCCCCTCTTTCTCTGCCTGCCTTTCTGCCTACTTGTGATCTCTCTCCTCTCTGTCAAATAAATGAATAAAATATTAAAAAAAAAATATGGGATCTCCTACTGTAGAAAGTAAAGAAGGGCTCAAAAAAAACACAAAAAACAAAAAACAAATAAAAAAACCCCACAATTATGGGAGCAGGCCAAATGAAAGACCTCCCAATGGCCAAAGACCAATTTAAACAACAATAACAACAAAAGTAGCATTAAATATAGCCAAAAGTATAAAGTAAATATTTGTAAGTACATATTGATATTAAAGAATGATTATATAAATCAGTAAATTGGGGAGAAGAGGCAAGTCTTCTGTGCAGAAGAATTCCAAATAATTTGTGTTTATGTATACTCTACCCCCAAGGAGGTAGAATGTAACAGTGTGGACTTCCTCCCAAAGACTATGGGAAAGGATAGGGAAGGCATATCTCTACAAGAAGAGAAACCTGGCAAGTATTACCTCAGCCTGAGGTGATCAAGGTCAGTATCAACAGCGGGAAGTCATGCTGATAACATGTTCCTTTGATATATAATAGAAATGCCACTTGATCTCTGTGATCTTCCCCCAAATTCCTATAACCACAGTATAATTATGAGAAAGCCATCAGACAAATCTCCATAGAAGGCCGTTCTTCAAAATGAAGACCATTGCTCTTCAAAACCATCAAGGTCAGGGCGCCTGGGTGGCTCAGTGGGTTAAAGCCTCCGCCTTCAGCTCAGGTCATGGTCTCAGGGTCCTGAGATCGGGCTCCGCGTCAGGCTCTCTGCTCAGCGGGGAGCCTGCTTCCCCCTCTCTCTCTGCCGCCTCTCTGCCTACTTGTGATCTCTCTCTCTCTCTGTCAAATAAATAAATAAAATCTTTAAAAAACAAAACAAAACAAAAAACAAAAACATCAAGGTCATGGAAACCAAGAAAAGTCAGTGAAACTGTCCCAGCCCAGAGGAGCCTCAGGAGACTTGATGACTAATCAAAATGTGGTAGCCTGGATGGGATCCTAGAACAGAAACATGACATTAGGTAAAGAAACCTGAATGGAGTGTGATAAATGTACTATACTGTACTATATGATACTGACGTAAGGTGTTTCTAATAACTGGGGAAATCAGAGGGGGAGATGAACCATGAGAGACTGTGGGCTCTGAGCAACAAACTGAGGGTTATGAAGGGGAAGTGGGTTGGGGGATGGGTGAGCCTGGTGGTGCGTATTGAGGAGGGCATGTATTGCATGGAGCACTGAGTGTTCATTATTCAAAATAATGAATCTTAGAACGCTGAAAAAAAATAAAATTAAGATGCTAAAAAAAAGATGTTATTAATAGAGGAAACTGGATGTGGGCTATGTGGGAGCTCTTTGTACTAGCTTCATGATTTTGCTCTCAAAAAATAAAGTGTATTTTAAAAGATAGGAGCAAATACATTAGCAGGATATAATTGCCCCCTCAATTATATTTTGATTTTTAAAAATGTCCCAGAACACTATGACAGTTAAAGGAGTTCAGATCAGTGGACCAGTGGACCAGTGGGCCAGATGAGACAGGATGGGGACCCCCACCATCTCACCTCCACTCATTTTTATTCATTCCCAGCTCTTCCCACACTTTCATCCTCAGCACCTCTGGAAATGCCCTTGGTTCACTCCCACAGTCCTACCACTGACTTACTTGATCCTTGTTGTTTTTAAGTAGGCTCCACATCAAACAGGGAGCCCAATACAGGGCTTGAACTCACAACCCTGAGATCAAGACCTGAGCTGAGATCAAGAGTCAGACATTTAACTGACTGAGCCAACCCAGGCACCCCAGGAGGAAGAGCGATTGTTGGTTTGTTTTTCAGGAACAGCTTTATTGCAAAATAATTTACATGCCAAAAAGTTTGCCTTTATAAAATGTACTAGTCAGTTGTACTTAATATATTCATAGAGTGGCACAACCATCACCGTTATCTAATTTAGAACATTTTCATCACTCCCAAAAGAAATCCCATACCTGTTAGCAGTCATCCCCACTCTTGGGCAACTATTAATCTTCTTACTGGCTCTATGGATTTGCCTATTCTGAACATTTCATATACACAAATTCATACAGTATGTGATCTTTTGTGACTGGCTTCTTTCACTTAGCAAAAAGTTTTCAAGATCCATTCATGTTGTAGTAGGTATCAGTACTCCATTCCTTTTTATGGCCAAATAATTTCCCATTGTATGAATATACCACATTTTGTGTATCCATTCATCAGCTGATGAACATTCAGGTTGTTCCCATTTTGGGGTTATTATGAATAATGTTACTATGAGCATTAATGTACAAGTTTTGTGTGGACATACGTTTTTTCTCTGGGGTAGACACCTAGGAGTGGAATTATTGGGTCATATTGTAACTCTGTGTTTAGCTTTTGAGGAACTGCCAAACTGTTTCCCAAATGACACACCATTTTATAATCCCACCAAGAATGTATTAGTGTTCCAATTTCTCCTTGCCAACACTTGTTATTGTCTGTCTTTTTTGCTGTAGACAGCCTAGTGGGTGTGAAGTCAGGTATCTCAATTGTGATATTGATTTGTCGCATTTCCATAATGACTAGTAATGTTGAGCACATTTTTCTTATTTGTCCAGGTTTATTGCGGTATAATTGAAAAACAAAAAATGTTTGTATTTAGGATATACAGTTTGATGTTTTGATATGTGTATATATATATATGAAATAATCACCACAATTAAGCTAATTAATATATCCATCATGCCAGATGTTAAGCACCTTTTCATGTGTTCACTGGCTATTTGTGTATCTTCCTTTTAGAAATGTCTATTGAAATCCTTTTCCAGTTTTAAAATTGGATTTTTTGCTTTTCTTATTGTTGAGTTATAAGAGTTCTTGATGTATTCTGGATACAGGTATTTATCAGATATATAATTTGCAAATATTTTTTCCAATTCCATAGTTTTCCATGGGTTTTCTTCACTCTTTAAGTGGTATACTTTGAAGCACAGAAGTTTTTCATTTCAATGAGATCTAATTGATTTTTTTTTTATCTCATGCTATTGGTGTTATATCTAAGAAATTATTGCTTAACTTAAGGTCATAAAGATTTACTCTTATGTATTCTACTAAGAGTTTTATAGTTTTAGATCCTACATTTAGGACTATAATCCCTTTTAAGGCAATTTTTGTGAACCATGTGAGGTAGGGATCAAAATTCATCTTTTGTATGTAAATATCTAGTTGTCTCAGCATCATTTGTTGAAAGAACTATTCTTTTTCCTATTAGGTTACCTTGCCAGGCTTCTTGATGACCAACTGACCATAAAGGTAAGAGTTTATTTTTACTTCCTTATGTTTTAAGAACTATTATTTTCTTGTTGTGAAGATGTATTTGTTCCTTGCAGAAGTTTTTTAAAAATATGACTAAGAACAAAAAGAAACGATATTAAAACATGCTGTAGTCTTATCATCTAGAGCAAACCAGGTTTTTGAAAATAAGTTTCAAAATATTTTGAAATATTTTTTCTTATAAAGCAAAAACCTGGGGAAGGGGGTATAGGTGGTCTGACCATCTTAATCTCCTAAAAGCTCCATGGTGATTCTTATGTGCAGCCATCTTGGGTTGTGCAGATGTGCTCAGATGAACTGTGGGGATGAGGGTTTTAGAAATGTCCTGGGAGAAAGCTGCCATTGGACAGCATCCCAGCAGCTGAACTTAGAGTCAGGGAGTCAGGGTGTATGGAGTGCCAGATCTCCCTCACGCATGTTCCCTCCCCTCCCACTGTTGCCATTCTTGGAGAAGCATTCCCATGCTGCTCCTACCCTGGTAACCCACCAGACTCAAGATTTAGCCTTTCTCTGTCTATGCTGTCTATGCTATGCTGTTTCTGATGGTCCTTTTTGATTTCTTCCTGATGTCTCTCTTTTTCTAAGTCTTAAATTTACAACCTTCTAGGAAAAGATATGACTGGGTCAGTGATTCACATCCAACATGGAGCACCATGGAATCCTCAGTCCAGGTCACTGGAAGTGACTATAATTTGTCATTCAAACTGACTTTTTTGAGAGTGACATGAGGCTAATTGTAGTTAAGCTGGAACAACCATCATATAAACTGAGACTGTTCCAGACAGACTAGGATGCATAGTTACCCTACTTGTAGACCACCAATCTTCCTTTGATTTACTCTAGCATTTTCCAAAGTGTCCTCTATGGTATATATTATATCCTTTCTCTTCACACCTCTTTTTTTGGTGGTTTACAGTGTATATTATCATATTAGAAGCCGAGAAGGATCTGAGTAACTTTATTTAAGATTTCCCATATTTATTGACTGGGTTCTCTTTCTGTGTGGATTCCTTCTTCCACTTCTCATGACCTGGCTCTAACCAACAGCGTCATTGTACCCTTAAATTCCCTGGATCAGGGAGGGTCCGATGATAGAACTTGGGCAAAGGAGAGCACTGATCCCAGAGCTTGCACAAAAATTACCAAACGTTTTCTCTTTTCTCTGGAAGATGTGTAGTAAAGATGGAATTGCTACTACTGGACAGTGAAAATAAACCCAAGCATGCCACCGGCTCCCTGGAGCACAGAGAAGAAAGCCTCTGTACCCTCCCCCACCTGGGGGAATCACGAAATGAGAGACTCCTCCTAGAAGAGGATAAAAAAAAATGGCAATGATGCCTGTGAATGACCCACTCAGAGGCTATTCATAAGGAAAAATGTGGGGAGAGATAAATAACTGCCCCAGAAAGAAACTGGTCCTTGGTGACATTATTGAACTATGGGATGGTTTCTCAACTGAGTCCAGCCCTGACTTTGGGTTAGTAACTGATTACGTACCTTTGACTGTTGGGTTTGGGTTCTCTTTCACTTACAGTTAAAAAGAAAAAAACATCTAGTTTGGGAGAATGCTGACCTTTGTCTTAATCTTCTAGACCACAGACCTCTGGGCCAGGGTAGTGGGGCTGGCAGGAGCAGGTGTCCCATGTCACACGTGCAAGCAGCTGTCGAAGAGTCCTTGCTCAGGAGGGAGCGGTGGTAGTGGCAGACTGGGTGTACTTTTTAGTCTCTTATTTGACAAGTTAGCACAATTTTCTATGGCATTAGATACACTTCTGTAACATGACTTATAATCTCTGTATTCCATTGCATGCATTTGTTATCTATTTACTCGATCAACCCTCAACTTATTCTTTAAAAAAAAAGTAATATAAATAATGCTTTGATGAACAACTTGTGTGTCATTGTTCACGTTCACCTCTGATCATTTCCTTGTGGTTAGTTACTAGAGGGGGAATGGCTAGGTCAAGTGGTATGGCATGGTCCTAACACTTTATACACCACTGCCCAATTGCTCTCCAGGACTGATGTCGCATCAGTCCATACTCCCGGTGCATACATCTGAGAGAATATGCACCCGTGGCCACTTAAAAAAAATCTCTGCCAACTGATAGGCAGGCAATAAGATCATTTTATTTATTTTATTTATTTATTTTATTCATTTTAATGTTAAGTGGCCATCACTGATGTCTATGGGTTATTTCTAGTCTGAGAAATAGGAAGGTTCTTAAAGAACTCTGACCCCAAGCAATCGGGGAAGATGAGCCTGACCCTGAAGGCCGCAGGGCAGTGTGGGGCACCTTGTGGGCTGGGAGGGTGTAGTCAGTGAGTCAGGCAGGTACGTGGCCTCCCGCAGATCTGGAGCCCAGCCTGGGATGTGGAAGGAAAGAGCCAAAGAGAAAAGAGGGAAGGGAGGCTTTATAAGACCCAGAGGCATCAGGTAAATCCCTCTTTCCAGGGAGACACGGGAGTGGAAAGAGGAAAGGAAAAGAAACTCAGATCCTTTCCAGTTGGGGGCTGGGGGTAGGGAATGGGGGCGGAAAAGATTGTGGCCAGGGGGCTTGCTTCAGCCAAGTCGTTAGACCGGTTGTCAAGGCTCTTCACCCCATATCAGAGGTGTTCCTGGAGGAAGGGGAGGGCTTCGTGCCCTGGGATGGGGCCGTCTGCTTGCTCAGGACCGAGGATGCTTCTTCTTCTGTTTTTGTTTTTTTTTGTTTTGTTTTATTTTAGATTTTTATTTATTTATTTGAGAGAGAGGAAGAGAGATCACATGTGTGAGTATAAGCAGAGGGATCAGCAGGCTGAGGGAGAAGCAGACTACCCACCAAGCAGGGAGCCTGACCTGGGCCTGGAGGCCAGGACCCAGGATCATGACCTGAGCCGAAGGCAGACGCTTAACTGCTTAACTGAAGGAGCCACCCAAGTGCCCCCTAAGAATGCATCTTTATTCTTATCTATCTATCTATCTATCTATCTATCTATCTATCTATCTATCTATCTATTTATTAAAAGATTTTATTTATTTATTTGACAGAGAGAGATCACATGTAGGCAGAGAGGCAGGCAGAGAAAGAGAGAAGCAGGCTCCCGCCGAGCAGAGAGCCCAATGCGGGGCTCGATCCCAGGACCCTGGGATCATGACCTGAGCCGAAGGCAGAGGCTTTAACCCACTGAGCCACCCAGGTGCCCCAAGAATGCTTCTTTAGATTAAATGCTGGTTCTCTCATTTGGGGAATAAAATTAAGTAGGTTTTGTTTGTTTGCTTTTCATCTTAGCCGCAGAACAGATCCCACAAGGACGAGCCAACCCCCATCTTTCCTAGACTTCTCTGGCTGGCGCGAGAACCTTCTCCTGTTTGAAACTTTCTCTTTCATCAGCCTTTGCCTGTGGCTTGGAGTCCTGCATATGCACCACACCCTGAAGGCAACAGGACCTAAGATTGACTTTTAAATCTCCTGCTTTTTGTTTTTCCCAACTGCAAAATCCACACAAAAACAGAGAAGAAATACAAACTGCTTCTACCATCGTGGGTAATGACTATTAACATGATATTCTACCATCTAGTAGTTTTCCTTGGCATAGATAAATATATAATCTTTTCAAAATGTGATTTCTGTGAAGGAATCTTCTTCCCAAGTCCTCTCCAGACCTCTTCTTTTCCCATTTGCTCCAAATAAATGGTACACCTCAGACTCAGGAGTTTATTGGAGAGAGAGAGAGAGCGAGCTTACTGCTTTAGAAATTCCCTGTGATGAGCATGAAGGAAATTACTACCTCGCCGCACATTTCAAAGATTTTCTTTTGTACAAATATGACCTGTCAGACGGCCCCGTCTTCCTAAGCTTCGAGGAAGTTATTGTGAAAGAGAGTCTTTCTTTCTTTTCTTTAACTATCATAAATGGAAAATAAGATCCCAGCTGGGTTAGTCCTGAGGCTGAGCCGTTGCTGGGAGAATGGGAGGCAAACAGGAGCAGACAGCGAGGGGTCTCCCCTCTGCGGGAAGCAAGCAGGGAGGTTTCTAGACGGGCTCGGGAGCCTGATTTCCTGCCTGGTTTCTTGAGCCTTGGAGCCCAGATGCAGCGTTTATTCTGGTAGCTTCTTAGGCTTCCCTGCCTGGCCACCAAGGTAGTTAAGTGCGAGTTTACTGATGATGCCCTCGGGACAGGTGGGGGAGCCCCAAGTATCGTGTGCGCTGAAGAACTGTTGTAGACCAGGGCACCCCGCTTCCTGACCCCACGTGGCCCGAAGAGTCCTGCCAGCAGGTATTTCCTACTTAGGAGGATGAGCTCTGGGTCGAACTCAGTCGCTGGAAGGCCCAGAAGATCTTTGGAGGGAGTTCTAGAACAGCAGTTGGCTCATCTAATTGGATAAAATTGCTTTAAAAATAATAATAAGGCATTATCCCGACGAAAACAAAGGTGGTTTCTACTCAGATGCTTTACTGGTCTCTTAGCGCTCCTTAAGACTACTTCAGAGCAGTGGTTCCCAAAGCACAGTCCGAGACGGCAGCAGCACCGGCTGGACAGACATACAAGTTATGAACCACCCCACCCCACCCCACCCCAAGACCAGTGGGACCATTGCGTAGACCACATCCACGCAGATGTGGCCACAAGGGGCTGTAAGCAAAGCCCATTCTGATGGAGCTTCTTTTCAGGAAGGCTTGGGAGAAAGACCTTGCTCACACCCCCGCAGGGACCCAAGTGTGAAATCAGAATACGGTGGAGGGCAGGTGGCAGCTTTAGGAGCTCACCTTTCTAAAACAAACCCAGCCTTCCTCCTGGCTCTTGCTCCATGTCCCTCCCTCCCAGTTCCCCAACCTCACTTCCATTCCTCTCTTCCAACCCTTAAATTTTCTTTCTTTGGGCCTGGATGTCCCCTCTTTACTAAAGAATGCCTCCTTTCAAGGACTAGCCACCCCCTTCATGAACCCTACCTGATTCTCCCCCATGGGAAGCCTCGATCCCTCAGCTGAACTCCCATGGCATTCTGTCCAAATGATGCTGAAGCCCTTGGAGCTCCAGGACAGCAAGCTCTGAATGGCCGTCCCCTCTGTCACCCCTCTAATCGTGCCTGCTCTGGAAGGAAGGAGGAACCCCCCACCACACCCCCCAGCCTGCCATGAGCAGTAAGAAATCACAGGGAAGAGTGGTGGGGAGGACTCTGAGTGAAGGAGAATGAAAAGCCACAGAAATAAATCAGCATCTAAATGATGACATGATCAACCAAGACAAATTGGCCCCCTCGTTTCCAGTTAAAGATTGATTATCCCATTAATGTTCAATTTTATTTAAATGAGCCTATTTCTTCACAGTGGGCATTCAATAAAATGTCCCTATGGAACAGAATATTAGGAGAAAAAGAATAAAGTCTCAGTGAAGATGGGAAATCACTAAAGGTAAAACTAACTGCATCCATAAAACTATCTCTGTTAGACTTACTTCCCTCATCTCAAAGACGTCCATCCCTGTGTTCCTTTTTGGTATTGGCCCAGGTTGCTCCTTTGTGTGATTAACAATGAGTTCTTTAATTTTCTACCACCTGACCATGCTCCATTTGGGCAAGGTTCACCCTTATTTCCCCAGCCTTCTCTGACGTCTGCACCGCTCATTTCAGGAATGTACCCGCTGAAAGGCGAACTCTGGATCCCGGGAATCTAGAATGACCTTTGTTGTTTTAGCTTCTACCTCCCACTTCCCCCTCACTGCTTTGTGTCGATCCACTGAATTTAATTCAACACCAGAATGTCCACAATGTCTTACATACACTATTGGTGGGAGATGAGACCTCAGAGAGTCCCTTCACCTCTCTTTCTCCAGGTAGGAGAACTGGCCCCTTCTTCCTGTCCCAGCCCAGTTGCAGCTGCCTTTGATCTTAAGCTGTGTGAAAACAGCCATTCAAATTCCAGTCATTTCCACCAGAGCAAGTGGGGTCAGAAGCAGCTATGTTCCTAGATGCCCATGCACCAAGATGTGAACAGAGCCCTGGGGGGCAGTGAGAAAGGCTAGTGGGGGCCATCCAAGATTGGATCCCTGCCCTAGTCCTCCCTAGCTTCATGACAGGAGCTGAGCTGCCTATGGCCCAATGTAGCCTCTCCGGGAAAATCCCAACCTCAAAGGGAGGTTGTGAGGATTGAAGAAGAGGAGGGAGAGTGCCCAGCACCGTGTCTGCGCTTAATAAGCACCCAATGAAAGATAGCGCTTGGCTAATAATTATAATGACAATACCAGGCTTCCTAACTGACGTTCTGCCGGGAATCCTATTTTTTTTTTAATTTTATTTATTTATTTTTTCAGTGTTATAAGATTTATTGTTTTGCACCACACCCAGTGCTCCATGCAATACGTGCCCTCCTCAATACACACCACCAGTTGTTTGCTGTCACCTAACGGGCTCCCGTTGGATGGCACTGAAGCCCATTCAGGAACCCAGCTCCAGCTGGGGAGTCATCCCAGTTTCTAGAGGCTGGACTTGCCCCCTAAGCACCACATTTTGCATCTAGATCACCCCAAGGGCGGGACTCCTGGCTTATAACTGGGACTATGTCTTCTAGGTTTGTATCTTTACTCTCATAAATCTTTGCTGAATGAATGAATGAATGCCAAAGGCACCCTGCTCAAGCTCTAGTCATTTTTCTACATCGGTGTCTCCAACTCCTTCTGGCCCACTGCTTCATGTGGCTCTCGCCTGTCTCTGGGGCTCTGCGTCCTCCGGGAGGAGGGTCCCTCTTCTCTCCCGGTTGCCCAGCCACACCCCCAGCCTCCCACCTGGAGCCGCCGCCCCTCCCTCAGCAGGAACAGTGGAGCTGGGCGGAAGATCAATCAAACTCCCTCTGCTAACAGAAAAGTTCCAGCAATGAGATACGGCTGCACTGTTTAGGACAGCAACCGAGAGCCTTTCTTTCTCCAATCTAACTTCACACAGAAGCAAAAAACTTTTATTTGAACGTCCTTTGATTTTAAACATTATCAATCAATGTGCATTTAGAGAGTACCAGATAGGTGTTTAGCATTTTACTACACTCTGGGGCCAAGAAAGAAGGACTGCCTTGCTTTGAATATCAAGTAGGTTTCCTTTACAATGATAAAATAAGCCATGCATTCCTGCTTTTTGCTTTACTGGTGAGCCAGGCCCTTGTGCTCTCCAACTCCATCTCCAGGAAGGGAGCCAGGAGGTCAGAGGATACTGGCGTGGGAGGAGGTGATCACAGCACACGTTATTCTACTTGTCGTTCGTAACATTTTCATACATTTCATAGCACCTCGAGTCAATAAATGATAGGCATTTTAGTAAGAAATAAGCATAAAGGTATAAGTTAAATATAATTACGTCTAAATTTAAGTGGTTATCAATGAATGTTAGACTCTGGTCTTCTTGTTCATTTGGAGAAAAATATTTTGGTTCTTCCATGTTGGTTGGGCCCGGTTCCAGACCTTTCCACTTCCACTGTGGTTGCTGATGCATGGAACAGGCGTGCTGGGAAGCTAGCTCACAGGATGGCCAGGGAAGGTCGCAGGTGGGGATGAAAAAGGCAGGACCTCCCTGGAGCACAGGGCCAGGCACGTAGCTGGCCTTGCAGAGACTGAAACAGAGTCCAGGAAATGGAAGCATCTAGCACAGCTCTTGGAACTGGGCTCTCTCCTTGCCCTCCTTGGAAGGAGTTTATTGATCTTCTACCATTAGAAGTTGGCTAAGAGTAAGCTAAGAAGTAAGCTCAGAGGCTGAGACCCAGCCCTGCTCTGCCTCAACTTCTTCTTCCTGCCTTTCCAACGAACTCCTGCCTCCTCTGCCAGAACACCACTCCGGTACTTGTAGATTCCGTGTCTTCTGTCTCCATGTAACTTGGGCTTGCCCTTGGCCCGTTTAGCTCCTGCTCTGTGAGGTGCATATGAGTCCTTTCTGCTTCTGGTTCCATTCATCAACAGATGAATGGTCTCATCCTACATTTCCCACCTTCTACCTTCCCCCAACCTCCGCGCTCTCTGTTCAATCCGTAGAAAGAGAATCAGATTTAGCAGCGGGTCACCATTGTCAGTTTGGGAAAGGTGTTGCTCTGTGCCAGCCTAGAGGCCCGTGGCTGAGGACAGGAGAAAGAAGGCCACCTTGGGCATCTCCCTGAAGCACAGCACCATGATATCAAGTACCAATCAGTGACATTGTGCCTGCAGAAAACGCTTGCAGCTTTTCTCCTGTTGCCTTGAACTGTGAATTCCTCCAGGGCAAGAAATGGGGTCTTTTTGCTCATGACTGTCTCTTCAGTACAGAAGACAAAGCCAGTTGGTTCACATGAATTTGAATATTTTTTGGAATACTGAATGTCGCTGAAATATTTTCTGCCTGCACTTCCTCGCCTGGCTAAATCCTACTCAGGCAAGGACCAAATCCGGAGATTAACTTCCGGAGCATTCTGAGTCTACGTCCGTCCCAAAGTCCTCACTTCACACTGTAGCTGTTCATTTAAGCTTTGCAGCGAACAGTTGCCATTTCCAGCAGCCTGAAATCTTTTGAATAGTTTTTCCATATTCCAGTAGTTCCCCATGATATAAATCTCAAATTCGCATCCAAGAATGCCTACCATCCCCAGCCTCTTGTGTTGGAGTGCAGATGCAGATTCATATTCTGCCGGTCAGATACACTCATGCAGGACTTGGATTCGGATGTAAGTTTCATGGGAAAAGAAGCTGGACATGGGCCATTGGCTTCCACCACTGGCTTTGACAGTGGCCACTGTGGTGTGGTTACCTCCGGAGCCAGCGGAGGGGACGGTGGCCACCTCATCCGTACGTGCCTGTCGGTGGCCATGGCCGCTTATCTTTTGGCAGACTATTTTGGTGGAGTCCTGGAAGCCCAGCCTAGAGCCCGTTTCTCCCCAGTGATTCTGTAAACTTAATCAACTCCTTTCAGTTTAAACCAGCTAGAGTGGATCATATTGTCTGCAGCCAAGAACCGTGACCCATACCTGCCTTTTTCTGATCAGACTGCAGCTCGTGAAGTCAGGAACCGCTCCACGCTTGTCTTTGCCCCCCTCTGGCCCTGAGCACAGTGCGCAGCATGTCGTGGGCTCTCGATAACTGTTTATGGAGGATGTCCATTCACGCGCTAGTCATCTACATGTGCTTACCTGTGCACAACTCTTTCTAACTTGTTAGTACTTTTGTTGAAGGCAGAACCATTCTCTCGACACCTCTTATGTGTATCTGCTTATACTGATTGTCGTCCATTCCAGCAACTGTGCTGGGGGCCCATAGAGTTGAATAAGGCAGAATCCTCATTTCTCCTTCAAACCGATGAGGAGATCCATCATTTTCCTGTGTGACTCTGATTTGTAACGCATACTTGGAGGGAGAAAGAAAGCAGGTGAGGTGGTAGTTGGCCATCCGAAGATGAGGTATGATCGGATGCCAGAAATGCTACATACGGCATTTCTAAAATGTTCCCCATTTAACCAGTGTCAGTTCTTGATTATTTGTACTGATGGTAAGGAAAACAGCTTTGACCATATTAAAGAAGTCGATCAGCCCAAATAACATCTACATGGAGCTTTGGAGTTTTTCTTTGAATATGGCAGAATCTTATGTTCTGGGAACTTATTTCAAACAACACGATGAAGCAGAACTGGAAAGACTTGACTCGGTTGGGTCTGGGAATCCATCCAGGTTCCCTCGCCTGCCCCTCTCTTCAAACTTTTCCTCTAACCGTCTCAATGCTGTGAATAGACTCTTCCTCCATTGGATTAACGCAAAGCATCACCCAGAGCACGGCTGCCCTTACTGAAATCTTTCAGAAAGTTGGAAATATCATTAAGTGTTTCATTTCCATGGGGTTTCCCTGTTGGGATCCAGGGTTTTTAGAAAATCAGAGCAACACGCAGTTGAGGTAACAATGAAAGAGAGAGAAAATCGTCAGTAACTTGAAAGCAGAAAAGATAGAGCTTAATCTGCTGACAAACCTTGAATAGTTTTTATGTCTCCAATTTCTCCCCTGCCTTGAAAAAAAATACTTTTCTTTAACTCTCCTGGAATCCCAAGTTTGCTCAAATAATAGTCATTTTGGCGTTCACTTCTCGCCAGGCACGGGCCGACAAGCTTTCCTTGCATTATCTTGTTTGATCCTCAGGCAACACTAGCTTTGTCTGCAATGTATTTGAATTCTAGGGTAACAGACGAGAAGATGCCTTGGAGGGAGCAAGGGAGGAAATGTGCATGAGGCCACATAGGCAACGAATCCAACTCTGCTTGTTCTCACTCCAAAATTCCTGTGCTTGTTCCTAGTCTCTGCTTACCCAACACCAAGGCACAGGAGGGTAAGTTCCAGGAACTTTCTTGTCTTTTTCAGCATTTTGAGGGACTTAACATCCTTTGCCTTCTTACCCTACTTCCAAATTGGATCCCTTCTGATTGTTCTCAATGGCTAAGCCCTGAAGTGTTCAAGTCTACCCATTATATTTTTACTAAACCTATTCCATTGCAGAAAATCACATTCTCCCCACATATGGCTGGTTTTATGGTGTGTGTGTGTGTGTGTGTATGTGTCTTCTAAAAAAGACCGCAGAGTCTGCAGAATAATATCTCGTACGTCTGTGGTGCTTTTTTTGTTTACAAAAGGATCATGAATCTATGATTCATGGATCTATTTTTAATCACAAAGCTATGAAATAGATATTATATTATTTTTTACACATAAGAAAACCAAGGCTCAGAAAGGATACACGAAAGGTCACGATCATGCACATGAGTGCATGTATACATGGCAGAGCCCAGCTGGGTTCAGGTGTCCTTGGACCCTTGGCCTGTCACCACGACTGAGGTCTTCCGGCTGCCTTGGCCATGACAGCTCACCTGAGGATGGAGGCCTGGTGGAAGCGACAGACCATCGAAAACAGGGCTCAGAAAACTCAACTGCAATTTCCCACAAAAGGACTAGTCTTCAAAACAGGCCACAATTAAGTTTCCGGTGGTATAAATGTTCCTCACAGTGAGTTTCAAAAGCACAATAGCAGCCAAATGACGGCTCTTTGGAGCAAGTGGAGGAACAAAGTGTCATTTCACAATTTAGAACTCACTTTTTACATTTTTCAAGTGGTTTTCCGGGGAGATCTGTGCATTTTGGGGGTGACTGGTACTCACACGTTCTGGTACTTTATGGCCTCTCTGAACTGTGCCGAGAGCTCTTCATGGGCTGGGGGATAATGCTTTCCCCTCCTTGACTAAGGGCTGCACAACTTCCCATTTTCTGTAAATGGCAGAAGACAGAACTCCCATGGGAAACTTCTCATGGCTGTGTGTGTCCATATCCAGGGAAATGAAAATACCCACATTTACGTGCTCCAATGTTTCAGTCTTCATTTGCATATTTTATTGATCACACGCACATGCATGTTTTCTTTTTTCTTTGTTTTTTTTTAAACATTTTATTTGTTCGTTTGAGAGAGACAGAGCATAAGCAGGCGGAGAGGCAAAGAGAGAGGGAGAAACAAACTCCCCACTGAGCTGGGAGCCCAACATGGGACTCCATCCCGGGACCTGGAGATCATGACCTGAACCAAAGGCAGACTCTTAACCATCAGAGCCACCCAGGTGCTCCCCTCCCCACCACTGCCCCATTTTTAAAAAATATGTTATTTATTCACGGTTTTCTTTCAAGAAGTGAAATGCATCAAACTGTTGGCATTTGCCTGCATAAGCATGTGGACACTGAAAGGGGCTTGGAACCCCCTGGGAGTTCCATTGTGAACCCCTGAGAATAGTGGGGTTATTTTTACAGCTTTCTATACAGCCTTCCTAGTTACTAAGCTCAAAATTGAAACGGTAAAACCAGTCTTAACAATCATAAGCATTCAGCAATGAAGAGTCTCTGCACAATTTTTTTTTAGATCTGGACATTTTCTCTCAAGTACAGAAAACCTCAAATGAAGGAAAGGGCAAGAAGAGAATTTATTCCGTTTTCTCAGGCTTATGAAAACATTGTTAGGGAGACAGTTTCTGAACAGGTATATGGGGAAGAAATATATGTACATGCATGTGTCCCTCTCTATGTACTTATTTTTATGTAAAACTTCAGGAAGAGGAGAACTACCATTACCCTCTTTTGGTTACCCTGTCTAGCATTGGGAATTGAGGTAAGTCAGGACTCGAAGACTTAGAACAAGTGTCAGGAGACCCACCTCAAATCAGTTTAAGCAACAATAAAAAGAAATAGATTTCTTTACTTCATTTAGCTAGAGAGTCCAAAAGTAGTGAAGCTTCAGAAATGGCTAGATCCAGAGAATCACAAGGTGTCATCAAAGCTTGGTCTCCTTTCTCTATCTCTTAGTGTTGGGTTTACTTCTCAGCCAGACTTTCTTTATCTCACCCCCAGAAGATCTGAGCTCATAACAACCAGCTTAGCCACTCTAGTGAAAAGAGAATGTCTTTATAAGTAGATTTAGTAAAAAGCCCTGGGACCAGTTGGTTCATGTGTCCATCTCTGAACCAGTGACTATAGCCAGGAGGATAGAACATGTGACCAAGCCAGGCCTGAACCAGGTGCCCATCCTCAGAACAAGGCTGACCCACCAGCACACGTGGTCTGAGAATAGGGAGGAGATGGTTTCCTAAGGCTAAATACGAGTTCTGCCACCAGAAGGGGGCATGGATGATGGGGGACCAAATATACAAATGACCACTACATTCACAGGCCCCTCAGGATAAGTCTCAAAACTCTTGTTTTCTCCAAGTTAGTCCTATTATTCTCCATAAACTAATTTTTCAAAGATAGGAATCCTATTAAGAGGTAAGAATAGCCTTACCTCCCTCGTTAATCTGTCCCAGCCCTTTACCTGGTGTGGTTGACTGGATTACTCTTCAAAACTGTTTGCTGTGTGACAAAATTGCTTGGATATGAACATGCAAATGAGTGTGTATAAAACTGGAGAGATCAGAATAAGGCTGGTGGATTCTACCAATGGCAATTTCCTGGTTGGTGTATCGTTCTACAATTGTGCAAGATGTTACCATTGGGGGAAACTGGGTGAAGGGTACACTGAATCTCTTTGCATTATTTCTTATAATGCATATGATTCAACAATTATCTCAAAATAAAATGTTTTAAAAACATTTTAAACATTTCTATTCCACTATCCTGAGAAAAATGTGTATTTCCCAACTCTATCAGTAGTGGACGTTGGCCAATGAAATGAGCGATGACAGTGCTGAGCAGAAGCTTTAAGAGCCAGGTCATGGTTTGCCACGTTCTGGTTGCCCTGCGCCATGATGTTCCAGATGGAGATGGCTGGGTGGGTCAGCCTGGGTCCTGTAGGAGAGCACAGACAGCCCACAGTGGACATGGACTATGAGTAAGAGAGCAATCCATATCACCATGAGCCGCTCGTATTTGAGGACTGTTATTGTCACGTAACCTAGGCCAGCGCCTCTCAGACTCCAACTTGGTTCAGGATCATCTGAAGAGCTTGTTAACATGTCGATTCCGGGTCCTGCCCCAGAGACTCTGCTTTACTCCTTGTGGGGTAGGATGTAAGAATTTGCATCTCTAACTGGCTGTGCTGATGTGGCTCATTTGAGGGCTGTGTTTTGAGTCCCACTGACCTGGTCCATCTTGACCGATAAACCTTCTTCACTTCTCCAGCGATGCTAGCCTTGACCTTTCACAACTTGTTCATGTCCCTCCTACTGCTGAGTCCAGAACTGGGCCTGGAACAGTGCCTGAAAGGTACAAGCACTCGGTGAATCTGTTGAATAAAAAGATAGCTCAGTGGTCTTGACAGAACCTAATCTACCAACTCAAGTGAAAAAAATGATCTTTCTAGACTTATCATCCCAGTAAAATGATGGTGATCTTTACCAACTATGCTTATTTTTTTTCCTTATTATAAAATAAGAAAATGTTTGTTGTAGAGAATTTATTGCAAACACAAAAATGAGAACCAACCCATAATCTAAACTCTCAGGGGAAGCTACTTCAAAATGTGGGTATATATCCTTCCTGTCCAATGTGGCCCACCATTCCCATAGAGCGGCTTATGGCACACATCCAGCTTGCCCTTCTAGAATTCTTGGCTTCCCTTTATTCATAACTGTTCTCACCTAATCATTTCCTGTCCTTATTTGTAGAGTCTTCCCCGAGACTTCCACCAGGCCTTTGTCACTAGTGTTCTTTGTTTTGATGCCTAAAATACAAGCCAGCCACTGGGTAGAGCCTTGCCCATGAATTATAGAGTTGCTCTTTCCATAGTGTACAAAGAGACTCTTATGCTGATGCAGGCCCCTCCTCCACTGCCCTCCAGGGCCGGGGCTCCCTTCCATCTGCCTGGCAACTCCTGCACAGTGACTCACCAAAGAACCAGGCCAGGACACAAACCACCACGGGTCCTGATGGGGCCTGGGTGGGAGCCCTCAGGAGTGTAGGGTCTGCCATTTGTGCTCAGGGGGAGCATGGAGATGTCAGAAATGCCATTATCCAGAAGCTCAACAATGGAGATGGGCTACCACTGGAGGTCCAACAAGGGATAGAGAGAAGTCAGCCTTATGGAGTGCCGACTGCATGATTGAGTGCCTACTGCATGCCACATGAAGGGTTTTCACCAAAGCCCTCCCGTGTCATCCTCACAATCCTGTGAGCCAGCTCTTAGCTTTTACATTTTCTAGAGAAGACGATGAGAGTCTCTGAGATTCAGGTACTATTTGTTTGACCCAAAGAAAGGAGAGCAAAATCTTGGTTTGTTTTTAGAGTCTTTTTAGACAAGGAAAATAAGGGAATGAATTTTTACCTAAGGATAGACTGCATGTTTACAGCCCAGAAAGTCTGAGAAAGGATATCTTCAAGGACTATAATATGAGAGAAAAGCTTGTGTTTGACAAGCTTGTGTTCTTCCAATCCCAGATCCCAACACCAGAAGGAGACCCCCTCTACCCTAGGTGGCTAGGGTGGGGAAGTCGTTAGACCCTCAGGCTCTGGAGTCCCCCTTCTCAGGGTTAGTATTGTGAGTATTCTCAGCATTGTGAGCGCCATACCCTTTAGCACGCCATCTGACCTCCACTCGGGTTCTCCCCTGTACAAGAAGGGATGACAGCAACAGTCCCCACATCATAGAGGTTCTTTAAGGATTGAAAGAAACACTTTGTAGAGTGCTTGGTACCATAGTAAAGAGTCAATAAATATTAGTTATTATAATAATTAGGGAGCATGTTGTACCACCTAAAAGAGGTAACTATGGATCAAAGAAAAGCTTACTTCACAGGGTAGGAAGTGAACTCGCTACACTTATATTGGCCCCCAAAGTGGCCCAAGCTGAAAATAGAAGTAGACTAGAAAATGGTTAGGTCACGTGTGAGTGACCTTTTCTCGACCATAAGCCAATGACATACGAGGGGGAAAGACTCCATTTCTGGCCCCGGGTAAGTTGAAGAAGCCATCACGGTCTGCAAAGGGGCCCCGGGGAGTCACTGGTTGCTATGCCAATGCAAGCATCACCCTTCCACCTACTCCCCCAGCAACACATTGGAACAAGTAATGATCATAATAGCATGCACTAAAAAATGCTATTTTTAAAAAAGTTAAGTGTCCTTCTGTCAGAAGTCTGGTCTTCAGAAATACCACTGCTGTAGGCCAGATCAAGATTTGCACAGAATCCCTACAATGGGTTGAGTGTCATCATAGAAGGGAAACCTTCTGGTAGACCATTAAGGGACACTTAGGGGGTTCTTTGATGGGGGCTGGAGGAGGGGGAATCCTCTGAACATTCCAGGCTTGACCAAATGCCCCTCTGCGGTGTCAGAAATTGAAAGGCAGTTAGACAGTCCTCAGCTGGCTCTGCCTCTTCGACACCCCGAAGCCCGATGTGGACCCCAGCCTTCATCATGCCTTCTTGAAGCATGGCTTGAGCAGCTACAGTTTTGTGGTGTGTATCTCCAACTTAAGAAAAAAAAAATTGATCTAACAATTTAGTTTCTCATAATGAATCCTAAGAAAAACATAACTGACATACAATAAAATTTATAATGGCAAAAAAAAAAAACCCCAAACCCCAAAATGTCCAAATTAAATTGCTGTGCACCCATATGCTAGAATGTGATGAGCTATTAAAAATGAGATGGTCAGAGAACATTTGATGATGTGGGAAATTATTATATATGGTTAAGTGAAGCAAGTAGGTTACAGAGCCGGGGAGTTGGTAAAAACCCGAATTTGATGTATGCAATTTTATGCAAATATATGCATAGGAAAAACTAGTAGCGTGTTACTCTGAAATGTTAATGGTTATTTCTGGATGATAGGATTACAGGTAGCTGTTATTTTTCTTTTGTGCCTTTCTATATCTCCAAAAACACTTCTTCTGATAATTGCATATTTCTTCTGTCATCAGAGAAAAAAAAGTGCCGTACATTTTATGTTGCAGAGAACTGGTGGCCTGCAAAGTGTCTGCTGTGCGAGAAGGCGTGACCTCGGGGACGGCTGTGCTTGGCTCAGCTGTGGCCAGGCCCCGCCTCAGCCGGGGCACCAGAGGTCACATCTGAGGTGTCAGCCAAGAGGACTCACTTCAAGTCTGAGGTGGCTTGGGCTCTCAAAGGATTTGTCAGCTCCCCGAAGAAGCATTTTGCATTTCCTGGGCTTGGCCTCCCTTGGCGCCACGATCGTCTGCACATTCTGGTTCCCAGACAACCACAGATGCTGCCCCAGTGTTGGTTTTCTCACGGAGATTTGAGGGCGGGGGTCATTATTGGGCTGTGGAGGCCCCGTGTAAGATTTTATGACCAAACAAGCCCTTGTCATGGTGGCTCTCTCTCCCCAAACCCCCATCCATCCCCCAGGCTCCGGAACGCCATGCAAAAGTGGCCAGCGGAGCCGAACCCCTGGGAGCGCCGTGTCGTGGGTCATCGTGCAAGACCACAAAGGGAATTTCTCCAGATTCAGCCCTTCAGCCACCTGTCCTGAATTTCCTGTCATGAAAACGCAGATTCCTGGGGCCACCCAACGCCTAGCGAAATCCTAAACTCTGCGGTGCATATTCTGTGCGCCCTAGAATCGGGGTGCCAAGAGCCAGGAAAGGGGGAGTAAGAATGCCAGAGCATCTGGACTAAGTGGTTTACAGAGAAACTGGGCTTTCGGTTTGGACCCTCGAACTCAAAAATACTCCACCACTTACTATTTTCTACATGCCTAACGCGCGCCCCTGTGCTTTATATCCTTTATCTCAAAGAATCTTTTCTACCACCGGCCCGGGGAGCTGCTTGACTACCTGGCACGGAGACATTTCCTAGGCAACCTTACAGCGAGACTTAGTCACGAGGACAAATCCTGGCCTTGGGAGTGGAGGGGACGGGCACGCGTGCAGGGCCACGCCTTCTCTGTGTCCTGTCCCGGGCCTGGCGGCGAGCCGTCTTGGATCCTACGGGCAAAGTCAACACCCTACGAATGGCAGAGCAACAAGATGGAGAGAGCCTCGAGCTCTTATGGGACAGAGAAGAGCAGCCCCGACCCCATAGCCTTTCACGAGAGAAACGCACGCTTTTGTGTAAAAGTGCGTTGACCGTCCTTCTGGGGTCTCCCTGCTGCAGCTGTCAAAGGGATACCCAAAAAGTTGCCCTGCGCTGACTGAGGTTCTCTCCCGGGACTTTGGGATGAACGCCCTGAGGGTTAGCGGTGGGGGCCCCAGGGTCCCAGCCCAAAGGTCAGAGCCCCAGCCAGCCCGAACAGAGACCCGGGTACCGGGCAGAGACAGGAGCGGGAGGCGAGCACGCCGAGAGGAAGAGGCTGAGAAGCGGCATCTTGGAGGAGGGCACTGCTGCCCTTCCCAGAGACATTCCAGTGCCCGGCCCAGTTCCAGAAGGACCCGGATGTGTATCTTGCTTTTGAATGTTACAACGCTGCCCTGGGTTCTTTTTGCTCAAGCTTCCTGTACCGTAGTAAACGTCTTTATTTTTTCCTCTCAGAGCTGTTGGTCAGTCAAGGCTCTGTCTTAGGACCACCCTCTTCCATTGGTACGGAAGCTCCCTAGGAGAAGGGCTTGGTGCTGGTGCCTGATCAGTGCTGGGCACACAGGAGCTCAGTCAACATTCAGTGAAATGAGGGACCCAGGCAGTCGCCGGTGTCACTGGTTCAGGGGATAATCAGGGAGGAGCAAAGGGACGAGAAGCCCCAGGACACAGGTCTCAAGTCCCAGCTTGTCCTCCTCTAAACCTGAACTCAACACTTTCCATGGCCCCGTCCATCTATTGGCCCAAGCTGTTACCAAACCTTGAGTGCATTCTCTCCTCTGTTCCTTCATTTTAAACTCTCATTCCAACTTTCGAATCTGGGCTCTAATTCTCCTCCTCTGAGGGCTTTTCCTTTCTTTCCCCATTTTTTTTTTTTTTTAAGATTTTATTTATTTATTTGAGAAAGAGAGAGCGAGCAAGAGCGGAAGAGCAGGGGAGGGGCAGAGGCAGAGGGAGAAGCAGATTCCTCGCTGAGGAGGGAGCCTGATTTGAGACTCCATCCAGGGACTCCAGGATCATGACCTGAGCCGAAGGCAGTCGCTTAACCAACTGAGCCACCCAGGCGCCCCTGTCCTCTGAGGGCTTTCTTAGAGAAACCCACCCGTCAATTCATTACCATCACTCCTGCCTCAATCCCCTCACTGCCCCCCTCGGGAATGGCTAGTCATTGTGGAGCTCACCAGTTGGACCATCAGTTCCTTTTTGGGGCCACATGGTAACTTTTCCTGGTGGTCCAGCAGGGCACACAGTCTGGGGGCTTGTTCCCCCATCATCTACTTTTTACGTCCTGCTCTGAACGTGGTGACGGCCATGATTCTGGCCCAGGGTGACCTCTGTCTCCACGCACACTGCTCTAGCCTCTGGAATGCAGTGGAGGATAAGACGTCCCAATCTTTATTGCCAAGGGCAGTCCCCACTGATGAGTGCTGAATGGGGGCTGGCTGGTGACCCTTCTCTCCAATCACATTCTCATCCAACCATGCTGGATGCCGGGGCTACACCACAGACCAGACCCTCCTAGAACCTGAGACGTCAGGGTGAGGGAAGCCGCCAGAGCTGGCAGCAAGTGAGCCAGGGGAGGCTTCTCCTGCAGGGGCGGGGTGGGGCGGGGTGGGGCGGGGCTGGGAACTGCCCAGCACCCTCATCCTTTGCCTGACACTCCCCTCCTTGCCCATCTTTGCTATGGTTTGAAGAGATGCCCTTCCAGATCCAGGGGCAGTGGTGAGCTCAGGCCTGAGGGGCTGCTTCCTGCTCCAGGGCTCCCAGCTGTGAGGGAAAAGGGAAAGGCACCTCCTCACAGGTCTCTCATCAGCCTGTCATCTCAGGCCTAGAAGGCCCGGGTCACCTGACCCTGCAGGTGACCTCGATGTTCCTGGTTACCCTTCATCTGCGGCTGGCCCCGGGTGACCCGGGGAGGGAGGGGAGACTGAACTGTTTTCCGGCTACGTGGAGAACAACAGAAGCTCAGGCAGGGCCCTGCCCATATCCGCAGGCGTGACCCTGTCCTGCCCAGGCCCTTGCTGAGAGGGCCTGAGAGGGGTGAATGAGGGACCTACTCAAGCTCCCCTTATCCTGGAGTTAATCTCCTCAGGGCCAGAGAAGGGTAGCCAGAGAGAAGGGAAGAGGATGGGGGATGGGCGGTGTCATGGAGAAGCCGGCCCGGGCCTCAGCAGCGCCAGGGCTGGCCTGGACATGGATGATGGGGCAGAGGCACCGGGAGGCCCGGACAACCTCCAGGAAGGCACTTCGGGCTAGTGGTGAGAGGAGCTTAGATGCCTGGCTGGGAATTCTCTCTAGCTGAGCAGCATGACTTCAGAGTTGGAAGGGACGTTGACCGGAGGGGTCCTGGGCAAGCTGGAGTCACAGGGGCACCGTCACCCGGAGGACCCCTCCCCACCCCTGGCATGAGGAGCTATGTAGTTGGAGCAGGACTGGGGGGAGTAAGAGGGGGGGAGTTGTGGGGGGGCTCAAACTGCCCCTTGAAGCTGGCCAGGCAGGTTTACAGGATAATTATAGGGGCCCCAGTGTGGAGACTGTTTGCATAAGATTTGCATGTGATTTGCACATGAATAACCCGCACTTTCTGTTCCCAGGCAATTTTCAAGTTAAATATTAATTGTTGTCGCCCTTCGGGTTTTTATATCTCCATTCTGGCTTCTCTGTTTCTTCTTGCTCCCGGGCTGTCAATGAGCATGATCTCCGGGTGGCCAGGGAGGGGAGGGGGAGACCGGGGTGTAGAAAGGGCAGCCCCCAGCATGGGGACCACCACACCTTTGCCAGAGGCGGGGTGGCCTCCGGGGCTGGGCCTCCAGGGAGGAGAACACAAAAGGGGCTGGCAGGTGTGGGGAATCCGGCAGCTTCTACCCACAGAAACAACAGGCACATAAAGCCACACTCCAGCCCCTGTGGCTCTAGGAACTGAGTCCTCCCGGCCCCAGGCAAGGTCCTTTCTCCCAGTTAGTGTGGAGATCTGTGGTCTGGGCCCCAACCCAGGCCAGAGGGCAGTGTCAGCAACTGCCTACACAGACCTCAGGCGGCCTGCCCCAGCCCCTCCCACTTCCCAGGTCTCTCTGCTTCCATCCTCTTCCTCAGCAGAGGCCCCTGCCACAGGCAGCCTGCCGACCGGGGGATCCCCCCCCCGCCCCCCATCCCTGTCTCGGTCGGATCACTGCAGGCTCAGAGACAGATTGTTTGGTGCCTGGATTCGGATCCTGGCTCCGGATTCTAGAAACTGCAGCTTGGACAAGTGACTTACTATCCGTGTGCCTCAGGTCCTCTTCTGGAAAATGGAGTTACACATAGTACCTGCCTGGCATGGAGACGGGGCTCCACAGGTTAGCTGTAGATATTCGGGCCCCCGGGTGTGGGTCCCCTGGTCCCAGCGCCACGCAGGGCGCCAAACACCAGGACTGGCTCGCTTGGCTTCTGCTCAAACACTTCCTGAGGCAAAATCTCAACAGTTCTGTTCTTCTGAGGGTTGTTTAGGCCACACCCGTTATAACCACATTAAAGGAACTTGGAGAAGGGAGCTCAGAGCCTTTCCAGGCAGCACAGTTCTGTTCTTGATCAGCTCTCATTATGCGAAAAGGCTTTTTCCTTGGGCTGCCTCCCAGCTCCGTCCTAGGAGTGGACTCAGGTCTGTTTTCTCGGGCAGTGCCGCCTGTAATTCCTCTTCTGTCTGAGAGCCTGAGAGATGTCTGGGTGTGCTCCCTTCCTGTGCCTCCTCGTCCCAAGCTTCTTAGACCTCGATCTTGCCCGAGAGCATGGTGGCCCTCCAGAGCGGTCTCCATGGGCCTCTGATCAGCCTGAGAGAGTCCCCTTTGGAGCTTTCCAGCACCTTGCTCTCTCTTAGCCCTCACAACTGCTCCAAGAGGTAGATGCCATTGGTATCCCCATTTCACAGCTGTGACAACTGAGGCTTAGAGATGCGGAAGAGTTTGCCTCAAATGGCTCAGCTTTTTTACTGGGGGAGACCGGTTGTGACCCAGACAGGCTGGCTGGCCCCAGCCTCCAGCTACCATCTCCTCCTGGGCTTTGCTCCCCAAAAGGCTTTTTCTCACAACTGGGTTTTCTTTTTCTTCTGTAAGAGGTGAATGACACAACATATGAATCCTTCTAGAATCTGCTTGTCTCCATATTTGCATTGTAAGCAGTTGAGTATGTAGCAAGCAATGGTCTTTGTTTCTTTTGGCTTCCCTTATAGATCTGAGGCCTTGAATTGTTCTTGGGGCTCCCTTATCTATAGGGATGCCTAATCTGGCCTCTCTTTTCTGCAGATTCCCTCCATATCCCCCTTACCCCCAGGCGACTTGGCATCTCTGCGACAAGGCCACTGACTTCTTCCCAGTTGCAAACTCCAACCCAGATTTCTTCTCCTCCCTCTATGTTCTCGTCATGAAACCTGCTCACACAGGCTCCACTCACGCCTGCCGTGGGCTGAGCACTTTCAGCAGCCCAGTTGCTGGGGCCCTGACTTCTCAGGAAAAAATGCAGTTTCTAGAGGGCTTTCTAGGCTAGGTGGTCCGTGCGTTACCCCCAGGACGAAGAACCAAACACCCTTTAAAATGGAAAACAAGGTTGCCCTGCCCATACTCCAATTACATGATTCATGAGCATCTCAGGAAAAGTAAAAGCTAGGGGCACCTGGGTGGCTCAGTCAGTTAAGTGTCTGCCTTCAGGGAACACAGGCAGGGGGATTGGGAGAGGGAGAAGCAGGCTTCCCACTGAGCAGGGAGCCCAATGCGGGGCTCGATCTCAGGACCCTGGGATCTCAGGATCCTGGGATCAACCTTGTTTTCCATTTTAAAGGGTGTTTTTTTTTTTTTTTTTTTTTTTTTGTCATGACCATATTTATTTACAAGCACAGGATGATTCCCTAGCCTCCCCCAAGACAGAGCAACCCTACCCAGCCCAGTTAAATACTGCAACTAGGGGGCAAGGTTCGAAGGAGGAATTAAGGGAAATACAGGACTAGGGGAAAATACCCCACATTAAATAGTTATATACACATCAGTTCCTGTGGTTCTGTACAGAGCAGCGGCTGACGCCACCCCCCCAGGACACGGAATGGGGGGAGAGGAGATTGAGGTACTGAGGCCAGAGCCAGCCCCTGGTGAAGTGCAATAGCAGCAGCAAGGTCCTAATGGTGCACAAGAGGGAGGAATGGTGCACTGAAGCTCAGAAATAACCTCTGGGTACCACAACCCTATTAGAAAATATGTCTAAATGTTATATTCTTGTTCACCTCAGCAGAAAAGTCCAGAGATCTCTACGAAACCCCGCCATGCACCAACGAGATCAGGGAGGGGGGATATCATTGGGGAAATGGTTAATAAAGTCATTATGTTCTTTACATTTTCAAGAAAACAGCTCTGGGATAGGGTTTCCATTGCCAACTTCAGGAGACTGTGAAGTACTAGGAGGCTGGGTGGATTCTGACTCTACTGGGAAAACCCAGTGAGTGATGGAAGCTTTATTTTGTAAATCCAAGAGAGCACCTGGGAAGAGGAGGCCACTTATTTACATTCTTATTTCCCTAGATAGAGCATAGCTCCTGGTTAGTGAGTTTTCTGGTGGGGGAGATTAGAAGTTCAAAAATCACCCCTTCAAGTGCCAACCATATTCCACGAGGAGGGATGGGGGAGCAGCCTGGGAAGTAAGGAGACCTGGTTCCAGCTCCTTTTCTCTGTTCAATTGCCCCCAGACCTTAACTTCCTCTCATTGGTCCTTAGTCTCTGCAGAATAGACTGGCCTAGGCTGACAGAGGTTGGCCTAGAGCCTCAGTTTTCAAACTTTTAAAATTGTGGTCCTTTCTCTTCAAAAAACAAAACAAAACAAAACAAAACAACAACAAAAAAGTCCAGACTCTAAGACTGGGGAAGGCAATCTGCTTTGGCTGACTTCTCTGGGAGGGGGTGGGTTCCCTAGAGCCACAGGACAAGTCAGTTTGGGAACCACTCCCTACTTGATCTCCAGATGCTTGTCAGGCCCAGGGGAACCAAAGGTGCCTCTGGTTCTTTGAACCGGAACTTAGTCCAGGGAACTTGGACGTCTCCCTACACAGGGGAGGGAGCTGGAGTGCTGACAGAATTTTTGGGTGCCATGCTTGGCGGCCTCTCTCCTGGCTTCCTTCTCACCTGTTCTCCCACCGACCCTGCTCCTTCTTTCCTTCTCCCCCCACTTCTGAAGGCAGGGCTCAGCAGCAGTTGCGATTTTCCCTGTGGAGCCTAAAGCTGCTGCTAAGTCTTCATCTAGAGAGCTCTCCCCGGCCTGCTGGGAGGACAAAACAGCATTCTTCAGTGATGTCCCCAGACGGTGGCCCATGCTAACGGGAGAATGGCCGCCGTGGGGTCCATCACGCGTGAGTCAAGAGGGCCTGCCAAAACAGGTCATTATTTCTTGAATTTATTGCCTCCTTTACCTGAGGTGCAGTGTCAATGTCGCTGGGAGAAATTTCTTTTAATGTCTCGGATCATTAAAACCCAATAATCTCTTTGAAATGGCTTAACTGCTTCCTGCCAGGAGATAAAGTAAATAAAAGTGTTGTCTCTGGTTCTGCTGTCACTGTATTGAGGCGGTGTTTCTCTTTTTTTCATAACTGCATTCATTTTAGTTCAGGCCAATGCATTTACGCCATGCTGCTGGTGTATAAATTTGGTAATTAAATCCTGTTATCTTGACACTATAGGCAGAATAAGAAGCAGTGTGATGCTTCCGAAAGGAAAAACACTGTGAGGAGAGAGAAGGAGATTTGTTTTGTGTGTTTCTCTTTTAAATCATTTTCGTGGAGACTTTTTTTAGAGTAGATAGCTGACAGATCCCTGTCTAACAGAGAGATCCTTGTGTGGAGAAGGATTCTAATGAACCCCTGTGAAATTATTCTTCACCCCAGCAGCACAAAAATTGTGTGCTATTTGTAATCCCACATACCTAGAATTTGATCTGAGCCCTATGGCTTACTAGCTGTGGGACATCAGGAAGTCACTCACTTTTCATATCTGGCAGGGGCTTTTGGCTGCAAACAAGAAAAATCCCAACCCAGAATGACTCCATAATTACAGAAAATGTTTAATATCCTAGAATAAGAAGTTCTGGTTTGAGGCAACTCCAGGGATGTCGAATTCAGCAGCTCATCAATGTACATGCAGAGGCCAGATCCTTTCCATATCTTCCTTTGCCATCCTCAATGGATTGGCCTGGGCGTCTGACCTAGACTCGTGGTTATAAGACAGCAGCTTCAGTTCCGAGAATCCCACACTGACCCAGCAAGTAGTGCAGCAGCAGCAGGTCTGTCTCTTTTATCAGAAAGAAGCTGTTCCCGGAATCTCTCCCGGAGACCCAGCATCACATCCTATTGGTCAGAAACGTGTCACGTGTCCACCCCTGAACCAATCACTGGCAAAAGGCTTAGAATAATTATGATTCGCTCAGAGAAGTTATAGTTACCTTCTCCTCCCTCCGAGGCTGGTGATGGGTCCCCTGGAGTACCTGGCCACGGAGGAAGTCTGGATGCCTAAGCAAAACCAGGATCCTCTTAGAAAGGAGGATGATGGGTGAGTGGTTGTTGGGTTGGCCACCAATAGTGCCTGCTACAATGTTGTTGAGCCTATTTCTTCATCTGTAAAACTTGATCATAAACACTTACCTTAATAATCCTGTTGGGAAGGTTCAAAGAGATGAATAAGAAGTGTTCCTGCTAAACCTTTCTGTTGTGGACAGTGTTAGCAGGATAGGGAGCTGACAACTTCTCCAGAGGAGGCTGGTTGGTAGGCATGGGTTTGCTTCCCATGCAGTGGCCAGAGGCCAGAGACTCAGGCTTCCACTGATGATGGAACTTTGTGCTGGAACACTCCCACCAGACATATGGCTGGCCTGGACCAGTCCTCCAGGTGGTCCTCCTGTAGTCTAGCTTTTTCTCTTTCTCTTTCTCTTTTTTTTTTTTTTTTAAAGATTTATTTATTTGATGGAGAGAGACACAGCAAGAGAGGGAACACAGGCAGGCGGATTGGGAGAGGGAGAAGCAGGCTCCCCACTGAGCAGGGAGCCCAATGCGGGGCTCGATCTCAGGACCCTGGGATCGTGACCTGAGCTGAAGGCAGACACTTAACTGACTGAGCCACCCAGGTGCCCCTAGCTTTTACTTTTCCTGAGATGCTCATGAATCATGTAATTGGAGTATGGGCAGGGCAGCCTTGTTTTCCATTTTAAAGGGTGTCTCCAGCTAACAAATGGTGCCATCTGGGCTTATTCTGATTCTAGTATTGAATCTGTCTTACATTCCGCAGTTGCAGGTAAAGCCCACACCATCTTGGAGCCACCATGCTTCATCATCCTGGAAGACCAGACAGGCAGGAATACCAAGGAGGTAAAAGAGGTTCTCTCTTGGGGCGCCTGGGTGGCTCAGTCGTTAAGCGTCTATCTTCGGCTCAGGTCATGATCCCAAGGTCCTGGGATCGAGCCCCGCATCGGGCTCCCTGCTCGGCAGGAAGCCTGCTTCTCCCGCTACCATTCCCTCTGCCTGTGTTCCCTCTCTCACTGTGTTTCTCTCTGTCAAATAAGTAAAATCTTTAAAAATAATAACAATAAAATAAAATAAAAGAGGTTCTCTCTTGAAGGGTCAGGAAGTTCTCAGATTAGTAAACAGCATGAGGGCCAGTAGTTGGAATCCTCATCAACTTGGTCAACACCTTCGTCCAACATAAGGGGAGGCCCTTCCAGACCTAACTCTTGGGAAAAGGGGATCTACCGTGATGTTCCTTCCCAACCAATCTCTTTCTCTTTGAATACCCCTTGCCCTTGAAGTCCCCTCTTCAAGTCCGTTGGTTCACTAGCCTCACTTCTCTGGAAGACCCTGCGTCTTCTTACAGAGCAAGAGGTTCCACTCTCACCCCTTCCTACGTCTTGCTGGCCACACCAGGGGAGAGACTGGCTTCCGGTACTCCAGCTGTGGGTGACAGCACAGGTGTGTTGATCCTAATTCACTGCTTTCTCTCTAGTGCTCCTGTGAGGTAAGCAGAGCTCACCTAGGCCAAATTTAACTTGCTTGGAGACTACACAATCTTCACTTGTGTGAAGGACAAGTGTTGCTCCTATTAGGAAAGCTTTGTTCTTGGCCTTTCCAAAACATTAGCCCCTGCCATTATTGTACTCGAAAGCATTTGGCTTTTTTCTTGAATCTGCTATTGTATTACATTACAAGGGCCACACACTGACAATAAAATGGCTCTCTCTGTGGTACCCAGGAGGGATGGCACCCGCTTGGATTATATTCTTTTGGATTCCCCTGATGAAAGAGGGGGGAGGGTTTCACTGCCTGTAGTGGTGCTTTTGGTCTGTGAATGAATTGCTTATTTCATGAAAGGTAGAAATAGGGCGAACATGAGCCTGTTCACCACATTTGAGAGTACCAGAACTAATGGGTAACAAGGGAGGCTTCTACACTTGGGATAAATAGAAGGAAATAGCACATTATCCAGCAGAAAAATCAACTTTTAAAATTCCTTATCCCAAGAGGTGGAAAAAATTAAAGTTATAAGTAGCTTTTAAAAGATTAGATTTGCATATAGTACAACCATTTGCCAGGAAAACCCAAGGAAATGAACTAAAAAGCAATTAAAATAAAATAATTTCATCTAAAACTCAGTTAAAAGAAGACATCAACAACATTCCTGCATTACTTGGAATATTCAGTCAGAAAAATCCAAGGGGCAAACAAAAAAGTGTTGGCTTGGAGCAAGCTTCCTTCTCCATGGGATTTAGTCAGGCTACCTCCTACCTATTGACCAGATATAACTGTAGACATTATGTCCTCAGGAAGGGCTTCCCAGATCCCCTAGACTGATGAGGTACCCTCTGTGGTGTGTTTTCAGAGCACTCCATACTTATTTTGGTCATTGAAATTACCAATTATTGCTTAAGTGTCTATCTTTCCCACTAGACTGTATCCTGAAGGTAGGATAGAGGAGGTCTTCCTCACTACTAGTCTCAGTGCCTTGCATAATACTGTCAAGTGAATTAATGAATGAACAAAACAGAATATTACTTAGAAAAATCTCTCTTTAGAGAAATGCGTGTGCCTTGTATGAAGAAACATGACATACTTTACACAAGGTCAAAGACAACTTGAGAAGTTGTGGCCAGGTGCCTTGTTCCTAAGTGGGACAGCTGCGTATTGTACAGTTGTCCTTCTGCCCAAAATAATGTATAGACTTAACTGTAATGTCAACTGAAATCTTCATGGTATTATTACTGGGGGAAATGTTATGATATGATTCTGGATGGAAAGGTCTCTAAAAGAAAATTCTGGAAAAATTACCTGTTTCCTGCAGGTAACATCCTGTCTCTTCTTCTTTCTCTCCAAGTAGTCTCTCACACACAACATGGCTCAGTGCCCATCCCCCTTCCCTGCCTGCTGGGTTCTGTCAAGCGGCAGGCACTTGAAGATAGCAGGACAGGCAGGAAGTCCCGGGGCTAATAAATCTCTATCTGGTCTTGTATTCCAGAAAGCAGTGAGAGGTCAACATAGACAGGGACAAGGTAGGCTTATGAATGCTCTTTCAGAGTTTGTCACTAACATGGCTATTGTGATGGAACATTCATAGTCTGGGACCTGGGCAGGATGCAGCTGGAGCTCACGAGGTTCTGTGCAAGTATTTGGGTCCCCTCCTGTGTCCCTCCCCTGAAAAGGTCCCTCTCCAATGGCTGGTCTGGCAGTATCCATCCCCCCATTGTCCTGCTTCTGCTTATTGTTTCCCTGACCATGGCCTCCTTATAGAACATTCTAGAGCAGCATCTCCTGGGGAGGGAGGATTCTGTACCTTGGTTCTCTGGCATGTCTTCAAGAGGGTCTGTTCACTTATGCAGCTCTTCCAGGCTTCTTGCCCAGTAATATCTGTAAATCAAGACCATCCCAGTCTTGATGAGGATCTCCCCAGCCCCCTTCGATACATCTGGCTCCATTGACTGACTGCAGGTCCAGCACAAGGAGTCAGAAAGAACAATGGAAAGCACTAGGCAATCATGCATTTAAATAACTCATTTTTGAACCAACCAATCAATTAATGTTTAACACCTTACTCCCTTGCCTCAAACATCATTAAATCAATATGATTGAACTCACTATAAGAATATACCCACCATGTCACTTTACTTTGTCCCTGAAGTTGAAACATGCATTGTAAGTTATAATACCTAATTTCATTATCTCAAACCCATTAGAAAAATTCTCACAATAATTACCAAGTCCCAGCAGACAATTCCAGTGAATTTCCCAGTGGACACCGGGACCACAGATATTCCCACTGGCTGCAGTCTTAGTGATATTTTTTAGACCAGGCCAAGGGAACAATTTCCCTCTTTCCCATTTTTGTTTCCAAATGATTCTAGCTCGAAAATGGACAATTACAACGGAAGACAGAGGTCAGGAGCTAGAGTGCAGCAAGAAATCAGGTTGGGAAATCTAAGGTCCAAGAAGTAGAAGAGGAGAGTCCAGTGGGTTCTGAGGTAAAGGGGTCCAAGGAAGTCAACTGAGTTGGGAATTCAGGGAGAAATGCAGGGAGCAGTGGGTGAGAGGTGCTAGGGCGTCGTCAGGAACAGCTGCCTGAAACTGGTCCTGTTGTTGGCTGCTCCTTCGGGTCACAGGGGAGTTTGGATGTGCCTGGGCAAGAACGCATTCTCTCTTCCTCATTCCCTATGAACCGGTGAGCTACTTGCAAGCAGGAATGGACTGAAACTCACAAAATCAATCTCAAAGTGACTAGTTTGGGGCCATGTATTCCACGAAAGCCCAGTCACTGCTGCCTGACAGCATGCTCAAATTCAGACCTTGGGCTTAATTCAGTGAAGAAGTGTTCTTCCTTCACCTTCCCTTGGGGAGGTGTACCGGCGTGCGTTGCAGCCCAGACTAGGAAACCCATCCTCTAATACTGGTCTTGCGTACCCTTTCCCGGAGCTTTCCTTGACTTCTGCTCTCTTTTGTGTTCAGCTTGACTTGACTGCCTGGCAGATGACCCAGAATCCTACTGTTCCTGGAGAACCACCACTGCCTAGAAGTCCTCACACTGGCCTCCGTGCCATCTACCTTGTACATTTTGGGGACCTAAACAGTACACAGTGTAAGGGACTACTGGTTTCTTCTTAAGGAAGGGGGATTTACCAATTGCCCCAGTTGGTTTCCTCCGGCCAACGACCTTTCCTTTCATCATGCTTGACCTTGGCTTGTGTTTCTTCTCACCAACTGAAGATCTGGGACCACTGTGTGGCCGGGGCTGTGCATTAATTGTTGACCAGGAGTGGTAAGAATGGGATTAGTAGCTTTAGAGTCCTGAGTTTAAATCCCAGCAATGCCATGTACTCTGTGGGTGACTGAGCAAGGCGTGTAGCCTCACTGAGCTTGAGTTCTCCTATCTACAAAGATGAGACTAGCAATTCCTACTTCCTGGGGTTGTCGTGTGAGGAATAAATGAGACACTCTGTGTGAATACATCTGGCATTCAGTCAATAAATCTTTAATCCCATTCACGAATCTTGTAGGACAGAGTACAATTTATCATTCCCTCCAGGGAAGTCATCCTCATCTCACCCTGTGGGTAGCATCTGTATTCTCTTTCCTCATACCCAGTGAGTAAGTGAGGCAGGAATTGTAAGTAAGCAGACAGGAATTGATTGAAAGCCGCAAAGTCGATCTCAGAGGGCGTAGTTTGGGGCCACATATGCCATGAGAGCCCAGCCACCGTTGCCTGTGTGAGAGCACGCTCAAACCCCCATGTGGAACAGGCCAAGGGACACGGCAAGTTCTGCATTTACACTGGGCAGAATCTCCCTGCCAGCAGGTTCATCCGTAAGCGAGAAAATAAGTGCCTAAATATGATCTATACACACCCCCACATGGATTAAAAATATAGGCCAATATCTACTTGCCAAGGAAAGGCCTAAGCTCTTTTCTTAAAAGGATATATTTAGACCTGACAGCGAATCCGAATGTTTGCTGAGAGATGGGGCCTGGGTCTGACATCATAACTTGCCCACCTGTGAAGGACTTGTCCCCCACAGCGCTCCACAGAGCTCTAGTTTTGACAGGTGAGGGGAGGCAGCCTCCACAAAGCCTTGTTAATTTCCAAGGTGGACTAGCAGGATTGACACTTGCGCTGATTCCTCACAATAAGGCCATTGAAATAGTGTTCGCGAAGGGGGGGTGAATGGAAATGGGTTCTGACATCTTCTGTACATGCAGACGATGGGTCCCATTTAATAACCATTTTATGCCTGTCTCTCTGGGCTCGTTTAGTGGCTTACTCTTCTCATGATATCAGGACATGGCTCCTATTAATCTTAGGGAGAGAAAGGGGTGAATTTAGGAGTACTCAGCCTCCACAAGGGAGCTTTTCTCCCCCTTGGCTTGAGCTTTTCCGTGGATCCAGTGGTTGGCCAGAGGGCTTCCTAGAAATAAAAAGGACCAGGTGAGTTTGGGGAATGAATTCAATTCTACATGTCCCTGACTCTTAATCCCACTACACGTGGCCCAGAATGTTTGGAGGTGGACTTCCTAAAAGCAGGATGGGGGAGCAGAGGTAGTAGCCTGACAGCCCACACAAGGACAAGAGGGCAAATTTAAGTGGAAGTCTCTTGCAATGGGTTTTGTTTGTTTGTTTGCTTGTCTTTTGGTCAAGTGGGAAGTTTTTCCACTTGATTTTATCCTTCTTGGCACTGATGGTTGGGTTAGATTAAGGACCACTTTCAGACTTGACTTTATTCTCTGTTACTTGGCTTAACTGCCCATGAGTCATGGCTTGCTAGGAAGCTCGGAGATGCTGAGCCAAGCACATGGGCTGTCGGCTCTGCCCTCACTTTCTTATCAGCTTACCTTTTTGGAGGCCGTGTAGGAGCTCCAGCCCCACCAGTAGCATCTCTCATTGCAGGGGCCTTAGGGGAAAACACCTGTCAGGCAGAGGATAAGTAAGGGCAGAGCCCCCTTGTTTTCAAAGTCATCATTTTCTTTTATTTCCTTTTTTTTTTTTTAAAGATTGTATTTATTTATTTGACAGAGAGAGAGAGAGAGATCACAAGTAGGCAGAGAGGCAGGCAGAGAGAGAGGGGGAAGTAGGCTCCCTGCCGAACAGAGAGCCTGATGTGGGGCTCGATCCCAGGACCCTGAGATCATGACCTGAGCCAATGCGGGGCTCGATCCCAGGACCCTGAGATCATGACCTGAGCCGAAGGCAGAGGCTTTAACCCACTGAGCCACCCAGGTGCTCCCAAAGTCATCATTTTCTAAACCTACCTACCTGGGGTAGAACCCCAGGACCCTGACTCTGGAAGGATCCCAGATCTTCTCTCTCTCCCTCCAGGCACTGAGGAAAACTTTGTTGAAAGAGACATATCCTGAGATCTATCCATGGCTTGGATTTGGTAGGAAATGGATGACTTGAAGTCATCTTGCTACTCTTTGGTACATGTACCTCTCAGCCCCATTCTCGTGGGTACACGTCTTCACTTCCCTTTGCTGAACACGCTCACAGAGTGGCCTCCTTTCTTTTTTCTCTCTAGCTGCAAGCAGTACAAGTGAGGAGGCCTTGCTTTTAAAAAACCTTTCAAACTCTACTACTGTCTACTGGAAAGTGCTAATTCCCGAGTCTCCCAATGATTCTCACCTCTTTGTGGATCACTCAGAGCTTTGGTGCTTTGGGCTATAATCAGTCTTACTTTTCATCTTTCATCTATTTCCTGCCGGCGACACATGGTGTTCCCTGCCAGTTTCCACTTCCTCTATCATCCATCTATCTCTGTCTAGCAGCCTATCTATATATATCTACCTGTCTGTCTATATATATGTATATATATATATGTATATGTATGTATATGTATATACATATGTATGTATATGTATATGTATATGTATGTATGTATCTACCTCTATGCTCAGAGTTGACAGATGCTAGCGAGATCCATAAAGAAAGAGCCCCTCCAGGTTTAATGCACAGTAAATATATGTTCATTACATACCTGAAGAGACCCACATTAGACCCTCCACCACACCGCCTCAGGAGAATGTTGTTATTTTTTCTAGTCCTCTGAAAAGAGATCAGGGAATGAAGACAGGTGCCATTTCTGGAGGGCTTCTTCAGAAGCGGTGGGTCTCTGCTTATGAAAGGCTAAACATTTTCCTTGAAAGGCTAAAAATTTCTTAAGTTTATTATTTCTTGAGCACTTTTTAGGTGCTGGGAACTGTGCTGGGCCAGAGATTCAAAGATAAGCCAGTCATAGCCTCTGACCTCCAGGACTGGCTAACAAGTCTAGTGGATAAGAAATCGATCTGAAGACATTGCACATTGCTGAACTTTTACCTACTATTGCAAAGTGGTCTAGAGAAAAAACTTCAGTGGGTAATCCAGCTGGGAAAAGAGAAGAAAGCCAGGTGGAGAGAGAGAAGAAAAATCTGGCAAATGGGATTGGAAAATAGTTACTATAACCAGATCATAAGCTCAGGGAACCTGTCTCTTTTCTTCATTATTTGTTCCTAGGGTCGAGAACAATGCCTGAAACTTTTTGCGTTCCCAGAATTATTTGTTGGATGAAAGCATGAATCTCAGTGGCTCATTTCTCTTTCTTTTTCAGCTGGGCCGTTTGCTGGAAGGAATCCCCCCTCCCTGCCTCCCCAAGATAGGACAATACCATTAGACAGGTATATCTTGGGAATTTGTACCACCTGTTTGGGGCCCCTTGGAGAAGATGCACCAGATGGACCCCAGGTCTATTTTGGTCTTCACTTTGCATGTTTCTTGTTTTTCTGCATCCCATGCAGATGGATACTGTCAGGTTATTTATAGAAGGAGTTTGCATACAATAATAGAACAGTTGCTCTAATACCAATGCAAACTGAATGATTTTGGCTTTGTACTCTTCAGTTGTTGCAAACACAGTGTTAAATAGGTGTGGTACTAAGACTTTTCCCACACAGTATCAGCTGCCACCTGTTTTGACCTCTTTGCCCAAGATAATTCTCCCTGAAACATGGGACTCAAGGATTTTTTTTTGCTTGCATTTCTCACAGGTTTTAGTAACAGCCCATTAATAGATGTAAAACTTCTAAATAAAATACAGTGCTGAAAGTTTAATTTAATACTATATTAAATAATTATTATTTGCAGCCAAGAATGTAAATATTGTTCTTATATACTGTAATGTTCATGATTTTAGGACTTATAACGGTGGATAATTGAAAACTCTATGTTCAACAATAGGGACCTGGTCCAAAAAATTAGAGTACATTCATATGATGTAATCCCACATAGCTATCAAAAAGCACATTTCGGGATAATACTTAATAACCTGAGAGAGTGATTATGATATATTAAATGAAAACTTGCAAGTCATATTATATATTTGCATGAACATGTTATCGTGGTCTAACCTTATAAAACTGTGTGCCTACAAAAAGAAAACCTGGAAAGATACAGTGAGTAATTTCTCAGGGAGAAGATCCTGGATGACTTTTATTTTCTCTTCCTGCTTTTCTGTTTTTAACAATATTTCTACAATGAACATTTATTACTTTTGTAATCTGGAAAAAAAGGCAGTAAGCGTTATTTTGAAAGATTGTCCCTTTGGTTTCTTCCAGTCAAGACTTCGTATCTGGAATTTAGATTAAAGCTTAATTCAGGGCATCTGCCATTAGAGACAAGCAAAAGGAAAATATAAAGTGTGCAGTCATGGTCTTCAAAGTAGGCATTTAAAAAGTTTCTTTTAATTTAATCTCAAAAGAAAGAGGTAGGTGGTGTCTTCTCTGCAGAGATTTATTAATGCTGGTTTGCACATCACCCAAGCATCTCACGCATGCCCTCAAGCCCATCTATAAAAAGCTAGCATGTAGAGGCAGCCCATGCCTACTCCATATCCATAAATTGTGCATTGCTCGAGGCCAGTCGTCTATCAAGTTTGCCCAGGGATGAAGACCAACCTGTGGAGTCTTAGCTTTTTAAAATAGACAGAGAGCTTTGGGGAGAAGAGGTTCTCAAGGAGCAGAACTTCGGACCCTGCTCTTGCTTCTAGGCTTCTGCTTTCCAATACCCCGTCTTGGACCCTGACCCCAGATCAGGCATTTGGAGCACTCTCATCACGCACAGGCTTGTGGGTAAACCCCTCTTGGTTAGGACAAGAGTGTTCTGAAGCCAGAGGGGAGGAACAGTCTGACTCATAGCCACTGTTTTAACTTGAACAGTCACACTATAATAGCTACACAGTGGGCTCCAATGATTAGCAGTAGTATTTATCTTTCCTAGTTTGCATTTACAGTAACACACTCGGTGTTACCCGCCCAGATCCAGCATCTCTAAAGTCAGCTGCTACATGTACACTATTTTTAACTATAAGAAGAGGCACCATATCTAATGTAATCTATGATAGCACTGTAATTAAAATGTCCTACATAATGAGGAAATCTAATAAATAAAGTACAGCAAGGATTATGTTTCAGAACAAACAAATGCTGGGATTTGGGTTGCCTTAAAATCCAGCTACTACTACATAGCCTCAAAACTTATCACTGCAATTGCGAAATGAGTAAGAACCTTTGCTATCAGAGAAAACAAGATTAGGGACCACCTTCCTACACTGGACTGAGACGACCAAAGGTAAGAAATATAGAACGTAATATACTTGATAAGAACCAGTAACCTGGGACCACCTGGAAAGACAAATAGAAAGGGACCAGAGAGTGAACCTATCCTGAGTCTATTGTGGGATCTGATAACAGTTTCTAAAAATAATGGTACATCAGTGATAGAAACAAATATACTCTGCTTAGCTCTTTAAAATCAATGTCATTACCATCCTTAATGGTATCATGTATTGTATCACTGCAAACGTAAAGAAACTCTGCCGACTGTTGTCCTTTTATTTCCCACTTGAAATTTGCTCCAGGGAAACCTGTAGATGCTTCTGCTTTCCTCTTATGTCTCCTACACAATCTCTGAGATAGCTTCTAGACAAGCAGAAATATCTATCCTTTAGTCCTATGATACTTTTCACTTTAGAGTGGAGAGAATATGGAGGAAAGCTTTCCTGCCAGAGAATGGGAAATACCCTCCTTGAGGGCAGAAAGTCAAGAAGGCAAGAACATATCCAGGGATGCTCCGTATCACTTTCGGCTAGAAGAATTCCAGTATCCGTTGTCCCTCTGAGCATGAGACTATGGTCAGTGCCTCTGACCACCTGCAGAAGAGCCATGGGAAATTTATATTACCTACAGTGTCCCTGTTGCAAGAGAATCTGAATTCCAGGCAGCTCTTACAGATCAGCAACTGGAGAATGGACTAGACTAGCCTAGGATTTCCATTTTGGAGATTTTAGCGATTATAGCTGTCCTCAAAAGCCAAGGGCTCTGCAGCCTCCATCCGTATGATTTCACAATGCCAGATTAAGCATTTATTGAATGAATATATAAATCAATGAACTGCGTAATTGGAGAAATGAAGAAAAGCTTCAGTGAGCCCTGCGGGCTACAAAATTCCCTCTCAGTACCACTGTCCACATTCTATAAGTCTTAACATGCACTACTATCATTATCGTTCATAAATGATTTTATTATAGTTTCATGATTATTTCATTTTTTTTTTTTAAGATTTTATTTATTTGACAGCGAGAAACACAGCGAGAGAGGGAACACAAGCAGAGGGGATGGTGGAGGGAGAAGCAGGTTTCCTGCCAAGCAAGGAGCCCGATGCGGGGCTCGATCCCAGAACCCTGGGATCATGACCTGAGCCGAAGGCAGACGCTTAACGACTGAGCCACCCAGGCGCCCCGATTATTTCATTTTTGAAACATGAGTAATCTGGAGATAAATTTTTAATTTTAGGGTGAATGTTTTAAAAAGTTTATCTTTTATTATTTATTTTTAAGCTAATTGCATTTCATTACAAAATATGATCTGTAAATATATGGATTCTTTGAAATATGTCAAGGCTTGTTTACTGACCTTGATTTTGAGGTCAATTTTACACGTGTACGATTTCACATATGTTCTAAAATAAATTTCAGACATGCGTTGTCTGATTTTCAATCCAGGGCTCAATATATGTCCATGAAATCAGGTTAGATGTGTTGTCACACCTTCTCTACATTTATTAATTTTTTGTCTGCTTGATACATCAGTTTCTAAGAGAGGTACATTAAAATGTCCCCATTGGTTTCTGGATTTGTCAGTTACTCCTTATCATTCTATCAAATTTGATTTTTAAAAACTATTTCATTTACTTATTTGTATTGAGGTCTAATTGGCATATAACATTATGTTATTTTCTAGTGTACAGTGTAACTGTTCCATATTCATATATATTGCAAAATTATCACCATAGTAAGTCTAGCTAACTTGCATCACCATACACATATAGTTTATACATGTCACCATTTATAGTTACACAAAAATTTTTTTTTCTTTTAAGATCTACTCTTACCCACTTTCAATAATACAATGCAATATTATTAACTATAGTCACCATGTTGTACGTTACATCACCATGACTTATTTATTTTATAACTGAAATTTTTTACCTTTTGACCCCTTTCACACATTTCACTTACCTCCTATCAAATTAGACTTGTACAGGGACGCCTGGGTGGCTCAGTTGGTTAAGCAGCTGCCTTCAGCTCAGGTCATGACCTCAGGGCCCTGGGATCGAGTCCCGCATCAGGCTCCTTGCTCAGCGGGGAGCCTGCTTCTCCCTCTGCCTCTGCCTGCCTCTCTGCCTGCTTGTGCGCTTTCTCTCTCTCTCTCTCTGATAAATAAATAAAATCCTAAAAAAAAAAAAATTTGACTTGTACATTTGATGCCATAGCTGATGCTTGTATTATTCATACAAGATTAAAATTGTTATTTTTTTCTAGTGAATTCAACATTTTATTATTATAAATAGCTTTCTAATATTTAAGAGGCTGAAAGTAATCTTATCTGTATGAATATAACTATATATAATTTATTTTGGTTAATATTTATCTAATATTCCTCTTTGATAGGTTATTTTAAGTCTTTCCATTTCTTTATTTAAAATTAATTAATTAATTAATTAATTATTTTTTAAATTAACATAAAATGTATTATTTACCCCAGGGTACATGTCTGTGAATCGTCAGGCTAGTCTTTCCATTTCTTATGTTTTAGATATGTCTCTTATTTTTTTTAAAAAAAATTATTTATTTATTTTGAGAGAAAGAGAGAGCACACACGAGTCGGGGGAAAGAGCAGAGGGAAAGAATCTCATGCAGACTCCTCGCTGAATGGGGAGCCTGACAAGGGGCTTTATCCCATGACCCTGGGATCATGACCTGAGTGAAAATCAAGAGTCAGATGCTTAACTGGCTGAGCCACTCAGGCACCCCTAGATATCTCATAAATAGCATATAGCTTAATATTTAAACTATAATTCGATGACCTCTGTCTTTAATTGGCAACTTTAGCCCATTAACATTTATTGTGATTGTTGATATATTTGAACTTATTTTTTCCATCTAGTGCTATTTATTTGATTTCTTTGAATGCCTTTCCTTTATTTTCTGCTTTGTTTTGAGCGAGGATTTTTTTTATAAAACTTCTTTTCTATTACTTTTTGGAAATTATAAACTGCATTTTCATTATTTTAGTGGTTACGTTAAAAGTTAATTGTGCTTAACAAGGTGAAAGTTACTTAGTATGTCTTACTCTTTTCTTAAACTTTTAGCACATTGAAATCTGACCACTCACTCACATCTTACACTTACTGTTGACTGCTTTTTTAAAATCTCTAAAGTATGCACTATTTTTTAGTGCTATACAGTAACTATTTCTTTAGATTTATTTGCATGTTTGCCTATTCTTAACTTACATTGCTTCTTGCATCTTAGATCTTCCCTCAGAGATAATTTTCTCTCTTCCAAAAGTGTATTTTTTTAAAGTTCTTTTCATGAGACTTTGTTGGTAATAAACTCTCTCAGCTTTTATATGTCTGATGGAATTTGATATATCTTGGAATGGAGTTGGCAGGGTTTGCTGATGACTGGAATAGAGGGTGATAATGAGGGAAGAGGGTAGCCAAGAAAGTTTCTAGCAGAGTACTCCCCCATAACTTGCACATAAAAGACACAGATGGTGCAATGGGAAGCAATGAGGGGTAGTGTTGCTAATTATAATAAATTCCTCCCAAACAGACATGAAGGTCCAAGGATTAAATTCTGGGTCTCCAAGACCTTTATAAACAATTTCAGGTGTTCATTCACCAATTCATTTTTGAACTTATCAAATTCAGTATTCATTTATCTCTTCCTTATTTAATTTGTCATTGAAGTGGACTTTTAAAACATTTACCATTTGATAGCCATAATGTTAGGTGATGAAGATATGAAAATGAATAAATCCTTACATGGACTCCACCCTTGTGGGAGATGCAGCCTTGTGAGAGAACAAATAGTAATCTCTAATTACTACTCAATCACTCAAATGACTATAAATCTGTGATTGTGGTAAGTGCAATGAAGAAAGACACCTGGTGCTCTGAGAACCCATAATAGGAGATTTGACTGTCAGGAGGTCAGAATAGGCATCTCTGAGGAAAGAAAATTTGAGCTGAGAGCTAAAAAATGACAAGGAGTAAACTAGGTCAAGAATGAGTAAAAGAACCCTTCAGGTCAAGGAAGTGACAAGAGCAAAGGCTCTGTGGCAGGAAACGACAGGCACAAAGTCCTGTGGGAGGGACACTGGTGGAAATGGGGGTGCCAAGGGCGTTAGTGTGGCTGGCGTAGAGAGAAGAAAAAGAAGGATTTAGGTAGAGTCTGGTATGATGAGGAAGGGACAGACTCGGGCCCTGATAGGCCACATCAAGGAGGTGTCCTTCTCCTGAAAACGATGAGAGCTGCTGACATGATTGAAGCAGAGGGAGCAACCAGATTAAATGTGTGTTTTGAAGAGAAACCACACAAGCTTCCTAGTGTTTTTCTCACACACTGGCTGACTCAGGGACGACAGAGTGACTCAGGCTTCTTCTAAATAGCATCTCTCTGCCTATGTGGAAGGGAAGTCTGGGCACTGTCCACCCAAGGGGCCTGCTAAGGATACTCATAAAACATTCAACACAGGTGAAAATGGACAATGGGAGGCTTCCTGGGTCAGACACAGGTACTGTTGGTTTCCCCTTTTGTGCTCTAAGCCAACTCGCAGAACTATGTTCTTTTTTTTTTTTTTAAAGATTTTATTTATTTATTTCACAGAGAGATCACAAGTAGGCAGAGAGGCAGGCAGAGAGAGAGGGGGAAGCAGGCTCCCTGCTGAGCAGAAAGCCCGATGTGGGGCTGGATCCCAGGACCCTGAGATCATGACCTGAGCCGAAGGCAGAAGCTTTAACCCACTGAGCCACCCAGGCGCCCCTCAGAACTATGTTCTAAGTGCCTCCAGGAAGTAAAGGTATAATGAGTGAAAAACAGCCAAAAGGGCCCTCATGAACCTTTGATCCTGGAGAAATGAGAAGCTGTAGCAGTTGAGGCCCAATCAGTCCAGGGCTGTTCATGCAGTTTTCTGTGACCTCCCTTCCTAGTGGGGCTCCATCTCTCCACTCTCCCCTCTGAGGTCTCTGGAGCCGTAATGGGGCTGGGAAGGGGCAAGATGGGAGAAAGGAGAAGTAGTCGGTGAGACAGGGGAAGGGGGAAAAAGGCAAGTGTCAGGAAAGAAGAGGGCTCCCAGGGTCAGATGCAGGGCCTGTGTGTTGGAAAGAGGGTCCAGGGAGAGCTTTGGGGCTTGTTCCAGGCTTCACTCCGTACCTAACCCTCTGTGTGACCTCAGGCAGATGATGTAATCTCTCTCTTAGCCTCCGTGTCCTTGTCCATAAATGAAGGATTTCCCAAGGATACATACACACCTGGGGCTATAGCGAGGAGGTATCTGTGAGCAAGGATGACACAACTTCCTGTGAAAGATCAACTTTACTAGAAGAGTTTTGAGGGAAAAAAATGTTAATTTTATATTAACACAAATATGGACATCTTAACTTAGGAAGCAAAATTTACATTTTTTTTTTAAAAAAGGATATAATAGGCAAAGTCAAAAAACCGGGTTCATGTGTTTTCCCCTATTATTCAGGGTACTTGAGTAAAGAAGGTTGAGAAGCTGGATTAGATGTGCTCTAAGATGCCCTCCAGCTCTTCAGTATTATGATTCTTTGGTTTTATGATGAAGATCAAGGAGAAGGGGGATTAAGCAATCTGTGAACTATGAAAGGATTTAGGCCACCCTTTTAGGTGTAGAAGGAGTGGGTTTTAATGTAGGCGTTCAGCTGTGCCTCATGCTCTCTCACACTGTGGCTTTGAAACCTCCTGTTCCTCTCCCGGGAAAGCCCTCGTCCTTCCTGCCTGCCTGGCTTACTCCTCCTTGTTCTTTAAGAACTGAGTGTCCCTTCCCAGGGAATGCTTTGTCACTTCCTTCTTCCTTCCTGCCCCAATCCTCTAACTGCTGACTAGGGCACTGCTCCCGCTCCCTGTAATGTATTACTGTTTTCTTCCCTTGTCACGTTAACTTGCTGCTTAACTAACTTTCACAGCATTTGGAGAATGAAGTCCCCTGTGGGAACAAGGCCTTCATGATATACCCTTGCTGACCTCCCTCGTGTTGGGTCTTGTAACTCTGATACTTGTTCTGGACCATGGTCACGTCTAGCAACACTTTGTAGTTCTGCAAAGTCCCACTCTGTCTTCTGTTTTTTTGTTCCAATTTCCCAGAATGCTGGTTGCTTGAATTCTTTTATCCATGCCCATATGAAGAATTCCTTTTCATCTTTCAAGGCTAGGTTCAGTTGCCTCTCCTTGGAGAAGCATTTCCTGGCCTCCCATGACTTCCTTGTGTGGACTTCACTTCCCCTCAGACACAGCTCTACACCGTTGCTCACTTCTTTGCTAAGGTCATATGCTCGAATGTCATCTAGGTAAACAATAATAACTCATGGAGGGCCCTGAGTGATGCCCCATATCTAGCATGGCATAAACGCCTCAGTGAATGCCAGTTGAGTGAATACATGCACGAGATGAGAGAAAAAGAGAGGGAGAACACTCACACTGTATTTCCATAAATGCTTCCTGTCCTTCACATCAGCCCGAGCAAACACGGTAAGTTTTGGGTCCTCAGGGTTGTAAATACAACACCAGCATGGATACACTAACTGGTTTCATCTTTCACTCATCTTTTGGTTCACCTTATGGAACACTTATTCATTAATTTTTTCAAAACTACTTTCACTGTCCTAGCTATTGCAAACTCAGCTTAAACAACACAAAGTCCCTGCCTTCGAGACCCTTATATCCTAGTGGGAAGAAACAGGCAATGAAGAAATATTTACTATGTCAAATTTTGGTACATTTTTTTTTGGGAAGGAAGAAACAGTAAATTCAAAGGCCCAATCACATAGGACATCTTAGGTCCCTGTAAGGTGTTACTGAGTAAGCAGAGGCGTGGTCTGATCTTACTTACCTTTTAAAAGGCTCACTCGGGCTGTGCTGAGTACAGTTTGTAAGGGGCAGGGATGGATGCAAGAGAGCAGTCAGGAGGCTACTGACTTTAATAAGGGATCATGGTGACTCAAAGGCAGTGGTAAGAATCTTGATACATTTTGTGGGATAGCCAACAGGTTTTGCTAACGGATCGGATATAGGATCTACGAGAGAAAGGAATCAAAGATGACTCCAGGGATTTTGGTCTAAACAACTAGAAGGATGGAGTTAACACTGATGAGAGAGGAAGGCTCTAGAATGAGCAGATCCGTGGGGAAGACCAGGAGTTCAGTTTGGACTATAGAACTAGAGGCGCTCATAGGCATGTGTCACTGGTCAGTGGGCAGTGGGAGATAGAAGTGCAGAGTGAAGGGGAAAGGGCACGTGAGAATTTGGTGTCACTTACACACAGGTGTGCTATGAGCCTGTTAGACTGCAGGAAATCACTTAGGGTGTGAATGCAGACACAGAAGAGGAGGAGCTCGTTCCGAGCCTTAGTACACCCAATAATAGGATGTTGGGGAAATAAGGAGGACACAATAAAGGACTGAGAAGGGGCAGCCAGTGGGATCACAGGAGAACTGAGTGAGGTAATAACCAGGGGCTCTGAGGAGGGGGAAAGTTTCAAGATAAATGAGTGTGGGGATGCTGACAAGTATCAGGACTGGAAATGAAAGGCAAAATCATAGAGACTTAGGAGTGTATGAGAACTTTTAAGGAAGCTGATGTACTTGTTTTAGGCATACTTAACATAGTACAAATAGCAAATAAAGAGTTGAACTTTAAAACTTCATTTTTATGCCTATAGAAGAGGGGGAAATAAAATTTTTTCCATTATCAGCAAATCAAAAAGATTTCCAATATTCAATATTGTCAAATATGGTCTCCAAGATAAAGTCTGCACACAAAAAAAGAAAACTCATTTCAAAAGTTTCCTTTTTTTTTTTAAAGATTTTATTTATTTGACAGAGAGAGACCACAAGTAGGCAGAGAGGCAGGCAGAGAGGGGGAAGCAGTCTCCCCACTGAGCAGAGAGCCCGATGTGGGGCTCGATCCCAGGACCCTGAGATCATGACCTGAGCCGAAGGCAGAGGCTTAACCCACTGAGTCACCCAGGCGCCTCTCAAAAGTTTCTTTTCAGAAATGTCACATTGTCCAGAAAACCTTCAGTACATGTATCCTTGCCAGACACCAGAGATCTAACAAACACTTTAGGGATGGTAGATGACAATAAAGATGAAAAAATAACTGAACACCACCAAATGTGTTATAGAAAGTATCTGAGGTTGTGCAATGGTCCAACTCTTCAGAGTTTACCACCTCTCTCTGCAACTTCCTCCTACTCTGGGCAGGTAGAACTTCTTGCTAGAAGTTGGCTGCCTTCTGATTAAGGACCAAAGCCTTGAGCCAGGACCCATTCAGGCGGTACTTCCTGTCATTCTCCATTGATCCATCTAACTTGCACAGAATATCAGTGCCGGATTAGGGATCATTAGATCAGCACAGTCCAACATCATGTAATTTATCATGTCAAAATATCCAACAGAGTCACATACATAATTTAAATTTTGTAGTAGCCATACTAAAAAAGTAAAAGAAACTGGTAAAATTAATTTTTTAAAGATTTTTATTTATTTATTTGATATATATAGAGAGAGAAAGCACAAGCAGGGGGAGCAGCAGAGGGAGAGAGAGAAGAAGACTCCCTGCTGAGCAGGGAGCCCAATGCAGGACTCAATCCCAGGACCCTGAGATCATGACCTGAGCCAAAGGAGATGCTTAACTGACTGAGCCACCCAGGCGCCCCAAAATAGGTAAAATTAATTTTAATTTAACTTAATTTTATTTGACCCAGTATATCCAAAATACTATCATGTCAATGTTTATTCATTATAAAAACATTTGGGGACATCTTATGTTCTTTATTTCATAAAAGTCTTTCATACCCTGTGTATATTTCCCACTGTGGCAAATCTCAATTCAGAACAGCAACTTTTCAAGAGCTCAATATTCTCATATGGCCAGTGACTACTGAATTGGACCACGGAGATCTAGATCATGCCCTTCAGTTTATAGACGGAGGGGCTGAGTCCTAAAGGGAAATAAATGCAATGAAGACTATATAGCTTGTCAGTACTAGCAAGGTCTCTTGGTTTCCAGCCCAAACAGTTTCTCATATGTTCTGCTATTCAAAAGAAATCTCTATTTGTTCCTTGTCATCTCATTTTCATGCCTTGGTCATAAAAAGCCCTTCCTAATCCCTCTTTTTCAAAAAAGTCTCTTACCTTAATGTTTTGTTTGGTGACCCTGTGTGCATCAGAATCACTATGGGGCATGGTCATAAGGCAGGTTTCCTGATCCTGCCCTCTGAAATTCTGATTTAGGAGGCCTGCAGTAGAATCCCAGAACCCATTTTTTTAGCAAGCGCTTGGTGATTATAATGCCATTAGTCCATGGACCAGCTTGAGATACATCCTTCTAGCTTCTTAGTTGTTGTGAGTCCTGTAGTTCCAGAGGGAAATCTTAAAAGGATTGCCATAGGGCAGCTCAAAAACTGCTTCTTCTTTCCTTCCCATATTCCTTGAGATTCTAGAGTCCCCCGGCCTTTGCTGTTCTTTCAAATTGGAATATTATCTTCATTGTATCTTCTCTAGTCTAAGATCCTTAAAGAAAGGATGGGAATCTTTGGTTTCCCATTTTTCTCCAGGGCCTGGCCCATGGTGCTGGAAGTAAACACTTGTTGAATGATTGAGTAACGAAGGAATGAATATTGTGGAAGCTTTCTTATCAAAGGTGCAAAAGAACAAAGGCATAATTCTTAGAGTCCCCTTTTGGCTTCCTTTACCCGTCTCCTTTTTTGCATATAATTGGTTTATTTTGGGTCCGAGTGACAATCTTGGCGGCCGGAAAAGAGGGAGAAATGGCAAGATCATTAGAAGAGTGTCTTGAACAAGAATATAGGAGGCTTATAAGTAAGTTAGAACTTGTTTCCCTTGGTGAAGCCTTGAAGAACAAAAGGTGATCTCTGCCTGGAGCAGAGTCTTAGTTTAAATCCTGAAATGATCCTGGCATCTGGAGATACTAAATAATTTACTTTTATGGTCTGGCCTTTGAGAGATTGGTGATCCTCTAGGTGGAGCAAAGAAAAAAATTTACAGGGATGGAGGCCAGCCAGTTTAGTCTTTCATTGAGTGCTTAAAACTATAGGATATTGTTTTAAAATATTGAAACAGCCAGCTGTTTAACGGATTTACCTTACTTACTTCCATCCTTCCGTTACACCATCTCCACCAGCACCTTCCACCACGACCACCACCATCACGACCCCTCTACCGTCCTCCCCATCCCCCTCCCTCTTCGCTAAGAGTTAGCCTGACCCAAGCCACCCTACAGAGAGCTCCTCTGAGATTTGACGTAAGGTCTGCATAGCTAAATGGGGCAGTCATGGATAGAAAGAGGCAGGTACGTCTACGCAAGCTAACTATAATTCCCTGTACACACGGAATCTCATTTTATTTTTGTTAATAAAAGACAGTGGTGGTTAATGGTTATTTTACGTCTACTTTTCAAATATCTATAAAATCAGTTAATATTCTTTATGGTTAACAGAACAGACAGGCCCATAAAAATACCTTAATATGTTAGGAAATACTATTGAGTTAGGAAATCCCTTCATTTTTTTCTCTGCACAGGCTCTCCTATAGCCCTGCTGTCTTCACAATACTGCTGTACGTCACCCCTTTGGTAAGGCTCTGGGTTGGAGTGGATTCTTTGTGTCTGGTTTGTTGATTCGAGAGCATTTGATGAGCCACATGAAGGAAACAAGGAGCAGGTGACCTAGAGCCAGAAGGGGAACTAAGGAAGCTGTCATGAACTTGTCCCCAGCCTCTGGCCTATCATGGGTCCCTCTCCCATCTAATCGTGACCATGATGGCCTTTGTAAGAGAGGATGAGCCTCCACCCAGGGACTGTGGTGAAATTTCTCCTCTAAACGTCTCAGGGCAGAGGGAGGAGGTCACTGTGTGGGCCAAAATCACAAAAGCACCTCAGAGACACCCACAGAATCCTGGCTTCTGCAGTCTGGTATCTTTGGGCATGGGGGATCATCAGAGAAGGGTCTGGCACGTTATAAGTCTCAAAAAAGTATCGCCGAACAAGTGAATGGATCTGGCAAACAAACCACTTGCTTTTTCGCCTTTACCTTTACAGATTCATTTGCATATGCAAATGTAGACATACATTTATGTGTGGCTCCATATTTAAATTTAAGTGTTTTCTTTTTTCTTCTCTTACTTTTCCTTTACCTCCTATCTCTTTATTCTCCTTCCCCTGGAAGCCCAGGTCCTCATGCTGGAGCCCGGCTCTGCGACACAAACGTGCACAGCAGCTCCCAGAAGCTGGTGCGTGAGGAGAAGGAAGTCCTCCCTTTGAAACTTCTTTGGGAGCACCTCTCTTCAGCACAAACATGGAGCACTCTGGATACATTTGAGGGGGACAGCCGATGAGAACTCCACTTTCACCCGGTCGCAGAGAGCAGAGACCCCTTAGATCGCTCTTCCTCGTTCTGAAAGAAAGGGAGCAAATGGTCTTGGGGCACATGGCGGGCAGCTGGGGCAGAGCCAGAGGGAGCTGGGTTCTAGAGCAGTCGGCCGGCTGTGGCCCCAGAGTGTCTGCTGCTTCTGCAAAGAGACTCTGGCTCAGGGCCTGGGGTGGCCGGGAGAGATGCTGCCAGGCTGGGGACTTTCTTTTACTCACAAGCTTGCCAGCAGGGCCCTGGGGCCACCGGGTCCTTGGGGGCAAATGAAAGGCTTGTTCTTGGGTCCTGAGCTGGGGACATGCTGCCTTTGCTGAAGCTAATATTTGGGAGAAGGGCTGCTCGATGAACTAAATTAAAAACGAGTGGTGAGGACACATCTGTGGCCCTTCCCTGTGGCTCTGGTGTTTGGGGGTGGGGGGCAGGCGTCCTCCTCCTGGAAGTTGGCCTGGCCTCACCGGTGACCTTGGCCCGGGGCCCCCAGGACTCTAGGCCCACCTAGGCCCGGGGTGACGTGCCCCACGTTGCCCGAGCCCTGTCCTGTGTGGGAGGCAGGGGCCCGTCTGAGGAGGACTGCGAGTCTGTCGGTATTAGCGGGAATGCCTCAGACTGGGAGGAAACGGGCTTCCTGAGGAGCACGTGTGGCAGGATGCTCCCTGATTCTCATCTAACTTAAGCGTCAGGTGATGCTCGGCATCATCAGCAGTGAGCACTCCTGGCAACAAGGAAAAGCCGGGAGTGAAACAGCCGAGTTTCTCCCCAGGGCTGCCATCTTCACATTCTGGACCCAGCTGTGGCTTCCCACCAGAAGCACCTCCTGCCTGCTCAGCGGCCTCAGGGAGTCTTTGCCAAACATCCCGCGGGCGGCCACAAGCCTGAGCAGCTTAGCTCTGGCTCCAGCGGGGGTGACAGGCGCTTCCCACCGGTGCCACCTCTGTGGGGCGCCCAGCTATACCCAGACACCTTGACCTTTCCCCCAGAAAACTCAGGAAAGAGAACGCCCCTCGTATGTCTGTCCCTGATGATTTGGGACATCATCTCTGTAACCGCTGCCACCGCGAGGGACCTTTGCTCCTTTCAGACTTGTCAGGATGTTCTTCTCAGTCTCCTTCCCATTCTCATCAGGGAAAATGATGCGCAGTCATTTTACCCTGGGAAACACCTAAATCTATGAGGTTCTTTCACGGCCTAGTTGTGGTACCAACTAGGTACCGCTAGATTGACCTTCTCACTTTCAGAGCAGGTTGGTTGGGTTATTTTCCAACCTCAAGGCCACTGTAGGTCAGGTTTGCCGTTTGGTTGAGGTATGAAGCCGAATGTCACTGAGGTGCGGGGCAGCGAGCTTACGCTGCCTCCCACCTCCACGTGGCACCCCTGCTTTGCTGTTGTCTGCTTACCGGCTTTCTGAGGGAGGATTCTGAATTGGAGGATTCCAGAGTCTCCTAACACGCAAGTTGACTGTATTATCTCTAGTCTGAGAGGGTGTGGAAGTTTGGAAGGGTAAGACAATCAGCCGAACAGGCGTACTTCTCCAACCTTAACCCAAATCGAAAGGACTCTGAGGTCTCAAATATAAAATACCGGAAGCCGTGGGGGTACTTGACACGGGCTCGTACCACAGGAGCACATGTCTCAGTGGGATTGTTCTGGTCCTTCTGGTAATAATTTTGGATGAAATCCCAGATCCAAATGCCATTAAATATACATTAAGGTAAATTGTGCGGAGGAAGGATTCAGTGGATTGATTTATATTCTGAATAAACAAGACCTTGGAACGTTTAAATAGACCAAATACCTTTGGGCAGAGTTTGCTTTCCTGATATTATTTGGGGGCATTCTGTTCATAGTGAGCAGCTGGGTATTGATCTGATTAGCTTTGAGTTGGAAAAGTTAAGACTCACCCTTCTATCTCCTGAGTACTGGGGACCATTTGTGATTTCTACAAAGTAAATAACCTTGCCTGGATGAGAGAGCTTTTCTTTTGGGTTTTGCTTTTGAGCAACTTCAAACTTAACCCAAGGACAATTTAAGTCATTCACCCACTCAAAATTAATTTGTTGAGTAGGTTAGACACTATGAGAATAAAATGATATAAAGGTATAAAACCATTAGGAAAGTCTACTAAGGGTTTGGGGAAAATATGACATGTGTCCAAGGATCTATAATGGAAAACAGAGATGTTTGGACAGTCTGATGAAAAGTCATTCAAAAGGGACATTTGACAGTATGTAGAAAAATTAGTTGTGACGTTGAATTTTCTCCCTTTCTGTCAGCTCTGTGGTCCCGCCCAGTAGGTCTTGAGGTGGGGTGAGGCAAGATGGAATTGCATTCCAGTTTCTCTGTGAGAGACTCATTTTAATAGAAAGATTTTTGTTTTTGTTTTTGTTCCTGGTATAAATAATTCATGGACGCCATCTCACCTCCTCTCTTTCTACTAACGTGTCCCTCACAATCTTCTCCATCTTTCACATCGAGTGGGAGAAGGGGAAGAAGAGGGAGAGGGAGAGGGAGGGGAGGGGCAGAGAGCTTTGAGTAGTTGTCGAGGCTGGAGATCAGAAAGCCAGGGCCACAACCAGGACTGAGGTGGATGTGGAGATGGGGCATCAGGCTGGCTCTGGGGCTCCTGCAGCTGGGGCTGCCGGACCGGGGTCCCACATACCGTACCTGGGGCGGGGTGTGGGCCAGTGACTGAAGAGACCACTGTTGGCTCTCTCTTACTACCGCTACTTGCACACCCTGCTTTCTCCACCGGGGTCGCTTCACTCTTCGTTTTGTGTGAAGAAAAACTACACTCCTCCTGTGTTTCTCCTTTCTTCTCACACGATTACTGCACCCATGACATTTCTGACACCAGATATGTGGGGCTTTTCCCATATCAAGATACCCTCTGCAACACGGGCTTGGTCCTACAACAAAACCCAACTTTGACACTACCCAGAGTTAGTGAATTCCCCACAGGTTAAGGGCTCACTCCCATGAGACCCCCTCCCCCCCACCACTTCAGACACCAATTAAGTAAGTAGGAAGTCCCTAGGTTACCCATAAATTCTTACCCATAAAGTCTGACTTGCCTACAAATCAGAGGTTCCTGTGCCTGCCTCCCCTTCGATTTCAGTGTTTGCTAGAACAGCTCATAGAACTCAGGGATACACTCACTTATGTTTGCCAGCTTATTAAGGTTAAAGGATATGATACAGAATACAGACGAACAGCCACATAAAGAGACACATATGACTCCAGAAAGGTCTCAAGCACAGGAGCTTCTGTCCCTATGGCCCCGGGTTCTATCACCCTCCCTAGATGTGAACACTGACCCAGAAGCTCTTCGAATGTCATACTTTGGGATTTTTACGGAGGCTTCATCACATAGGCTTTACTGATCATTAACTGAATTTCCAGACCCTCTTCCCTTCCTGGAGGATGGGGGTGGGGTTGACAATTCCAACCTTCTAAAGTCATGGCTTGATCTTTCAGGTTATCAGCCCCCGTCTAGGAGCCACCTCACCTCCAATGAAGAGTCATCTCATTAGAATAAAAGACATTTTCACCCAGGAAATCCCAAAGGAGTCAGGAACCAGGATCAAAAGCCAAATTCTAGAACAGAAGTTGTTCCTAGTGCTCTTATCACTTGGCAAATCTCAAAAGTTTTAGGAGCTCAGTCCCAGAAACTGGGGGCAGAAACTGATATAGAGACATTCTATTATTTCACATCTTGCTAGAGCTGATTACTTCTTCTGAAAGACACCTGTTCTGACCTCCCAGGTGCCCCTTCTGTGTGTCCCAGGCATCCGTGCTTACCCTCCTCGTGCTCCTCCCCACATACTACAATGTTGGCCCTTTCCCATGAGCAACCTGCAAGCTTCCTGAGGGAAAGGCTCTCATCCATCACACCCACCACGCCATTCCAAGTACAATGCTCAGCTCGGGGAATGTGTTCATGAATATCTGATGAGAAAATGTCAAATAAATGTCAGGCTCTGATGTATGTTGCCAGAAAAGGAAATGCATCAGCCCTTTCCCAGAGAAAATAAATTCCTATCATAAGACTTCTGCCCTGTAATCCTTCATATATCGTCGGGGAAGGCAAGCCAGCTACTTCCCATCCATTCCTATTTCTTCGCTGACCTGCAGGGGCCTGGTAGTGCACTGGGCAACGTGCACTTGCCCCTTTGAAATGCACTTAGTTGGATTGCTCCTGCCCACTTTGCCATCTGGAGGCTTCATATTGTTAACAGAACATTCTTTGGACATTTGTCAAACTCCCAGCATCAAGCAGCCCCGTTCTAGCCCATGACTTCCTGTAACCACGTCCTGCGGACTTCTCACTAGTATATTAAAAATAAAAAGCACACTCGTAGTGGCTCAGACTTCCCCTCTCCAGAGTGACCTCAACCCCACGACTGGAGAAACTGTGACTCAGACTCAGGAAAAAACACTGCTTGTGTCACCAACAGAAACCTAGGATCCTCCTGAGCGGGTGTTGGGGTATATTAATAAATCCATTAGATTGGATCGTTTGCACCACCAGCTTTCTTTTCTTTAGGGAATTTGAATGTTCGAGTGCTTTAAAGTGGAGATAAAACGACCCATGATTCATGTCCCTGTCTTTCTGAAGAGTTTCCTTGTATAAGCTCCAACAACCTCTGCAGTTACTTGAAGGTTAAAACTATTCTTTCCCAAAAAGGGAGAAAACCATTTCACGTTTCTATTCATTGCTTTTCTCCTTCAGCACCTGAAAAGGAGGTGAATTCCCCCCATCCATTCTTACCAAGAGAGTCTTGTTCCTACTCTCAACTTGTCTGGCGATTTGAGTGTGGAAAAAGGCAGAGTATAATCCTTCAACTAATCCTTCAAGAAGAATTTGGTGGGTTTTTTTTTTATCCCCCTCTCTTTGTTTGTTTTTATTGGCTATCAAGCTAGCAAATTTTGGATTGGAACAGCTCAGATCCAAGGCTAGCAGCACGCTGAGCTCATTTTGCAAAGTTCATTCACAGGAGAAAATGTATAGAACTGCCTGGGTCTCAGCACAGAAAGTTTTTAAGAAAAGTTTTGGTTCTGTTTTTTTAACAGGCCTCCTGGAGCTCTGAAATGGCATGTTCTGGTCAGCATCTGGTCTCATTGGAATTGGGGTAAGAGCGTCCAAAACCTTGAGTGCGTCTAGAAGGTCAGACTCCTGTCCTGGTATCTAGGAATTAGATAAGGTCTCAGAAGTGGGTGTTCCCGATTCCCAGCATACTTTCAGAGCACTGAAAGATATCCAGGGGTGACTGGAGTGAATTATCTGTGACTTCCCAGTGGGACCAAGGACAAATGACTGTGCTCTTATAACCCACCACCTCTGCTCTGCTGGTAGGGGTGTGGGATTGAAGGCATCTAATGTCTTATGTGGACAGAGGCAAGTTGAAGAGAGATTTCAGCTCCCAGAACCACCCATAGGAAAAGGTCTTGAAGTTTCAATTAAGTGATTTTCTTTGAAGATTTTTGACTTGCACTAATTCCCTGAAGAAGTTCATTCACTTTCCAAAGCAATTTCCCTCTAAAGGGTGGTTTGCTCTCTGAAGGAGAATTTTAATACTGATGTATGTCATTTATCTCCCACATCTTTTCTGAGAAGACATATTGTAGAAAAGCCATTAGGAAACACTTCATATAATAGTTCCTTCACCCTTGAAAGCTCTTCCGAGGTAGGAGGAGCTGAAAGTATATTCCTCCTCCTCCATTTTAGAAGCAGAGAAATTGAAACTCATGTGAGTTCAGCGATGATCGGTGGGGTCTGGCTTCACAGTTGCCCCTCTGACCTTGTCTGTCTTCTCAAGATGAGGACTCTCTGCTTCCAAGAACCTAATTTGTGATTTTCGTTGGTTTAAGTCATTCTCACAGATGACATTTCTATGTATATCACAAGGAGCTGCCTCCTTAAGTCTGGTTTTTAATTAAAACCATAGCATAGGAGGGCACCTGGGTGGCTCAGTGGGTTAAAGCCTCTGCCTTCGGCTCAGGTCATGATCTCAGGGTCCTGGGATCAAGCCCTGCATGGGGCTCTCTGCTCAGCAGGGAGCTTGCTTCCCCTCTCTCTCTGCCTACTTGTGATCTCTCTCTCTCTGTCAAATAAATAAGTAAAATCTTAAAAACAAACAAACAAACAAAAAAACCATAGCATAGGAACTTGGTTTAAAAAAAAAGTGTACTACTATGACACCTTTACTGTAAAGGAAATCATTCCAAGTCCCCTGACCCATCTTCCCCTAAAAGCTGTGCCACTCTCTTTAGTGTCCTTCCAGAAACAGTCTATTTACAAGCACATTAAGTGTTTCTATGTACACACACACACACACACAGAGTTTACATTTCAAAGATTGCTTTTCCCACATAAAAAAAGAAAAAGCTTTCAGAGTTCTAGTGAATAAATTTTATAATTTTTAATGCTGGTTTGGCATGGACAATAATAAAATAACAAAGTCTGTTGCTCATTCTCAGTGGGAAAAGTTATTTTCATTTTCACATATATTCTCTATATGAGTATTTTCTGTATTTATATGCATACATATTCTTTTGTTTTTATATACATGTTAATTTACAGTTTATTTCCCTTTTTAAAAGTTTGTGATCTTGGATTTGAATCAATAATAAAAGTTTATTACCAATACATAAAAATAAACCTATCTCATTCTTCTTTAACTATTACATGGCCTCCTTCAATTAGTTCCTAATTGTTGGTCAAGTTAGGGTTTCCAGTACAAAGCTATGATGAATATCCTGGTAGAAACTTTCAACATATGTAAGTATAATTATAGAATAAATTTTTAGAACTGAAATTGTTTGGCCAAAGAGTGTGTGCATTTTAAAACTTGTTATACATGGACAAATTTACTTCCCAAAGAAGTTGTATCACATTATACTTCAATTACATGAGTGTTTCTCAGCACCCTTACCAACACAATGTATTACTACACTTTTCAATCTCTGTCAATGTGATAGGTTACAAGTTGTATCTTGTTATTTTTTTAATTTATAGTTATTTAATTTTAAATGAGATTGGGCATCTTCCCTGTGTTGGAAAGCCAGTTGTATTTATTTTCCTGTTGGGCTACCTTTGCATGATATTCGCCCATTTTTCTATTGAATTGTTGATTATTTTCTTATTGATCCATTAAAGTCCTTTATATATTGAGGAAATGGATGAATGATTCATGCCCTCCAAAGTCCCCCCTTAAAAAAAAATAGAGACACCTGGGTGGCTCAGTAGGTTAAAGCCTCTGCTTTCAGCTCAGGTCATGATCTCAGGGTCCTGGGATCGACCCCCGCATCGGGCTCTCTGCTCAGCGGGGAGCCTGCTTCCTCCTCTCTCTCTGCCTGCCTCTCTGCCTACTTGTGATTTCTCTCTGTCAAATAAATAAAATCTTTAAAAAAAAATAAAGTCCCCCCCTTCTAATGATCTTATATATCACCTTTCTCACTCTCTCTCCTGCCATCGCTCCTATTACTTTCTCATGTAGTTACTTATGTATCTTGTTTATATGAACAGGAAAGAAGGATGGCAGTCAGACTTGCAAGGAGGTATACTTTTGAATACCCAGTGAGTAGGTATTTTACAAAAAGAAAATGCAAAGCCGGAAAGGCCCTTTACCTGACATCTGTATCAAATGACTGTTCTTCATCTTGGTTCAGGATGGACACTTGGTAAGCCTGAATCTTGCTCATTGACTATAAATTAATGCCAGAATTCGACAAACTTCCTAAACTTGTATTTACATTCCCTTACTTTTTGTTTTTCCTATTAATTCTCTCTTCTTCCTAATTTACTCCGAAATAGTGATCATTATTTGGCTGGTGCAAATAGTTATCTCTAGACTCTTAACTCTTCATTAAGTACCGGGAGCAGGATGATTTGCATGGTAAGATGCTGATGGGAAAGACAGAAAGCCTCAGGTTCTTGCTTCAGGACTAGTCCCAGTCCCCTAACTCAGAATCCTTGGGCCATGTTTTCCTCTGACTCTTTCAAGGAGCTGGGGCCCCCCATGAAGCACACTCCTCTCTCCATCAGTTTCTGTTGAGAATCACCTTCCCAAATCCTATAAAAACCAATTCAACTTTAGCTAACATGGTAATGATTTGTGGGGAGCAGCAGAAATTCCTCTGTAATTATGCGTGAATTGATGTGTGATTTCCTAATGAGCTTAAGCGAAGAAATCATCGTTTTGTGATAAATGCTTTATATCTTAAAATGCCAGAAACATATATCTAATAAATTCAATCAAATCACTCTCATTTATATAACATTTGCAATTATTACTTAACATGCTGGCTTTCTTTGCTGCTTTACTGCTTTGGGTAATTGCAGAATCTAAAAGTTCTTTATTCATAAACAAGGCCACAGAAACTCATTACATAGGAGTTTTTCTTAATGCAATCATAAATGAGTTCATTTGGAAATGTATGTGCACGCTGTGTCGGCTAAGACCCCTTTCTCAGAAAACGTTGTGGTCACCAAATGAGCTTGCTAAATTTGGGGACATTTGCCCCTGGAACGAGCGAGGTTAGTCTCTGACTCTGCAGCTTGGGCATCTGACAATGTCCAAACAAGCTGGGCAAAACATTCAGAGATTAAAAATACAATTCCTCTTCATTGAAGAAATGAGGCCCCCTGAGTCAAGTGGTCATGGGACAGCTTTGAATCCAATGACGTCAGCCCGTCCTTGGAGGCTGCGCAATATATTGACAGAGGAGTCAGTTCCAGATCCAGATTCCGAATATGCCACTTATTAGCTGTGTGACCTTAGACAAACTACTCAATCTCCCTCAGCCTCGCTTTACTCATCTGTCAGGCGGAGACAGTGCCTACTGTTGTTGGCAGAATTAAATGAGGCTGCGTATGTGGAAGTTCTGGGCGGGCTGACGGGCACATAACATATGGACAACAAACTGCAGCTAGTCGAATAATAATGGGTAGTCTTAAACATGGATAAAAATCGGTAACAAAACTGACCCCCACCGCCCCCAGCACACCCCAAGCATTTTCCCCTAGTGGCCAAGGTAGCAGTTACATGTTTCATTTCTATCTCTTTTTTTAAAGATTTTATTTATTTATTTGACGGAGAGAGAGAGATCACAAGCAGGCAGAGAGGCAGGCGGGGGGGGGGGGGGGGGGGGGTGGGGGGGGAAAGCAGTCTCCCCGCTGAGCAGAGAGCCCGATGTGGGGCTCTATCCCAGGACCCTGAGATCATGACCCAAGCCGAAGGCAGAGGCTTTAACCCGCTGAGCCACCCAGGTGCCCCTCATTTCTATCTTCTATGGGGCTGAGAGAATGGCAGGAATTGATAATGGTTTACTTCCCGGGACCAAGGGCCGTTTCCTGATGGGGTAATACTGAGGAGGCTGTCCGGCTCTAAAGGAATCCTTTTTCACTTAGACCTGTTAGAATTTGGGGTTTGGCAAATGGACACCCAAATTGGTTTCCGGACTCATATCAAAATTAGCAGCAGCTGACCTGGGGTTGACAGAATGTTTTAGAAACCGGTAGAGCCTTCCCAGGACTCCTCGGAGAAACTCCGCCCCACCCACGGGCCCTTCCCAGCGCAGTTACCGGCAGCCATGTTTTTTTAACTCAGCCCACTTCCGGCCTGGGCCACAGCCGATTGGACAAGCATAGGCCCTTGCCAGGGGCAGTCCCTTGGCTGCCCGATGGACCCGGGAAGCAAGGCTTGGCCGGTCCTATTTTTTCACTGGATAATTGAAATTAAAAGTGGTGGGGAGAGAGGAAAGGCATGGGCCTGAAGAAACCCTCGTGGATATTGGGGGAGCCGAAGTGAAGACCGCACAGAAACTCAGGGAGAGGAGGGAAGCGTAGGGAGTGGAGAGGAGAAGCTCTTCACCGAGAAAGCAGGGCCAATGGGAGAGAGCCAGAGTCTAGTTAATTCTGGGTGCTGCTCTGGTTCCAGATGGTTTTCTAATTCCAAACGTGGGCTTTACCCATCTCCACAGACCCCCTGTTCTTTGAGGCAACTTAAGAAGAGACCCTTTGCAGGCACTCTTTAGAGACCACCTCAAACCCAGTGTAGGTTGCCTCGAGAAAGCAGAGGTTGGAATAAATAGGTAGAAATAAAGGTCTGAATTGGTAAGTAGCAGCAACAATATGGAGCATTGTTAATTATTCTACAAGGAATCTTGTTACCATTTATTTTATAGATAACAGTGCAGACCTTGTAAATTGTAATAGAATGTTTAGTTTCGGAACATAAACGAATAAAAAGATGTAACTTCTCAAGGTATTTAATTCTAATGAAATTCAAAGAACTTAAACTTCCATTCAAATAGAGAAATCTATTATCTTTTTAGACAATTGGCTTGTTCATCAGTCCTTCCAAGGACATTAAATAAAACATGTATGAATGTTTCTTTGTTGGAGTCTGCATAGATTTCACAGTGGCTAACATTTTTCCTAATAAAGAAACGACTTTCTATCCCTTTCTTTTCCGTATTTCCACTGTCACCACTGTAATTCCATGTTGTTTTTCACCTGACTATTGCAGTTTCTGGCTGGGTGATGTCACTACGGTATGTATACAGTAAGTGCTCATTAAGTGAGATGTTTCTTCAGATGCTTCTGCCGCACCCGAGCTAACCAGAATTCCTCGTACAACAAAACAAAACTTAAATCATTTTGTTTGTTATGGAAAACTCCAAAACCTACACAACAGTAGAGAGAATAATGCAATGAACTGTCATATAGCCATTCAGGAATCATCAGGAATGATCAACTCAGGACCAATCTTGTTTCATCTCTGTACTCCCACATTTCCCCATCTCCTCTTCTCTCATACTGAGTTTGAAGCAAATCCAAGATATCATATTATTTCCTTCATAAGTATTGCTATGGTATCTCTAAAAGAAAAAAAATTGTGGTGTAACCAAAATATCATCTTCACAGCTAAATTAAAATTACAATTATTTTTTAATATAATAAGTATTCCATCAGTGCTCAAATTTCCCTAATTGTCTTATTTTTTAGAGTTTCTTTATTTGAATAATATATCAAATGAGCTTAACACCTTATAATGGTTGACATGTCTCTTAAGTCTTAACTTGCTTTTAATTTTTTAAGCTCCTCTTCCTTTTTTAAAAAATCTCCTCACCCTTTTTCATTCCTTCCTTCCTGCTTTTCCTGAAATTTATTCTTTGAAGAAAGAAGGTCCTTGTTGACTACTGACTACATTTTTGTTTTGTTTGCTGACTACATTTTTATGTCGTTATTCCCAATGTTCCTTTGTCCTCTCTATTTTCCTTGAATTGGTTTTTAGATGTAGACTGGAGTCTCCTTTGGATTCAGGCTCAGCGTGCTCCATGAAAAGACACGTGATGTCTGTTTTGTCTCCCTTTCTGTGATGCCATAGGGATTGCAAAATGGTGACGTCTTAATTCTCTCATTCTTTCTTCACTTATTAACAAGTCTACTTCTAACTTCTCATCAAGTGTTTGGTTACCAGGAAGTATGGTTCATATAGGAAAGTCAAGATAAATATTTGATCCAAAATTGTTTTGTTGATTTCCCTAGCACCCACTAAATGTGGCCAGTGAGATTCTTTGTAAAGTATTATTCAGAACTCATGGATTAAATATATTTGGGTGTTTCAAATCCATTGCATTTATTTTTCTTATTGATGGTCATAAGGTCCTTCTACTTTTGGCTCCTGGGAGCTTCTTCGAGTTGGCTCCTGAGCTATTTGACCTGGCTCCAGTGGTCTTTGATGTCTTTCTTGCTGTCTATATAACAAGATGTTCCAAGCTCATCCTGTATATTTCCTACCTTAGACCCAGAGTCAGTTTTTTCCCCAAAAGAAATCAGATTTTTCTCCTGGTTCTTTTTAGTGGAAATGAGATCTAAAGACCACAATCTGGGCATGAGGGATGTTCATTGGGAGAGGATTGGTTTTCACTTCTTGATCTTTTCAGAGTAAATATGTATTTTTTACAGACAGCGTTTTTGAGTTCATACCGATACTTCTAATTCAAATTCAGAACTGTAGAGTTTTTACTTAATCAATTTTATATAACTTTGAATTCATTACAATTTTTTTCATTTTATAATTTATTGCCTTTCTTCTTTCTTTTTTAGTTTGCTATGATACCTTTTGCCATACAAAAGTATTTTATTTTAAATTGCTAAGTACTCAGATTTGTCAGTCTTTTCATTATTGCACCTGAATTTCGAGTCATAGTTAGGAGAGTTTTCCCCACTCCCATGTTAGAGGAGATTTCACCCATATTTTATTCTAATATGTTTATGATTTCATTTATGTTTAAATTTCTGACCCATTTGAAATTTATCTTTGTGTCTGGATGAAGAAAAGACCCAATTTTATCTTTTTTCACATGACTTTTTATTTAACCCAATATTACTTATTAAAAAGTCCATCTTTTTCCCCTTGATACAAGATGCCACCTTTATCCTACATTAAATTTCCACTTGTGATTGGTCTTGTTTCTGTACAGTTGATCTCTCTGTCTATTCATGTGCCAACACCACATTGTTTGAATTACGGAAGGTCTACAACCGGCTCACCCTTTTCAGGATATTCCAGACTATTCTCGGGAAAACAGAACTTTTCTTCTCTTTTTTTTTTTAAAGATTTCATTTATTTATTTGCAGAGAGAGCACAAACAGGGGGAATGGCAGACAGAGGGAGAGGGAGAAGCAGGCTCCCCACTGAGTAGGGAGCCCAATGCGGGGCTCCACCCCAGGACCCTGGGATCATGACCTGAGCCGAAGGCAGACGCTTAACCGACTGAGCCCCCCAGGTGCCCCAAAGCAGACCTTTGGAGTGAGAACCTATCTTCATGTCTCCTATCAGCAGGGTTCTATGCCTGCTTTGTAAGATAGCACCTCGCTGATTTGGTAACTGAGATTGAGGGAAGGCATGGATGGGCCCCTCAAGACAGGAACTGGCAAACTGTGGCCCATGGGCCACATTTATTGGTACATGAAACGCTGTTGAAACATAGCTATATTGTCTATGGCTGCTTTTGTGCTGCAACAAGAGACTGAATAGTTGTCATGAAGACTGTGTGAACAGCAAAGCCTAAAATACTAAAATCCTATTTCTGGAACTTTATGGAAAAAGTTTGCTGACCCCCCTTTAAGATAATACACTGGCATCCTAAAAGGTCTTCTAGAGATAATGCTAAACCCCAAATGACCCACTACATAATTGATGGGGTTCCACGCAAAATAAAAATTCAATCCCCCTCATTCAAAAAAGCAGGAAAAAAGTGCTATGAAGGTACTAAAATATAAAGTTTTTTTCTTCTGCAGTTTCTTGATTTGTCATGCTGTTTTTTTATTTGCACTCTAATGTCATTTTAAGTGAAGCAAAAGTAAAAATTAAAATTATTGGCATGAATTTTACCTTGCCTCTTTACATTGCGCAGTATCTGTTTTAAATGTAAACACGAGCGCATTTAACTTGAATCCAGAATCACTGAAATCACACAATTCGCGTTTCCTGCCTTGTCCCTGGAGGACGCCTTCAGTTGGCCGGAGGAGACAAACACAAGCCAGAAGGACTGGAAGGAGCGAGAGACTCTCCCAGGTATGGAGTAGGCCCAGGAGAGCAAGTGCAGACTCTCAGAGGAAGCCTGGGGCATAATCAGAGCACCAGCAGCCTGACGCCTGCCTGGTTCCCCCTCCCACAAGCTGCTGGACTGACGCTCCATTTCCAGGCCTGGGGGGAGAAAGTCCCATAAGCCCACCACCACAGGGAGGGGTCTCCCCGCCGCCCCCCTGCCAAGGGTATTGCAATCAATGTGCCATTACAGGTATGTGCCTGGATCAGGGGTGGGCAAATCACCCCTTAATGCAGGGCAGAGCAGAGGGATGGTAGTGGTCACTGGGCAGGGCTGGGGGAAGGGGGCCTTGGGTGTTGAGAACGTGTTCTAGGGAGGTAGCGGGGCAGCAGGAAGCCAGACCATGTGTCAGCCCAGGCTCCAACACATGTTCCATTGTCTCTTTGGATTTCACTTACAAAACACAAACTCAAAGATAAAATCATGACCGATATCAAGAGTGCAACTATAGAACATCAAGTCTCAGATTTGGGGCCCTGGATAACCACACTGCTCGCACACCCTTGATGCCTCCCTGTTCTCAAGTAATGACCCTGTCCCCTGGGAATGTCTGTCGGTGCTACGGCTGGAAGGGAATGAGCGGGAGTATAGAGATTGTGGGGAGGCCTGCCGCTGGGTGGTACCCCTCAGTGATACCTTAGAAGGGTTGTCCATCTGCTTAAGTCCTACTTTTGGGGGGTATTTTTCATGCATTTTTTATTATGAGATATAATAAATTTTCTTACATAAGAAAATTTGCCATTTTATCCCTTTTGAAGTGTACAATTCAGTGACAATAAGTACATTCACATGGCTGTGTTCCCATTGCCACCATCCATCGTCAGAATTTTTTCATCTTGTGAAACTGAAACTCCTCATTCCCTCCTCCCCACCAGCCCCCGGCCACCACCATTCTACTTCTTGTTTTTATGAATTTGACTACTTTGGGTACCATTTTGAAGTAGAATCCTATAGTATTTGGGTTTTTGTGACTGGTTTATTTCATTTGGCATCATGTCCTCAAGGTTCGCCCATGTTGTAGCAGGTGTCAGAATTTCCTTCCTTTTTAATGCTAGAGGGGAATAATGTTTCATTGTATGTATAGACCACCTTTTGTTTACCCATCCATCTGTTGATGGCCACTCATATGGCTTCCATGTTTTAGCTATTGTGAATAATGCTACTGTGAACGTGGGTGTGGAATTTATTGTCCTTTAACACTTGATTCCTATATCACTGAACACACCTTTAATTAAGATTATACTGACGTTGCAGCTACTTTGTGGGGACTTGGAGGCTCAGGGACATTCCAGGGTCATACTCGATGCCCCACTGAGGATTTGGTTTCTAGCCTGCATAACTTGGCAATAACAGGAAAATGTTTCAGAAAGACAAGCCACTGAAGCATTATTTTTCTCTGTTTCTGCAAAACAACTTTGGTTTATTTTCTCCCATTTGAGGTTTTGTTTTCACCTATGCAAATGTGATTCATCTTTCAGCGCTAGAGAAGGGCCTTAAATAACATAATTACTTCACCAATCATCTCCTTGGCTATTGGAAATCATCTTTTTAGTGAGGTTGACTGCAATTGCTTGAGCTCTATACAGACCCCAAACAATGAGCAAGATTCTTTTCTTAATATGCTAATTATTCTCTGCAGCGAGTATTTTTTTTAAGGGAGACTTAATTGAATGTTAAATTTGCAATTGAAAGATTAAATTATGAAATAAACAAACATATCAGTCTAATAGGTCTTTGGGAAAAAAATCAGCCATTCTACTGTTTCTGTTAAGTGCAAATGCATTCAGATATATATATTTAATTCTCTGCCCATTCTGCTGTGCTTTGTAGCTCTCAACCCAAGTTCTTTCCTGGGCTGATTCCAAAGGAAATCATCTCAGGAGGCTGAGTAAGCTCAGGATTCTGGGAGCAGTGGCCCCAAAATAACCTTTTGCTTAAAGACTTTACCTGTATAAATGAAATTCAAGAAATGTTGAGAAACCATTTTGAAATGAATAATACCAAAGCAATTCCAAGGGGTATAATTTGGGATGCATCAAAGGTGGTGGTTAGAGAATACATTTGCCTCACTGTAAGCTTAAAGGAAATCAAAGATCAAAAAGCACATGTTGGAGAAGGAAATTAAGAAATGAGAAGTACATCATGGCTATATAAAAATCCCAAATGGTTTTTTTCAAAAAATTATTTCAAGGCAAAGTAATACCCTTTCTAATAGAAAAGAATGTGAAACCCCCCAAGTTTATAAAGCGAGCTTCCCGGGGATAGGAAATAAAGATGAGTATAGCTCTTCAGCTTTACATTTTAAAAAGGTACAAGAAAGCAAAGTTTTTTTTTTCTCCCCCTAAAATAAGTACCCATCTGGGAGAATGGTAATACAACTACAAAATGAAGTTTCTTTAAACACAGATGCCCAGGGCTGGGGGAAATGAGAGGAACATGCATTACCCTCCATCACGTTTCAGCTACACTGGACAGAGTCCAGAAGTAACTTGCTTCTCCCACCAAGATGGGTGGGGGTGAGGGTGGGGGGAGTGGAAGAGTGGGGAGGGGTAACGAGTTGATAGTGTGTTCTGGCTGTTGCCCTTGCCTATTAAGAAATCCTTGAGAATATCCTATTAGATAGGCACCTTAAGGGGAAAATTCTAGTACGTTGTTTGTCTTCCATTGACAGTTTATCAAACAACCATCATAACCCCTAAATCAGATTAAGTTTTAACATATTACTTTTTCATGTTTGGAGACTTGGTAATGAGATTTTCTTCAAGGCTTTATTCCAGGAGGAGTAAATTCACCAAAATAATATTTTTTTTGTAGATGAATCCTTTACTTTTCACCTAATGAAATTCCTCGGTCTTTGATTTACCATCTGTTTGGTGATGGTTGGGCTATGTTGCCAGCAGACTGACGGGGCCTGGACGCTGAAATACAGAAGATTTGTCCTTATCAGTGTTTTGGTGTGAAAACGGCAATATACTTAAGCTTAAAAAGAACGGTTTTTATCTTTTAGTGATGTATTGAAATATTTCCCCATAAAATGATACAATGTTTCATATTTGCTTTAAAGAGAATGTAGAAATCCTGCCATTTGCAACGTTGTGGATGGAACTGGAGGGTATTATGCTAAGCGAAATAAGTAAGTCAGGGAAAGACAATTATCATATGATCTCTCTGATATGAAGAATTTTGAGAGGCAGGGTGGGGGTCGTGGGGGTTGGGGGAGGAAAAAAGTAAAACAAAATTTGCCCCTGGGAGGGAGACAAACCATGAGAGACTCTTAATCTCAGGAAATAAACTGAGGATTGCTGGGGGGAGGTGGGGAGGGATAGGGTGGCTGCGTTATGGATATTGGGGAGGGTGTGTGCTATGGTGAGTGCTGTGAATTGTGTTTAGATGTGCACCCCTGGGGCAAACAATACGTCATATGTTAATTTAAAAAAAAATAAAAAGAAAATAGAACACCAGTGAGTGGAGAGTATCTATTTTGCATATGTTTGAAATTTTCCATAACAAAGTTTTCCTTTAAAGAAAAACCTGTCTTTACATTCTTTATTTAAGAATCCTCTACCCATTTCCCCAAGTAAAATAGTCCAAAGTAGGAATTCTCTGTTCTTGTAAGAGGATCCCATGCTGGATGGACCTGGGAGCTGTGACTCTCCTGTTTTCTGTTCCAACCACACCAGCACTAGTGGGGACAATCGCCCACGAACACAACAACCTACTTGGGGTTAGTCAGACCAACATATGGGAGCCAGAGCTCACCCACCGAGGGTAGAGGTAAAGAGTGCCTGGTCCTGGCCAGGAGACTTGCACAAACCAAACTCATACCACTGAGTCTGGCATACAACAAAGCCCTCTTCCCCTTTCTTTCTTCTCTCTGTATGGGGACCACCTATGCAGCGCTCTTATCTCCCTACTAATTGCCAGTTCTTTAAAGGGGAAAAGGCATGGAAAAGAAACCATTTACTGAGTGCTTATTTATTACGTGTAGGACATAGCGTTAGACATTTGACATGTGGTATTTCCTGGAATCCTGTAAGGTGTAGGTAATTTAAAAAAATCCTGTGAGGCAAGGGTTATTTTTTAAAAAATTCTATTTTACAAAAGAAGAGATTGAGGTAGGAGACATTAGTTACCATGATGTGGTAGATGATGATAGAGCTTAGAATAACTTTGGTTGCAATTTAATAACAGACAAAGCTCAAACTGTTCCAAACAAAAAGTACTGTTGGCTAAGGTAACTCAGGAAATTCCTAGATGCAGCAGGTTTCAAGGACAGTTCCATCTGGGTTTTGATGCTTGTGTTTTCATGATTCTCCACGTTCTGCTTTCCCCCATGTACTGGCCTGCCTCATAGCAACAAAAAGGCTGCGGCAGCCTCAGGTCTTATATCCGCATAACATACCAATAGGGGCAAGAAAGGCTCCTGTCTCCCCAACTGGAAACCAAGTTCTGGAGTTCACTTGGACTGGATTAACCAATTGCTATGGACAGAGAAGGCCATAGGTTAAGTAGGTCAGGCCCATCCTTTAACTGTGGCCAGATAAGGCCCACCTCAGGGGCTGGAGCTGCAGTTAATTTTACTCAAACAACAAGACTACTACAGAGTCAAACAACCATCCTAAAGCAGAGCAGTTACATTCATAAGATTTCCACAGAGAAATAATTTGATAGAATTAGATTTCCCAGGGGTCTCTGTGCCCATCCATTCACGGAGAGGATGGACTAGGAGAAAGAAAGCTGCCCCTCTTCCATTCATTTAAGGGGATCTCGCTTGGTAGAAGTAGAGAGAAGCTAGAATAGAGAGGCTTTGTTTTGTCCTATTTCATTTTCAGTGATGTTTGCTGTGCCCTTATAATTCACTTTTTCTTTTAATATTTGCTAGAGAGATAAAGCAAAGAATTAGAATATTAGTAACGAATTTAAATTGTTGGATTATGTTTTCTGAACATGATCCTGAGCTGAGAACAGACCATGAGGGGCTCTAGGTTTTATTTGGGTTACATAATAAACTGAGGCAAGATACAAGTGAGAACCAAGAAAGAACCATCTGGGCAAAGTGTGTCCTGGTGCTTTAAAACTGAGGGCTGCTGAAAGTGGGAAAGGGCTGGTAGAAGAGGCGGGATTTGATATTAAGAAATGCAGAAGGTTTTGTTGGTTAATCTGGCCAAGGAAAAAGGTTGGGAATATGCATAGAAAATCACCTGCACTTGGGAATAAAGCAGAGAGTTTGTGCGGGGAAGCAGTAGGGTGAATGGTAATAATACAGACAGCTAACATTTATTGAGTTCTTACTACATGCCAGATGCTGATCTAAATGCTTGACATATTTTTTTTTTTAAAGATTTTTATTTATTTGACAGAGAGAAACACAGCGAGAGAGGGAACACAAGCAGAGGGAGTGGTAGTGGGAGAAGCAGGCTTCCTGCCGAGCAGGGAGCCCGATGCGGGGCTCGATCCCAGGACCCTAAGATCATGACCTGAGCCAAAGGCAGATGCTTAATGACTGAGCCACCCAATGACAGGCGCCCCAATGCTTGACATATTTTGAACCATTTTAGTTCTCATTCAAACATAGGTAGTTTAACTCATTTGCCAGAGGTCACATAGCCAGTAGATGGTAGAGCCAAGATTTGTATCTAGGGAGCCTGACTTTGGCTCGTTCTCTTAATAACGACACAAACAGAGGCCAGTCAGGGGATTTGCTCTCTCTCTCTCTCTCTCATGGGCAAAAGTGACTTGCCAGAGAAGCATGTGGAACGTAGAAATTTAGAAAACACTAGTCTTGTGGTATATTAAACAAATCTTCAGAGAGGACAGGTGGAAGTAGTGATGTTAATCAATACCAGCAGTAAGAAGAAGGAGGCCCAACCAAGGTGGTGGCAGTGGGAATGTCTGATAGACTCAGTATCTCCATGAAAATGAAAGAGAGGCAGCCTCTGTATTTGAGACACAATTAATCAGATTTGTCTCTCCTCACAAGCCCCTGAGAAAGAGGACCCTTGACGGTGGCCTTGGCTCAATAGGAAAGGTGAGGAAATGCCCAGAGTTGAGGCATGGTCTAAGGACCAGAAAAGACAAGGCCAAGGTATCTGAGTGACCAGAGAGCAAGAGGAGGTCACTGGGAGGAGAGCTGGGAGGACTCTCCCCAAATTCACTGTCTGCTAGCAGAGTTCAAAAGCAAAACGTGGTCCATTCAGCTATGGATACACTGCATCAGTCAGAGGCCATGAATTGAGTGTATCTACAGCTCCAAAATCCGAGGGTGAGTAACAACAGAAGAAGCAGAAAGAAATCCGCAGCACAACACCGCTGATGTAATTTAGAAACCTTGTACACTCACAAATCCAAACCACACAGCTCACAAGGATGTGGTTATTCAAGGATGTGTATGCATCAGGTTCATTAGGGTGGGCACCTACAGGAAGGAAGATGATGCCAATGGGGCCGGAATGCTGGCATCCTCCCCCTTGCCCCCATCCCAGTACGAGGGAGCCCACCCACATGGATGGATTATGATGGGGTAGCTTGAACTGGGGACAGGGCTACCTCCCCAACTTGTACCTTTCCCAACGAAGGCAGAAGAGCAAGAGGTGACCTTGGCCAACAGACCACTTTGCCAAGAGCTGGGCCAGGGGGAGAATCACCGTGGGCACTGGGCTAGCTCCTTCCGTCTCCCCTCTATGGCGCTATGAAAGGGGGTACAGAGAACTCCACAACCAGGAGCTGCCAGAGCAGGGCACAGGCAAGATGGTGTAGAGGAAGTTGTTCGGGAGGAGGCTGAATCGGCCACAACTGTCTGTGGGACCAGCCAGCCCAACTCCCCCTTCTGGGCCTGGTTTTCTCACCTGTAAAATGGAGGGTTGGCACTGCACATTTTCCAAGTCCCTTCCAGATCTAAAATTCCTATTCTCCCTCTCACCTGAGGAGAGAAACCCACAAATCCCAAAGAACCTGTACGTCCCCTTGTCCCCTTTCTCGCACCTCTGAGCCATCCCCGAGTGTGGAATCGGGCTCCACGGTTCACTTTCAGGGCCAACGAAAATAAGGCAGCTCTGTCAATGACTCTGCCACCAGCTGACATGGGAATTACAGATACATTTCTGTAGAGGTTACATTGTGTTTATAGTGGTGTTTGTGTGAGTATCTGTAACTGGGGGGAAACCCTAAATAATTGCTTTTCTTTAAAGGAAGGAGTTAGGTCTGGGAACCAAAATGAACCGTGTGTGTGTGTGTGTGTGTGTGTGTGTGTGTGTGTGTGTGTGTGTGTATAGGGGAAATGTGTCTGATTGCTCTAATTTTCCTTTCAGTAATGGACTGATTTCCACATCTAGGCAAGAACACTCAATCAATCCATTCCGTTGACCGCCGCCACAATTACCCTGTTTTGAAATGTTACTCCTTTTGTTTGTCCTCTTGGGTCTCTCTTCCGTGTTTGACAACCTCTCTCTCTGAATAATAAAGGATCACTCTAGTTCCCTGAAATCACTTGTTTTGATCTTATTGTTTATTACAACGCAGGTGCGAACTATTTCTGAGTTTGCCTAAGTAACACACTTGGAGGGAGATTGCGTGTAGAGTCAAAATCTGTTCTTTGTGAAGCATTGAGGAAGAAGCTCAGACTAGACAACGGGTATGAGACATGTTTCTGCTAGAGCTGGTAATGTTCTGTCTGTTGATCAGGAAGCTGGTTACATTCAGTTTGGGAGAAATTCATCAGGCTGTGTACTTACATGCACTTTCTGTATGTAAATTACATGCTTACAAATGTTTCCCTTTTCAATAGAAGTACTTGAAGTCACCAGTGTCTCTCCTCTCTGTGGGGATGTCGAGGGGTTTGTTACCATTAGTGGATTTGAATTAATACTGGTCAAATTGAATCTCAGATTCATAGAATTGTAAACTTAGATCTCAGGAATAATTTAGCTCAACTCCTATTTTTTTTTTTTACAGCTGAGGTAACGCAGGCCCGGGGGGTGAGGGGGGGCAAGGCTTGCCCAAACCCACACAGAGGTGCAGCCTTGCCTGCTCCTCCCGGCCAGCTTTAGGGACGGAAATGGTACCATCAGAAAGAGCTAAACTGTTGGAGACAAGTATTACAGCTACTTACCTAATTCTTCCGTAGTTTCCGTCTGAGCCAAGGGCCAACACCCCCAATCAGGGAAGATCTCCAACCACTCAATTATGCAGAAGAATGAGCTCACTGTGGTAAACTTGCATTTCACTTGGGACTTTTTGCTACCTGTTCTGCCTCGAAGAGGCTCATAAAATAAATACCGTGAGTCGTTTGGGCAGTGGACTGGAACCCACAGTCTATAACTCCGGTCAGTGTCGGTGTGGGAAATGCGGTACTGGTAATTTCAAAGGAATAAAATGGGCTTGGGGAAGAGGGGAGGGTGGGGACGAGGGGAGGGAGGGAGAGGCAGCTGGAAAGAGAACGCCCCAGAGAGGGAGCCTTGCTGCTGAAGTTTATGGTTCCAGCCTGGGCAAAAGGCAGGCCTCTCAGCAGCAGGGCGAGTGCTGAATTCCACAGGCCCTTGAGGAAAGGAAATAGGGAAGCTCATAACCCGTATTTGTTTACTTAGAATGAGAAGCTTACGCAGAGCTGGGGAGTTTCTGTTGTAATGGTCTCTGGCACTCTATATGGTAGCAAATACCGAGAGGGCTGGCAACGCGAGCCCTTTTCTTCACCTGAAAACTGCGGCCCGTCGAGCAGGCCTAGAGAAGGCCGACGGTTCACCTTGTTGGCCTCCGGAAGGTCAGGCAATCAGAGCAGGGGGCCCAGGGATCCCCACGAAAAGCCCGCTCCAAGTTCTTGTCCCTGTTAACGACTCAAAACCTTTTTAGTGGTAGAAGCCCCAGCCAGGCTTCAGGAACCCACAATGGATGTTGTTTCTGGAATCCCGTTCCTAGCCCCTCACCCAGGTGAAAAGGGATTTTGCTTCCTCAGGCTCTGTCTCCCCACAGTCCTGGTGAAGTCCAGCCCTGCTTCCCCGGCACTGGCCCCTGTGGCCGCAGCGCCCTCCCAGCAGGACCCCCTCTGCTTGTCCTCCTTGAATGTTTATTCCTCAGCCTAGTGGAGGAGCTGCAGGAGCTCCTGGAAATTTGGGATTTGGACGCAGGGCAAGACCACTTTTCCCGGGGTGACAGAGCGCACAGGCAGAGAACCAGGACTGCCTCAACCTAGCCCCTGATTCAGGGACACAATCCGGGCTGCCGGAGGGCGGGGTGTGCTCCTCTTCTCAGCTCTGGCTCCTTTCAGGTCTTTGGAGAATGGCTGTGAGCGCCTGTGGCCCTGCTTTCCCCATCCAGACAGGGTCACAGCTGGGAATCACACTCAGACCTGGATCC
>CM053604.1:109030308-109056592 GCA_028646535.1 Procyon lotor | reverse complement strand
GGGGGGGGGGGGAGTTGTGGCATGTGTAAGGTCTGACGCATTCCAAAACCTAGCAAGGTTTCAGTCATCCTCTGACTCAATAAATGTTTCCTGGGTTCCTGTCTTCTGCTGGGCGTAGCTCTAAAACTTACAGACCAGAAACGAACAAAAGAGATCTTGGACTTCATGGAATTTATATTCTAGTTGGAGAGACAGAGAAAGTATTAAATAACTTTAAAAGCTTAAGGCAGTTGTGCCCCTAAGGAAAACACAGCAGGCAGAGGGGTAGGGAGTGCTCGGTTGGAGGGGTCCAGATCACAGAGGCCTGGGCCCCACCTGTCAAATCAGCAGAAAGCTCAGAATTTTCTTGGGTCTCCCTCCCAAAATACTACTGAGAGTCACTGGGGTGGATTAGTCTTGTCTACTAATCAGTCCCTGTTTTGCCTGCCTGCTCCCACCAGGAGAAGACATCAGTGCAGGTCCCTGGGACTGAGGAGGCCCAACCTGCTTGGCTTCCACCCTGACCTCGCAGGGGACCAGCTCTGTGGTTCACTTGAAAGGTAAGAGAAGCCCTGATGGACACAGATTCATTTCCATATTTCCACATCCACCTTGTTCCTCCACTACTCCCGCTGATCTCTGATCATTGACCTTGACATCACCTTTCTCAGCCCCTGGTCCAGCATATCTCTAACTTCCAAGTATGACACCTGCCTCAGGTTACCTTTCTCTCAGGACTGTATTAAAAAAACATGCTTTGGCCTTATTTGGGAACTTAGTTCATCAAACGTGGTCCTGTATCTTTGAACCTCTTCTCCCCACCTTCTGTAAATTAGGGGGGGGTCACAGCCCAGCTCTATCTCTAAAGCATCAGAGACTCAAATGCAGAGAGTAAGTTCAGAGGGTGGTGGCATCTTAGTCCTCCTACACCAGGACCAACCTAAGCAATGGGCTATCACTGGCAGAGCTGTGTTCGAGTTGTGACTATAAAGGAAAGCAATAGAATTGGTGTCCCTAAGTTATTGGTGAAAGACCAGTTTTGTTGATATTTGAAATATTTAATAAATACTACGGTGCCCACCATTCAGATTTAACAAATTGTTAACATTTTACTATTTTGCTTTAGATCCTCTATGTTTCTAAAGCAATAAAATAACAGCAGCAGTATTCTAGAGCAGGAGAAAATATCATCTGCAGGAAGGAGAGAAACATGTATGTACAGGGAGAGAAGACACGAAGGCCGGCCATCTTTGGAGAAAAGCTACCGCACCATATCCCTTAACTCTTTTCTCATAGTCAATATTTCTTTGTCTTGCTGTGTTGTATCCTGGATGATTTCTTTAAGGCCACTTTTCCACTCACTAACTTGTAACTACGTCCAACCTAAATTTACCACCTCTACTGATTTTTTATATTTTAGTGACTGTTTTATTTCTGAGATTTCTAATCAGCTGTCTTGCTTACCCACCTATTCTTAGAGTATTCTTGTTTTTGTGTAATGAATTCTTACTCATTTTTACAGATTTTTAAAAAAGATTTTTATTTATTTGAGAGAGAGAAAGTGAGCACAGAGGGAGAGGGAGAGGGAGAAGCAGGCTCTCTGCTGAGCAGGGAGCCCGGTGTGGGACTCGATCCCAGGACCTCGGGATCATGACCTGAGCCAAAGGCAGAGGCTTAATTGATTGAGCCACCCAGGCGCCCCCTTTTATGGAATTTTAAAAAAATGTATCCCTTTTACCACCCTAAAAGTGACTATTTTGGACAAAGAAAAAAAACAACCAATTTGAGAGATATCTGTAGGCTCAAATTGATTGGATTTGCTGATGTTTTGGAGATGATGAGGAATTAGGAGTGTGAAGAGTAATCTGAAGGTTTTATGGCTTATTTAGATGGAGAGAGGAACATGGAAGAAGATCAACCTGTAGGAGAAGGTTATGAGTTCTCTTTGAAGTCTGAAGCCTTTTTGAGGCAGTTGGACACAACACAATCATTGATATTATTCCTAAATACAGAATCATTATTCTTAAATATGGAATGGGAGAAAAAGAAATATTCTACAATGATATATTTCAGTTATTGAACCAAGGAGTAGCCAATAGCTATAATCTTAAATCTACTTTCATTGAATTGTGAACTTACACTTTTAATTCTTCTATGTGCAAATGAATACATATAATCTTTGCCATTATTTACTTCTGATCATTTTGATATTTCCATCACTATCATTGATTCAAATCCCTACTCCAGAAGTATCCTCACATGATCAAGAATGGCAATGAGGGAAATGACTGAGAAAGTGAAGGTAGAGATGGACATGAGATCCCAAAGACATCTGTGTCTACTGCACTTTATATCAGGATGAGACAACTTCTGGTGACTTGTCACCATCTCTTCCTTTCCCTGAATGTCTGAGTGTATTTTCCATCTTTGACTTGCTCTTCCCTTCCTCTTCCCATTTATCTCCCCTGCTTATTCAGGCCTAGACTGGGAATCAGGAGAATTGATTGAGTGTATGGTGGTCTGACCTCTGATAGGACAGTGGAAGAGGGGGAGGCTGTAGGCTAGTGGGAAGTGTGTTCCCGTGGGTGACCAGCACCATCAGGAGGCCCAGACATCATGCCAGGGGGCCATGTCTGAGAACTACTGTAAGAGAGATTAGCACATGTAATCCCAGTCCTATAGGCTAATGGCATTATAATTGAGGCTCAGAAACTTCATCTGAAGTTAATGAAGTGATATAAGGCCTCTTCAGAAGCACTTGGTAAATATTCATTAAATCAATGAATGAAGAAATGGATTCGGAGACATTGAATAACAGCAACACAGCAGCAGCAGCAGCAGACCAAATGGCGGTGACTGTGTGTTCTCAGGGTGTGCTGTCCAAAGGGTCTTATGAATTTGGAATTTGTTGATCCTCACTGCCACCTCATGAGATGGGACTTTCTCATCTCTACTGTCAGATGGGATCCGAAGACATGAGTGGCTTTGCAGCTGGTAAGTGGCAAGAGCTGGGACTCAACCTCCTATGGTCCAGCTGTAGCTTCTAGATCCTGCATACTACCCTCTCTGTCTAAGTAACCTGCTCAGGGTTGTGCATGGACACAACTGGAAGCCAGGTCTGTCTGACCTCAGATCGTGTGCTCAAACACAGCTATGGTCTGAGTGTTCATGTCCTCCCTAAATTCATGTCGAAACCTAACCCCCAGTGTGATGGTACCAGAAGGTAGGGGAAATGGGAAGGGAATCAGATCATGAAGGTGGAGCCCTCACTAATGAGGGTAGTACCCTTATAAGATGCCCCAGAGGGTTCCCTCACCCCCTCCATGTGATGACACTGGAAAATGACAGCCATCTATGAATCTAGAAACCAGGAATTGGGTTCACCAGACACCATATCTGCTGGTGACTTAATGTTGGACTTCCAGCTTCCAGAGCTGTAAGAAATAAATTTCTCTTGTTTATAAGCCACCCAGTCTGTGCTGTTGTGTTAGGGCAGCTCAAATAGACTGAGATAGCCATTCTTCAATAATATTTCTCTAAAGGATCATTGCCTATCGAGAAAGTTTCCGTATGTCAGGCCATTCTCCAATTTCAGGCTGCTTCATTTACCTGATCAATGAGTCTATTTCCCTCTCTCACAGGAGAAAAGACAGAGACGAGAACTGTTAAAACTAATTGCTTGTTGTCATATAGAGGGAAAAAAAGGTACAGCTGTTTGACTCAAATTTCCACCCATTCATCATCCTAGGAGATGGAACCAAAAGGCTAGTCTCCAAAACTCACAGAAATCTTCAGCAAAGTGAGGACTTGCAAAGGTGCAGACCTCAGTACGATGGGAAGGCAGCCATCTTGAGGGGTAGCATCCCAGGGTGGAGGCCCTTACAAAGCAGGGGTGTGGAGAGTCTGAAGAGCATGACAAAGAACAATGCAAGGGAGGGAGTGAGGGGGGCAATCTATGCTGTTGAGTGGGACACTCAGATCGAAAAGTCTTGTCAAATCATTAAGAAGGATGGTTATAATGCTATGGAGCAAGGTAAAAATTGATTGCGGTATAATGTTGTGGGGGGAGAAGCAGGAAATAACTGGATGGATGCCATGGGGGGTACTCCCTTAAAACTGTGGGCTTTAAATACATTTCCCAGCTAAATCCTGTGTCCCCGTGGCCAGACCCTTTAGACTCAGCTTCTCCCTTTTGACCCCGTAATCCCCTGAGGTAAAGAAAGGACAGCCTTCTGACTGAGTCTGTTGGGGGAAGGAGTCTGGGCTTAATTATTAAAATCTTCTGGTTTTCAGCCTCCCCCCTCATGTCTCCCTTTGCATATACGTGGTAATTCCAGCCTTTGAGACTTTCCTGGGGCCTGGTTCACAGAGACGTGCTTCGTGTTCTGCATTCTTCAGTGGGAACTTCACCAAGTTCAGAAAGCTGAAGCCAAAGTGCTTTGTGCTCATCCAAATACTTTAATTTATTAAATTATGTCATTTTGAATCTATTTTGAACACTATATTTAATGTATAAGTATATTAAAAGCATAATCATGTAATGAATACCCATACATTTACCACCCAGCTAAAAAAAGGAGGAGATTATCAATACCAGTGAATTTCTTCTAAGATGGATTGTTTCCTAGACCAGTAGATTGATGCTTTTTCCTAGTTTAGTGACATTTGCATTTCCTCTGTTCTCTCTAGCTTCTCTTTATAGGACTTTATCATGTCTTCTCAGTCTGTCTTCTATTGTTTTTTTTTAACATCTCTTTCATGTTTTCTAAGTCCTTGTCTCCTTACATTTGTTGTACATACTAAGATCTCAGTATATTCTAGCAATAAAGTTTGTCAGAATGTCTAGCCTGTCACACTGCTGGGAAAGGAAGTCCCTAACCCCATCCCTATGCTTTCTATCTTGTAATAGTTCATTGACACCATTAGTCTCCTGCCATTTCCTTTCCTGGGTTTTTTGTTTTTTGGGGTTTTGTTTTTGTTTGTCTGTTATTGTTGTTGCTGTTTTGTGATTTTTAAACATTTTCATTTCCTTTTCTGTCATTTGAGAGGCGTTCTAAGAGAAATTTGAGATAAACACTTTTCTTCACCTGAAATGTTCAAGTGGAAGTTGGTTAGCATTTTCTTTTAGATTGTGTAGCACTACATTAGGTCTAATATCACCAAGAGAGGAAACTCATGCGGAAGTCTATTGATACAGTCATTTAATACAGTTTTTGCTCAGAAATTGTTGGGACAAATTCCTAAGTAGCATGACAAGTGCTCTCCTTTATGTTCTCTATTGTGAACCATCCCGTGGATAAAAGGATGTATTCCAAGACTTGTCTAGATGGAAAACCTCACTTTGAAGACACACGTTTGCATTTCATAACAAAACTTTTAGAAAAGATATATGTCATCTTGAATAAAGAACTGAACATCTTAAGCTGTTTAGAGACAAAAGACCAAAACATTCATTGTTCTCCTTTCGATGAAGAAAGAGTAAGTCTTGAAGTGGTCACTTCTTAATTTGAATGACTGGATAATCACTCCACCGGTGCATAATTATTGCTGGGTAACTATTAGTTGATTTCACAACTTCTTTGAACTGAATGTATTTTTGTAAGCCTAAGTTCTGGGTAGGTGAATATAAAAATATTTCATCACAGGACATTAGTGTGGACCAGCTCTAGATCCAGACCCGAGCCCTGAGCTGCACCCACACACTCTTTTCTTTGTCAGCTAAGCAACTGCCCACAGAGGCCAGTCCAGGTCATGCCTTTGCTATGATCAGGTAGGGTCCTTCCTGGCCAGGCCCTGCCCCCTGCTGGCCCTGTGGAACCGTGGGCAGTGTGGCCCCAGGGCTGGACTTGTTCCCCTGCTCTGACCAACAGTCATCTGTCTTACAGCACAGGCTCTAATTACCCCTGCCATTAGCCTGCCTGGCAGGACTACAGATGTTATTAATGGTCATGAAATTATCCAATGCCTTTCAAAACTCCAGAGCTGGTTGATGTGTGTCCCTATGACCTCTCACAGCATTTCATTTCTTGGTCCATTTTGCTGCTGTGCTGAAACAGAACCTTGAGCACAAAATAAAAAATTAGGAAAAGAAAAATTAGGAGAATGTCACTCTTCTCCATTTTCCTTTTTTTTTCCCTCCCCATCATCAGCCCCTAATTCCCTATTAATTTGGGGATATAACTCGTAAATGTTGCTTCATTCCTACACTGTTTATTTGTAGGGGGCTCTTGACTGTGAGGGTGTGCCGTTCTCTCCTACCCTTACTCATCTCATAGATCTTTTTTTTCCCAAAAATTTAAAATAACTTGTTGCTCCTTATTAGGAAATCAATATAGTTTCATGGTTGGAAAAATTAGAAGAATGCAGATAAGGAGAAAGAAGAAGGAAAATCTGTAATCTTACCTTCTTGAGATACACAATTGCAATTTTATGTTCTATCATCACAGATTTTTCTATACAGATATTTGAGAAACATGAGATGATACTGTTATAATAATAATAATAATAACATTCATTGACTGCTTAGCATGTAACAGACGCTGTTCAGATTGCTTTTCCATGTACCAATTAACTGAATCATCTCAAGGATCCTATGAGGTAGGTTTAATTTCTATTTCCATTCTGCAGATGAGGAAACCAAAGCATGGAGAGGTTAAAAATACTGCCTGAGCCCTCATAGCTATGTAAGTGGAAGAGGGAATGCTTTAAATCTCAGCAGTCTAGCTCTAAGCTCTAACCTCCTAAATCATATGTTGTATTGTTATCTAAACTTTCCTTCTCTTTCATTTCCTTCCTTTTTTCTGAGCTTGAATATTTACCCTTTCTTTCATCTGGAAATTCCTCGACTGTGCGTATCCAGAAACCCTATTGTAGCTTCTATCAAATTCCTGTTTCCGAAGGACATTCTTTGCATGCCATTTTGTCTTATCTGAGTTATAGACCAGGTCTATATTTGGCCAGTAAATGCACCATGGCATTTAGAAGATCTATTTAGAATTTTAGTTGATTATCAACTGGTGTGTGTAAAATGTGTTTGGCTTGGGTTCTGGCTGACAGGACAGACTGAAAACTGTCCGACTTCATACTAGACCTACCCTTCCATGAGTGAGTGTGAAGACTCGGGTTTCAGGTGAGTCACTGACTGACTCATATGTGTCAGTGCAGAAACCACGTTTGTTCACTCCTTTTTCCACTCCATGTGACAATGCCTAGCACACAGGAGACTGACAATTGACAAGGAGGGCCCAGGAGATCTGGGTTCCAGTTTCAGGCCCCGTACAGATTGACTGTTGGAGTAGAGCAAATTACTAACCGCTTTGCTTCTTGATGACCTCATATGTATTACACTCTTAGTAAATCTTGGAGACCCAAGGAATATCATTCTTGAAGATCTGTAATTCCTATAGAAGAATTATCTTATAGGTTTTCAAGTTTAAGAGTAAAAATTATTGATCCCCTTTCTTCTTTTAAAAGACATGCGATTTTAATCCCAAAGAATTATGGGGGGCAAACAGATGGTCTCTTAGACGTTTTAGTTTTTTTTCTCACTTTGGCATACATTACAGATGACATTTAGGTGTAGGAAAGCCTGCCATGGGTGACCCAGTGTGGGAATCATGGCTTAGCACAAGAATAAGAGAGTCCGTGGTATTATGTATAATACCCAGTCTACCAGCCCTACTTTCTCTCTCACTTAAGAAAACACATTGACTAAGACATATTTCAAAACCATCACAATAAAATTGTGAGGTAGTGGTTCAGGAACAGGCGAGCTGGCCAGAATGAGAGAGAAAGCAGAGAGCCCAAAGACCAAGCCATGTACCCATGGGAAACTGGTACATAACAAGACTTCCCAAATCAGTGGAAGAAGATGGATCATTGAGTGGATAGTGTTGGGAAAACTGACTCACTATGGAGAAAAAAAGTTAAATTCCTATCTTATAACGTATGAAAAGACCAAATGAATGGAAAACCTAACTATGAAGGGAAATATATAGATACACCCTATATGGGAGTACTTATAAGAATATCTTTGTCGTCTGGGGTATGGAGCAAATTTCTTAACCAAGACCCAAACAACATAAACCCCAAAACTGATGGGTATGGCTATATCAAACATAAAAATTTCAGTTGAAAACAGTTAACCTACCTGACAGGAGGCATTATGGAGAGATGTTTGCAGGGTCCAAAAATCAATAAGAAATTAATGCCCCGAGGAACTCCTACAGGTTGGCAAGAAAAGCACAGGAAACTCACGTAGGAAAAATAAGGGCAAAGATACGAGCAGTTTAGAGAAGGAGAAATCCAAATTCGAATAAGCATATGAAGAGATGCTCACTTCGCTAGTAATCAGTGACCTGCAAATTTAAATTACAGTACAATCCGCTTCAAAATCATCAGATTGTCAAAATTTGGAAATCTTAGCAGTATCATTTGTTTGAAAGGATTTGGGGCAATGGGAGCCCTCTGGTCCTGCTAGAGGGATTGAAACAGCTGGTGCTTCAGCGATCCCACTCCTGTGTAGATCCCAGACATGGGCTTCCCCAGATTTGCGAGGGGACAGCCCCGTGTGCACTCCCGAAACACCGGTTTCAGTAGCAAAGAATGAAATCAACCAGGAAGTCCGTCCCTAGGACAACAGCCAAGCATCTGTGGTTTTATGTAAGGCTTTCAGCAGTAATAATTAGATTTACATAAAACAACAAGGATGGATTGCAAAAACATTGAGTTGAGTGAAAAAAAGTAGGAAAAAAAATGAGATTTATAGCACATTGCCTTTGGTAATGGAACACGCACACACAAAGCAATACTATATATTATTCAAGTACACACATATGTCTAAATAAAGGAGTGAGGGGTCTGGAGTAGGGGGGACTGGAGTGAGGATCAGGAAACAGGAGAGAAAACCACAGTAAAATAAAAGAGAGGCTTTTTATGAATTGCTGAGTGCACTATGAAATGAAGAGTAGAATTAATTCAACTCTGTGGCCCAAAAGAGAAGAAAAGGAAGTAAGATCACAGTGGAATTCAGTTAAATGGGAGGTATCCTTATGGTGATAACCTTGAAACATTCTGTTTATATTCTGTATGGTAAATCATTGATAAACTTCAGCTCTTCGTTATTTGAAATGGATTCCTAGCCATAGGCTTCCCGGCTGTCAGGACCCCAGGGTTGAGAACCATAGTGGGAGATGTTTGTGTTCACAGTTCCTTACCTCACATAATCCTACAGAGGTGAACATAGCCTTAAAAACTAGAGGGAGGCAGCTTCAATATTTGAGACATAATTAAGAGAAAGACTTAGAAAAGGTTTGCAATTATTAATCCATAAAGACCTTGTGTGAATACCTCTTTATCCATATTTTATTTCCTCCATCTAATATTTAAAATCTTCCCTTTATATCTGTAGAATGCAAAGCAGAAATCTAAACAGCTCTAACATCATTTCCCTAATTCCCATAGCCTGCACCGCTCGGATGTCAGTCTCTAAATTCCTAACACAAATGAACAGAAGACAAAATCACTTCCCAGGGCTCTAAAATGAAGTATTTCAGTGGAACACAGAGAAACAGTTAAATTTTGCAAAGCTGTGAAACTGGAGAGGGGGCAGTCCTCAAAATCCACCAACCAGAGACCTGGAAGGAATTACTTGTTTGAGGTTCATTTCTCTCTCATTTCTCCCCACCTACTGCACCAAACTCACCTGTCAATTTCATCAAAGAGACACTTGAGTGGATTCTCTAATCTGTCCCCACTCCAAATCGATCAGTTAATTAAGGTGATCTCAATGAGCTTATTAAAGAACCGGGCCCTTTCCTTTCATGTTAATGAGGTTCCCTGTGAACTCCCTTTATGGTGGTGTGCTTAATCAGAGGCATCCAGGAAGATGAGCATTATTTACTAATATTTTATCCTATGCACAAACAGATTTTTTTCAATGTGGATTTGGATTTTTTTTTTTTCAGGCACATTTAACTGCAAATACATTATGCAACTTTTTGCTTCCAGGTCAGAATTGAATGGGTTTCCGTTTCGTATTTATTTGCAATTTGTCATTTAAAGATATGAGATTCTTGGTCTCATACAGAGTTGCCATAGATTTCCTTTATCCATTTGCTTTGAGGATCAGAACGAGACTGGTAAATAACATGATTGTTTCTTGTGATAATTGACTCAGAGGCAACATGTGTGGCTTGCGGCCACCACGTGAGGTCACCCCTTGGATCTCCACCGTGAGCATTGATGATAACCAGAATTGCTTTAGGAGGAAGTGAGGCTAGTGTCCTGGGCACTGTCTCCCTCAGAGGGGCTTGTCCAACCACTCGCAGTCCATTATCTCATTAGTCTCAAAACACGCCAGTGAGAAAGCAAGGAAAGAGGATGCTCGTGGAGTCATGAAATGGTATAAAGCACTCTGCTAATGAAATAATCACTTCCTGTTCCCTGGCTCCCGATCCCTAAGTGCAGATGCAGAAACTGAGGCCAAGGAAGCCGAAATTGCTGACCCCCAGATCCCCAGAGAGGGTCAACAGCAAAAACCAGGTGGGAGGGGGAGGGAATGCTGCCACCCAGCACGCTGATGTAACCTGTTTTTTAAGGAAATGCCTAAATAAGGGCTAAATTGCTCCCTTAAGATAACAGCAGCCTTTTCTTTCTAAACCAGCGCAGGGTGTGGATAGCTGGGGAAGTCAGAAATGTGCTGAGAGGAGGGGTGGGCACTGGGCCAAGATCAAGCCAGAGACGGGCTCTCAGAAGTGGGCACTTTGGGGTGCAGCTGGCCTCTTCCGCCGACTCAGTGTTCGCCGCTGAGTATAATTCAATTTGGTTCACATCTCTACAGACACGCACAACACATATGAAACTGACCTCACTTGCACTAATTCCTTAGGTTTTTTACTAAGGTCTTTGAGGCTATTTTCTTAAAGAACTGCTTTGATAAAGACTTTAATTCTTTTATTTTTTTAAGACAGAGAGATAGAGTGCACAAGTAGGCAGAGAGGCAGGCAGAGAGAGAGGGAGAAGCAGGACCCTGAGATCATGACCTGAGCCGAAGGCAGCCGATTAACCAACTAAGCCACCCAGGTGCCCAAGACTTTCATTCCTTTTTTTTTTTTTTTAAGAGTTCTGATTTATTATTATTTTTAAATTAACATATAATGTATTATTTATTTTAGGAGTACGGGTCTGTGATTCATCAGTCTTACACAATTCACAGCACTCACCATAGTACATACCTTCCCCAGTATCCAACACCCAGCCACCTTGTCTTTCTCATCCCCCCTCCCCTCCAGCAACTCCCAGAAGAATTCTGGTTTCTTTTTTTTTTTTTTAATTAATTTAATTTTTATTTTTTCAGTGTTCCAAGATTCATTGTTCATGTACCACACCCAGTGCTCCACGCAATACGTGCCCTTCTCTGCAATACCAGACTCTTAAAGGAACTGATTGTGTTTAAGTTTCCTGCTTTAAAATAATGAGCCTACATCTTATTGAAAGTGAAAGTGTTTTGAGAGTCATTAGGACACTTCTGGGTCTTTTTTTTTTTTCTTTTAATTATTCAAGGGCTTCTGCTTGTGGAATCGGGATCTTTACAGGCAGCATTCTGGGTTAACTCTGGGCCCTTCTGGAAGGTTCCCTGTGTTCCTCTGCTCAGTGTTCACAGACCTCATGTTTCCTCCTCATGGCTCTACAAAATGTTCCTTCTTTGAAGGAGGGGGGACTAAGGTGTAGATGGCTGTAAGACATAGGTCAAATGGATAAATCTTTCACTGTAGTATTGCAGGCATGTGTGGGGACTTGTGAGAAGAGGGAGTTTTATGACATTCCACCGCCAGCCTGCTCAGAAAGGTCAACCCCACCAGGAAAATAAAGCATCATTCTTGGAAGAACACAGGTGCTATGATTTTCCCCTTAGAGTCAGCCTACTTATTTCAAATTAATAATGTGAGTGAACACATAGAATTCATTCATTCATTCATTCATTCATTCATTCATTCAACAGACAAAAATGAATAAGTAATAGTCTCTCATACCAGGGGGTTCACAGACATCTGAAGAAATGATTGTAGTGCCAAATGGTCATAAGAAGCGTAACAGAGGTAGTTAAAGAGAACAGAAGTTTCTGGAATGAAAGTGTAAGTGTCCAATGAATGTATAGGTAGGTGATCAAAGTTCAAAAAGACATTTATACTCCAAAGCCTAGATGAGACGGGCCGGAATAATATTTGATGGAGATAAATATAAAAGGCCAGTGGACTAATTATAAGGTCAGGGATATCTGTCGTTATGATGTGGCAGGCAAGAGTGGAGACCATCGTGTTCGGTAGCCTGTGCTTCAATCCTGGTTCTCTCATTTACTGCTTCTCTGACCATGGACACATATTTTCACCTCTCTGTGCCTCAGTGTTCTCACCTGTAAAATGGATGTAATACCATGTCTTGCTGGAAGGGTTGTTGGGAAGATGAAATGAGACAATGCATTTTCAGTGCTTAGAAAATAGCCTGGCCATAAATAAATAAATAATGCTCAGTAATATTTAACAACTATTATTATTACTCTTAATAAGTTCTTTTAGAAAAGCAAAAAAAAAAAAAAAATGCCAGACGTTTGCTCTGCAGTTTGCCCAGTGGCAACCAGAAGTCCTCTGATAAGCTCAGTGGGTTGTGTACTGGTCTCCCAGAGGGATAGGAAACAACAGGGCAAATCACTCTTTTATTATTATTTTTTTTAATTTTTATTAACATATAATGTATTATTTGCCCCAGGGTACATGTCTGTGAATCGTCAGGCTTACACATTTCACAGCACTTATCATAGCACATACCCTCCCCAATGTCCATAACCCAGCCACCCTATCCCTACCCCCTGCCTCCCAGCCACCCTTAGTTCGTTTCGTGAGTCTAGGAGTCTCTTACGGTTTGTCTCCCTCCCCATCCCTTCAAATTACTCTTTTAGATCAGGTAGTCTGTCCAAAAGAAGAACGTGACTGTGTTACCCTAGGGTTCTGGGTGGGCGAGAAAGGAAAATCTGGGTATGGTGAGACACAGACTCAAACCACAAGGCAAGCACACGACCAAGAGCGATCACAAGAAGAGTATCAGAAAAGTGAAACTGTAAACCAATCTAGGCAATCAAAAAACTCCTGAGACCACCGAAAGAGAGGTTTGAGGCGAGAAGATCAGGGTGGGGGTTGAGGACACAGACCCCAGCTCCTGTACTTGGTGTCAAACTGTAACTGGCCCACAGAAGGCGGGGTTCTGGGAGATGTGCTATTGCCTGTTTTATCTGACCAGGAGAATCTGGAGAAAGGAGGGCTTGGGCATGAGACGGTGGAAGCCAACCAGCTTGTAAGAAACATGTAGCTGCTCTAAATGAGATCGGATCTCTGGAATAAATGACAGGTGGCGGGGTACTGAGATTCTGAAGTTGTGATGGGTTGAAATTAGAAGAATTTTGGAGAAAAGAATGCGTCTTGGAAAAAAATGCTGGCGAGCCCATTTGCTCATTTTCAGAAAGGGAAAGGAAGTTGATTTTATAGACTACAGACTGGTGAGCATGTGGTCTGTCTTGGACAGAAATTGGTTCTAGAAGGGTTATTCTGTGAGCACGGTGAAGAGGATGTGGTGATCACTAGGACACAGCACTGGGTGACGAGGACTGAGCCCCGTCGGGCTAACCCCACTCTTCCCCCTTCCTCCTCCCTCCTTGTCCTTTGATGTTCTTGGGCCGAGAGTCCTGAGAAGTCTACTGAACCATGCATTTGGGTTTCAGCAAAGAGTATGATAAACTTCTCGTAATGTTGCTGAAGATGAGGGATAAAGGGGGGGCTGGATTCCCAAGTTGTTAAGAAACTGTTGGAGGATCGATAAAGGGCATTGATAATGGGAAGCCCCAGCCAGGGAATTTCTAGTGGTGTGGGAGAAAGCTCTATTCCCCCTTGTCTTGGACGAATATTATTTTTGCTCATGACTACCATTTATGACACGCCCACTATGTGTCATGTAATATATATAAAATATCATTCGATTGTTATAAAACTCTGTGAGGTATTATTTTACAGAGACATCAAGTGACTTTCCCAAGGGCACCCTGACATGCAGCCAGAGACTGAGGATTTCAACTTCAGACCGTCTGATTCAGAGCCTTGGCTCTCTCAGTTATGCTAACTGGCTCAAATAGCCAAAGTGGGAGGGAGAGATGGGGAACACATGTGATGGAATCATTGGGATCCAAAATGGCACTGTCAGAGATACAGACTGAAGCAAGTCAAGTGGGTATGTGGAAGACTACAATAGTCTCCCCTCCTCCCCAAGAGCCCCGCATAAGCAGAGGATGGAAAGACGTGGCTTTGGAGATGTTTGGGCGATCCGAGACATTTGGGCGATACGGCAGCCCCAAAAGACCAAATAAAACAACCCCACTAATTAGATTTGGGCCCATCTTGAGAGAATAGCATAGCTAAAAGGAGATTTGGAACAAGAAAACCCAAGAAGGGCTCTGTCTGCTGCTCGGAGCCACTCGCGTAATGCTGATGGAGTAAGAGAGAAGACAGAACTCAGCTTGGCTGCTTTTTGACAGTCTTCAGGTTCAGGAAGACACTAGGACCACAAAATGTGCACCGACACTGGTGAGGGAGAGACATGTAGCAGCAGAGTGCGTTGCTGACCGTCATCTCCTGGAGCCCCTCTTGAAGTGGGATGCGGGCTAAGTTCTAAGGGAAAGTAGCTGACAACCACATCACATGGGGGACAGGGGAGGAAAGAAGCTGGAGATGTTCGGCTGGGCAGAAACAACTTTAGAGGCCATCTTGACTGGTCTTGACAAGCTGCAAGGGCCATCACGCGAGGACACACGTCTGTTAATTCTCCAGGACAGTGGCTTGGAGACTTGCTTGGTTGTTACCTATGGGAAGAATTACATTTTATATCTCCACCCAGAAGACACAGAAATACACACATATACCTGAAGAAAGCGTTTCAGAAAGCATTATTACCCTCCCAGCATTCAACTTTCTTTGGTATTTTCTACTGTGTTCTATTTGATTCCATTCTTTTTCATTAAAAAAAGTTGGAAAAAAAAAAAGTTTGTGGAGCCCATTAAATTGATATCTTGACTTGTTAGTGGGTTGAAATGCATAGTTTAAAAATCTGTGTTGTCGAGACTAGAGTGAGGGTCCACCAATGGAAGCTACAAGGGTCCAGCTCTTGCTCCTGGCTCACAAAGAACTTCCATTAAGCGGGAGTGACAGAAGGTGGGATTTGTGTCTTCAGGAAGCATGAGCTCTTGCTTCTCGAGGTGTTCAAGCTTAGGCTGAATGAAGGTGTGCTACGGGGAGGATTCAAACATCAAATGGCAACTGAATGAAATTGACCACAAGACCCTCTCTGTTTTTGAGACATCACTGGGTTAGTTCCAGTCCTTTTAGGATATGCTAACGGAAGCATCATGTACCTCTCTCCGGAGGTGAGGGAGGCTTTGCTCCTTGCTATTCAGACCACAAATCAGAGTATCAGAACCAATCTGGGAATGCACTTGGAGCTATATTTTTGAAGCTATTGACTTATTTATTCATTTGTCCAACAAATATTTGTGATGTGGACAAGCCAAGCACGAGCTAGGTAGGCTCTGGGTGGGTCAGACTGACACAGCCCAGGCTGTGTGGCACTCGCTCCTAGTTAGGAAGAGATGATCACTCAACACATATTTTCTGAGTACCTAGCCATCTGTCAGTCACTGCTTTGGGCACTGATTACATATCAATGCAAAAAACAGATTTAAAAATATCCTTGCCTTCATGGAGTTTACAGATTACGCACAACATATGCACAGGTAATTGATCGATTTTGACTCTAGTAAGGAAGGGCAAAGTACCCAAGAGAGTAGTGGCCAAGTGCAAGAGTCAGGGACACGTCCTCGAGGAGGTGGCATCAAAACTGTCGCATGGAAGATGAGTCTCAGGGAACCTGGAAGACAGATCAGGAGGGAACATTCCAGAGAGGAAACAGCAAGCATCTGGGGATACGAAAGAAAGCTGGACTGGCTAGGATGTGGGGTCGGGAAAGGACTGACCCCCTAGGGTCAGGAACTGGGATTTGATGCTAAGAGCAAGGACAGAATCTCTTAGAGGGATGTAGAACTATAGGGAGATCTAGGGAATTAGAGAATAGCAGAGGTGCAGGAGACAGGGAGAGAAGACGGACTTGGAAGATTCTTGGGAGGCCGACTTAGCCACACTTGGGGCATGAGCTGGAGGGAGGGGACAAGGAAGACCCCTGTTTATCTGTCTTGAGTAGCTAGCAGCGATGGTGGGGTGAGGGAGAGAAGGAGATGAGCAGTGGAGAGGGTGGGAGATAGAGAAGGTGAGGTTGGTCTGGGATATCTTTCTTCATGCAGTTTTCTCTCCTTAAAATACCGTCATCCCACTCGTCTGCTGCGAAAGCACCTGTTCATCCTCCAACACTCCAGCCCCCATGAAGCCTTACTTAACCCTCCTCTTTGTCAGACAGAAGCAATCCTCCCCGCTCTGTATCAACGTTCTTCCCTTACAGACTTTGATCGCTGCCTCCACAATGATCTGTCCCGTTTATTTATCTGTTCACCTATATTAATAATAATGCCCATGAACACTGACAGCCCGGCACTGTCGTAGTCTCTTTACACATATCGCCTCACTTAATCTTCACAATAGCCCTTTATGTCAATACCATTACTGTCCCCATTTCACGAGGAAATGGAGGCTCAGGCAGCAGGTAACCCCCTAGCTCACAGGGCGCTGCTGGTCAGGGCGGAGTGGGGATCCAAGCGTGGGCAGTCTGGCTCTAGGGCCCGTGCTCTTAATCACTGTGTGTGTCTTGTTTTCCACCAGATTATAGATCCTTGCAGTTAGGAACCATGTAATCGGACTTTTTTTTTTTTTTTTAAAAGAAACACACACTTGGAGAGTTTTGATTACCAAAAATAAGAAAAATAAACACAGTTGCAACTTGTAAACAAAACCAAAATGAACAGCTATCTAGATTTTTTTTTAGCCCTGCAGATCCCAGAAATTTTGTTACTTGAAAACCAAGATGGGGGTGCGTGGGTGGCTCAGTCCACTGATGTATCTCAGGACTTAGACTCAGGCCTGCCACACCCGCAGCCCTCCTATTGGATGAACACTGCTGGGTTCTCAGAACACATCGAGAGCTTTCCCGACTCCGTGGCTTTACTGGGATATTTGCTTGCTAAAAAATAACCTCTTAATTCTCTCCAACGCTCCCAACCTAACCCATTCAAGCTCAAATTTACTTTTGTGAAGTCTTTCTGAAATGCTTCCTCTGAATCCCTGCCGTATCTCTGCGTAGTGTGTGTGTGTGTGTGTGTGTGTGTGTGTGTGTGTGTGTGTGTGGTGAGAACACTCAGGATCTAGTCTCTTACCTTTTTAAAAACATCCCCAGTGCCCAGCACAGCACCTGGACCATAAGAGGCCCTTAAAAAGGATTGGTAGAATGAGTCAATGGCAGGAAAACATTCACACATCTAAAAAGGGGTTAGAATTGCCAACCTAAAGTTGGGGTTGGCAACGTTTTTCCGTAAAGGAGCAGATAGCAAACATCTTAGGCTTTGGGGGCCATAAGTTCTTGGTTGCAATGGCTCAGCTCTACTGTTGCGGTGTGAAAGCCGCGATAGACAATATGAAAACAAGTGAACTGTATTTCAATAAAACTTTATGTATGGATACTGTTTGAATTTTGCCTAATTTTCACGCGTCTTGACATGCTATTAAAAATTTTTTTTTCGACTGTTTAAAAATGTAAAAGCCATTCTTTCACTCAGATGGTGAAAGCCAGGCCCTGGGCAGATTTGGCCCATTGACCACAGTTTGCCGACTCCTGGCCGGGGGCCGGTGGGCGGAAGTGACTTGGACTCCCTGGAGTTCGCTTTGGTTCCCTACCTTCCGTCGTTGGAGGAGCTGCTGTGCGCCCCCGGGGAGCTGTCCTCACCAGAGATGTCTAATTGGAGGGTCTGCGGATTACCTGGGGGGGGCGGTGCTGGAGAGAGGAGCCCCTCCGAAGTGGGGCCGAGGTGGGACACGATGGGACCTCTAAAGCCCTTTCCTTCATAAGGTTCCCTTGAAGCTTCCTGGGCTGAGGAATAAAACCACAGCAGCTGAACTGATTGGAGAGAAGAAGGTCATTCTGAATTAGTGAAAAGGTCTGAGTTATAAAACGGTTTATAAGAAATTATGCTTCATTGTGTTCAAGGACATTCAGCAATCAAACGAACACTTAGCAAAGGGCTATCAATAAGCCATTTGAATCGCACTTTGTATTTTTCAAAGTGCTTTCCAGTACATTATCTTCATTGATCCGAGCAGGAACCCCAGGAGACGGACAACCCCATTTTACAGGTGAGGTCACACCAGGTGAGGTAGTTCAGACCCAGGTCCGTGCCGCCCGAAACCGCCTCCCTAGGCTGGCTATTGAGTAGACAAAAATGACTTTATATTTTGCATCAAGGCTGTATTCTGGAGTTTCTATATGGAGTATCATTTATATTTATATGAAGACTGAGCATCCCTACTTCAAGGGGATTTGAATTAAAAAAAATTCAATTAAAAAAAATTTTTTTAAAGTAATTCTACACCCTTCACACGTGGCGCTCGAACTCACCACCCTGAGATCAAGAGCCGCATGCTCCACCAATTAAGCCTGCCAGGTGCCCCAACTCGAGCTAATTTTTTTTTTTTTAAAGATTTTACTTATTTGACAGAGAGAGAGAGAGATCACAAGTAGGCAGAGAGGCAGGCAGAGAGAGAGGAGGAAGCAGGCTCCCCACTGAGCAGAGAGCCCCATAGCGGGGCTCGATCCTAGGACCCTGAGATCATGACCTGAGCCGAAGGCAGAGGCTTTAACCCACTGAGCCACCCAGGTGCCCCTCGAGCTAATTTTTAACTCGAGTAGATACTAGAAACATGGCCACAGATCCAGATTAGCACGCAGAGTTTGTCAAACTATATTAGTAAAACATAGCAAAAGTTCATTACATGCTGACAAGCAAGAATATGGGACTTACCCTGTTTACTCACATCAGGATGACAAAGAGGTTTCCACTGTGTTATCTCCAAGAGAGAGGCAATTTTTTCCCTCATAGATGGCATAAAGGTAAGTAGAAATGCACTTGGAATTGGAAAGGTATCTCGGGGTCCTAAATTCTTCCATCTGGTAAATTAGTAGTTTTGAGAAATTAGAAGGATTCTGATAGCGGAGGAGATCAATTCCAGTTGCCTTGTGGTGCTTTCCTTCCTCCCTGTCCGAGAGAGTCTGACCTGGGGGCAAACCCGAGAAGCAGGCAGCCAGCAAGCCCTAGTGATTTAGGGGATAAATCTGCTTCCCCCCCCCTCAACTTGGGGCTCTCATCAGGCATTTCCTTGCCAAATTAGGCTTTGGCACAGCTAAGGATGCCTTGGCAAACTTTCTTAATTTCCCAAGAGCAACTTCCTGGTTCTTAATTAGGCCTTTTATTCCTAGATGTCTATATTTAACTATGCTCTGTGAGCGCTGACCCCTTTCGGATACTGCCAAGAACTTCAGGGAAGTGGCAGTTGAGTCTAGACAGGGCAATTATTCAGATAACTAAGTTCCCCAAACCTGTTCTTAAAGCAAGACACTATGAGGAAATGTTCATTTATCAAGCGGTGCCTGCCTGAATTCACTAGGTAACTGCCCAGGGGGCTACCTCCCTTTGCCAGGGAGGCAGAGAGCAAATACCTAACTGAGGGAAGGATGCAGCCCCGAGCCCTCAGGGCTACGCCCATGAACTTGGTGGTGGAGAATGGTGGAGTGATAAGTCCTAGAGAAAGGCTCTCAGCTGTGCAGGAGGAAAGTGCAAGAATATTCATTCTACCTGTTTGTAAAAAAAGAAAAATGGAAAGTACCCTGAGTGTCTATCACCCAAGAGATGGGCCAATAAATTGTGGTACACGCCTACTAGGGAATGCAACTCAGCAGTGTGAAAAGGGATATACTGGACGTTCGTGGGTCGCTGTGGATACTTCCCACAGACGTAGTGCTGAGCAAAGAGAGCCAGGTGCGCGTGACTATCTACTACATGGAAACATTCATGGAAATGTAAGACATCAATAATAATTATACTGTATATTGTTTGTGGAGAGCATATATGGAGTGAGAGCATTTTAAAAATCCACGGTAATTGAAAAAAAAACAAAAACAAACCCAAACCAACTGATCCTCTTTTTTCTTTTCCTTCCTTAAAGAAAAGACGAAAGACTTATGTTCAAGAGAGCAGTTATCTCTGGGGAGGGAGGGACGAGGAAGTGAGTCTGTACAGCGCTCAAAGTCTTCGGCTAAGACTGTCGTGTTTACTGTTTTCTGCTGTGTGGGAATTTACCCATGATTTTTATTAGTATACTCTTTTTTTTTTTTTAAGATTTTATTTATTTACTTGATAGAGAGATCACAAGTAGGCACAGAGGCAGGCAGAGACGGGGGGAAGCAGGCTCCCTGCTGAGCAGAGAGCCCGATGCAGGGCTCAATCCCAAGACCCTGAGATCATGACCTGAGCTGAAGGCAGAGGCTTAAACGCCCTGAGCCACCCAGGCGCCCCTATTAGTATACCCTTCAACATGCCTGAAATCATTCATTACAAATGAAGAGGGGCCGGAAGGTGAGCCAGACCTACTGTTTGCTGGGGATGGAGTGTGGTGACAGGAAACATCTCAGGAGAGGAGAGCCCATGGCTTCTCTCCTCCCTGCACTGTGTGATCAAATACCCTTTCAGGGAAACAAGAGTGTTTGTGGGACAGCTCCAGATGGGAGTCCAGAGAACAAGATTCTAGAAATAGTTCCGCCTCTTTGGGGGGCTGAATGACCTGACCTGCGGTGAGCCATGGTCTCTCTCATGTCCCTTCTCTGAGTGGAGGTTCTCCCTGATCTTGCCAAAGTCTAGCTGCCTTTGGTGGCGGAAGTCGTCCCAGAAAGCACAGTAGGGCCGGCTTGCTGTATGGGAGGAAGAGGAGGGAGTGGGCTTATAAATACTGGACAGAGCTGGGTTGGCTCTGTCCATATTGGCTTTACATAGCTCTTGACACTTTGCAAATGACCCTTGGTAATGATTACACGGCAGAAGAGTATTTTGTTGTTGTTTTATGGAGAATTTTGAAGGGACATAAAATTAGATACCATTACTCCTATTTTAAAAAATACCCATCACCTAACCCCCCCAAACTATTAACTTATGGTCAGTCTTTCCCTGTCCACCCACTGATCTACTCTCCATCATTTATCATATCATTCTGAAGCAAATCTCAGACAGAAGACCACATATTAGTCAGGGTTCTCCAGAAAAACAAAACCATGGATTTTTCTCTCTACCCAGATCTATTTTTAAGGAGTTGGCTCATTCACTTGTGGGGACTGGAAATTTAGGTAACAGTTGACATTGCAGACTTGAGTCTGAATTCTGCAGGCTGGAAACTCAGACAGGGTTTCTCCTATTTTGGCACCCTCAGGCAGAATTGCTTCTTAGTCTATAAACTCAGTCTTCGAGCTTAAGGCCTTCAGCTGATTGGGTGAGGCCCACCCACATTATGGAGGGTAATGAGCTTCACTAAAAATCTAGTGTTTTAAATATTAGTCACATCTGAAAAATCTCCACACAGCAACATCTAGACTGGTATTTGACCAAACAGCTGGGCACCGTAGCCTAGCCGAGCTGACACAAAATTAATCATCACAGATCATTTTACTAGGAACTATTTCACTATGTATATCAAAAACAAGGACTCCTTGTACAAGGGGTACCTAGGTGGCTCAGTCGGTTAAGTGTCTGACTCTTGATTTCAGCTCAGGTTGGGATCTCGGGGTAGTGGGATCGAGCCCTGCATCAGGCTCTATGGAGTCTGCTTTAGATTCTCTCTCTTCATCTCCCTCTGCCCCTCACCCTCCCTCTAAAATAAATCAGTCTTTTAAAAAAATAAGGACTCCTTTTTTAAACAACCACAATATTATCACACTAAATTAAAGTAAGAACTATCTTAAAATCCTCAGACATCCAATTAAATCCAATTAAATTAAACTTTAACTTTCCAATTATCTCATAAATGTCATAATTTTCATTTTTATAATTTGTTGATCTTAGGCTCCAACCAAGGTCTGCAGCTTGTGATTGGTTAAGTATGTTTTAAAGCTCTTAATTTACAGGTTCCCCCAACATCTCTTTCTCTTCCTTGCAATTAATTTCTAAAAAAACATTGTCTGTATTGTAGAAAATAGAAGCTCTCAGTCTGCATTTTGCTGGTTGCATTCTCTTAGTGACATTCATCACGTTCCTCTATCCTCTGTGTTTCTGTAAACTGGTAGTTAAATTTAGAGTCTCAACCAGCCATTTAAAGAGACACTTCTTTGCATAATTTTAAGGGCTCCCTGAAGAATTCCATGTTACCTATTCTAGAAACAAACAAACCAACCAAAGCAACATACCACCCCTATTAAGTTGCTGAGACTAAAATTGCACTGCTAAATATAATTTTGTTTTAATTCTTGATTAAAATGTAATATTCCTAGGGGCATCTGATGGATGGCTCAGATGGATAAATGTCTGCCTTTGGCTCAGGTCATGACCCTGGGGTCCTGGGATGGAGTCCTGCATTGGGCTCCCTGCTCAGTGGGGAGTGCTCCTCCCTTTGCCTCTCCCCCCTGCTTATGCTTTCTCTATCTCTCAAATGAATAATAATAATAATAAAACGCTTAAAAATGCAATACTCTCTGAAAAGGGAAAACTTGTTAGATGTTCACTCTTGAGTATGAATGCTTTTATGAAATCCTTTTCCAAGTCAGTTTCCGAAAGTGAGGGAAGGAGAGTGGAAAGTCCCTGAGAAGAGCACATGGGCAGTGCATGTGTGTTTCATAGCCAGGGGAGAGTAGGGTCACTATGGGAGGGAGAGAATCAGTTAAGATGGGACTCATCTTCAAAGCCCCCTCAGCTGTTTAGCATTGGCTTCACTATGGACACTGTATTCAGTGCTTTCAAGCAACTCTTTAGTTTCAATCTTCTAACCACCTGGGAAATGGGGAGAGCTTATACCCATTTTAAAGCTAGAAACACTGAGGCTCAGCCAGGCTTACGCAACTGGTTAAAGATCTTATGGCGGGGCACCTGGGTGGCTCAGTGGGTTAAAGCCTCTGCCTTCAGCTCAGGTCATGGCCTCAGGGTCCTGGGATCGAGCCCCGCATTGGGCTCTCTGCTCAGCAGGGAGTCTGCTTCCCCCCTCTCTCTCTGCCTGCCTCTCTGCCTACTTGTGATCTCTCTCTCTGTCAAATAAGTAAATAAAATCTTAAAAAAAAAATAAATAAAGATCTTATGGCTAGTAAATGGCACATAAGGATTAAGGACGTGGGCTACAGATTCCTCCCCACATTCCTGGCCCCTGTGCTCTTTCCACCAACCCACAGCTACTGCTCCTGCTCCCCTCCCCTATTACTTCCAGCTTTGAGCTCACTTGACAGGAGAGCTGAGAGATGATCCCCCCACATGGGTGCCTTCCAACCTCCAGTGTAGCCTGTTCCTGGACACATTCTGGGGATCGTGCCCAGAATCAGGCCATCACAGAGGGCAGTCAGGGATCTTCCCAGTGGCCTCTGAGTTAACAAATCTGTCTTGTTTCCTTTTTTTTTCTTTGCCCTTTTCTGGGATAAAAGATGGAAACACTATCTCTGGAAGCCCAGTCTGCTGATGTAGACAGGACCGATGCTGAGGACTTCTGCGGCGTGACTGTCAGACAGCAATACTTTGAGCCCAATTTTATTTGTTTATTGTACGAATGAAATCATAAGAGTAATAGAAATAATGATTAAAAAAAGAATCACACCACCCCAACAAAATCAACCGTTTCCATGTCCTCGTGTTCCTTGTCAGCCTCTGGCTGGAAGTATGTGTAATTTTTCCTGTTCCATTCTGTTCTTCTCTGAGCCTACAAAACCGACGGAGGAAGTGAGGAAGAGACAGATGTCCCTCTGCCCTCTTCCGAATCATGGCCATTTTAAACGACTCAATCGGAATCATTAACCTGCAAGACTCCACATCCGGGGAGCTGAGGAGAGGGCCCGCAGAACCTTGTTAACTTCCAGCTTCCTCGTTTTCTTCTGCCGCCCTCTTTGAGAATACACCCGTGAACCTTCGCAGGGCAGCTCTCTTTTAGAACCAGAAGTGGAAGATCAAAACTAGCCTAGGTGATTGAGAATGAAGGAGAAAGAAACCAACTGTAACGTCTAAGCAGCTCTGATCTTCCTTAATACTGAGATCACACACAGCTGCAACCCTCTCTCATTTCTAGGTGACTAAAACCTCGGTATTTAGAAAAATGTATTTTGTAGGCAATCTCAACATTCGAAGACACAGGTAAGTGTGTGGAACCAGTTGAACCTTGAGACGATTGTCAGCTGTTTATTCATATTATATCTGTGCAGTGCGTGCTGGGGGTAGGCCCTGTGAACCTTCATCAGTTTGGTGCTTATTTAGACAGTTAAGTTATGTGAGGCACCATCTCTCACTTTAGCCAGCTAAGAGGAAGCTGGAGCGCATTTGCTATCACTACCTATGTACAATAAAACCTTCGAAACATCCTTAAAGAGAAATGCAATGAGAAAAAAAAAAAGTTCAGTTTTGAAAGAAGTCATTTGTCTTTAGCCGAATTCATCTGGGTATGATCAGGGTTGCTGCAGACATAAAACTGTCTGGAGTCTGGCTTCAGGGTTTAGAATTATAAAATATTCATGGCGTATAATTTTGCATAATTTGTTTAGCTACCAAGACATGGTTTAGTTATTTGGTGCATGAATCCTTCCGAAGGCCTAAAGAAGAGAAAAATGGACTTTAAGAAGTTCAATCCAACTTTGATGCAAATACGGATGAGATAAACGTATCCCGTAGTGCCCTGTGTAGTCAACAGGCATAAACACATGTATACGCACACATGTGTGTGCACACACGCACACCCCCTCTGCCTATAATTGATTCTTCCTTGTGATCCTTAGAGCTGTTGCACAGGGCATTTTCCATATATTACTCACCTATTTTCACTCTGCATGGGATAGCCTATAAACCCAAGAGAAAGAGCTATGGAACGTTTTCAATTTCCACAAGATGCATTTAGATGATAAAATTCCCTGACGGTATGTTCGGTAACAAACACAATAATTTATTTATTCAAAGCATAAAGAGCTGACCTCCCCGTCCAGTGCTGTGCCACGCACCGACGGGTGTATTTGTCGGAAGAGGTCTCTATCCCTGGGGGGGAAGCTTACAATCTGGTTGAGACAAGACATATAAACAGGAACAACTCGAGAACAACTAGCTCTCAGGCATTATTTAAGCAGATGCAAGCGAGCATGGCGGAGCCCCTAGAGGAAGATTGCAGAGGACGTGCAAATAAGGGAAGGTGAGCGTCTCTCTGCCCTCATTGCCCCAGCCCAGACTGTGCCCCCAGCCCCTCTCTGGGGGATGCAAACACGGCATCATTGTCTCTGCATCTGCAGTCTCTCCCCTTCCAACCCATTCTCCATACTGAAGTGGTAGAGGAGTTCTCTAACTGCAGATCTGACTCTGGTGTTTCCCTTAACTTTAAGAAAAAGCCCACACGCTTTAGGCTGGTACACAAAGTCCATCCCCCAGGCCCCAGGCAGACGGGCTCGCTGGTTCTTTGAGAAGCAGCCTTGCTCCTCTTTAGCTCACGGCTGAGCTTCTCTCCACTTGCAATGCTGTCGCCCTCGTGCCCTGCTCACTCCAGTCCTTCAGTTTTAACGCAGGCTTCATCCCTTCCAGGAAGCCGCCTCTGACTCCCTGAGACTGGGCCAGTACTCCCTATGTGTCCCTCATTGCTCTGGAACTTTCCCTGGCCCACGCAGAGCATTCTCAGTGTCAGTAATCGGAAATCAACCAAGTTAGTTAGTAAAGCTCTGAGGTCAGAACTTCTGGGTCTGAAACCAAGACCCATCATTTACTAGTTTTGTAATCTTTTTTTTTTTTTAAGATTTATTTATTTTATTTTGTTTCTTTAAGATTTTATTTATTTATTTGAGAGAGAGAGAGAGGGAGAGAGAGCACAGCATGGGTATGGGGAGGGGTAGACGGAGAGGGAGAGGCAGACTCCGGGATGATGACATGAACCAAAGGCAGATGCCCAACCAACTGAGCTCCCGAGGGACCTCATAGATTTATTTATTTGAGAGAGACAGGGAGAGCGCGCGCACACGCATGAGTCGGTGGGGGCGGGGTGGAAGGAGAGGAGTTTAAGCCGACTCTGTGCTG
>CM053604.1:108942520-109029808 GCA_028646535.1 Procyon lotor | reverse complement strand
AAATTGCTAACCCTCCCTCTGACACTGTTTTTTAATCTGCAAAATGGGGATAATGACAGTACCTACAACATAGGGCTGTTGCAGGGGTAAATGAGATTATATATAAGTCTTTAGACTAGAGCCTGGCAAGTCTTGTCTATTGCTATGGTAATTACTGGTTAGTATCCCCCACTTAACATCGGAAACCCTACTCCCCAACCAAGCAATCTGCTGCAGCCAATCCCAAGGGCTGATGGATCAAGACCCAGGCTTGCCCATAGCCCCCCACAGGATCCTGTTTGGGAGACTCTTCTAAATGAAAAGGGTCAGGGCCAGGTATTTTTGTGGCCCTGTCTTTCCCTACTCCTGAGCACAACACCTGGGGTGTAGATGATGTTCAATCATTATTTTGGGGATGAACGAGTGGGCTGAGTTGTGTAAGGTTTCTTACAGGAACAAAATTTCTGGTGGAGAAACGGAGAAAGTGCAGGAGTGGGTTTGTCAGAGGTAAGTGGGGAAGCTGATCCTGCCTGAGGGAACAGCATGATGAGGACAAGGAACAGAGTGCATGCGGGGTCAGGAAAGAGCACCTGTGTCTTCCGTCCTGTTGGGATTGTTTCCTGTGACGCACGAATCACTTAAACGCCCATGGGCAGAGGGCCTGACCGGAGGGGATGGCTGGCCTATTAGCTCATTCAAAGCCAAACAGTAGAAACCGAGATGGGGAAAAGCATAAAGGAAGAGCAGTGAAAACAAGAATTCTACATGTAAGCAAAATAGATTTGATTGCAAAATGACTACCATAAAATTGTAATTTCATATGAATTTTAAAACTAACCTTTTACAGATTATAACAGTAATACATATTCATTGCGGAGAATGTGAGATATGCAGAAAAGCAGACAAAAAAATAAAGATCACCCATAATCCCGCTGTCAAAAATAACCACATTGATGTAGTAGTTACGCCTTGAGAAGTTTTTTTTGGGCCGTGCACGTGTACACAACGGAATATAAAGCGTTGCATCTTTATCCCTCCATTATCAGGAACATCCTGGTCAAACCCTTCGTCCTCTATTTAGTTCTGTTGCCTAGGTTCTCAGGCTGTTACAACAGGGACCCAAGAGGGTTAGAAAAAAAGTCTACTCTCTGTTGGGCCTTCACTGGCTGGGACGTGCAGGTCCCTGCTGAGACCGTATGCGGGCCGGCGGCAAACCAGAGGCCACGGTCACTGTCGGCCTCAGACCTATTTCTAGGCAGGCCCTGGCTGCCTTCCTGCTGTTGATCCTGAGATGACACCACTTCGACAATCTGGGCCTGTTGGGACTCGGCTTACTTTGGCCGCCTCCCCAGCCCTGGCCTTCTGGCTGCTGGGCTCAACTATCCGATTTTTGAACTGTGTACTCATGTGGTTTTGGTGGGTTCACGGAAATGCCTCTTGATTGTGGTCACCCGGGGCCTGGACTTGACAGATGGATTCTGTGTGTGCTAGTGTGTGTGTGGGGGGGGAGTGGGGGTGGGGGTGGGGGAGCACATGTGGACGCAGTTTCGATTCTTGACTGCCCTTGGGGTAGAGTGTAGCGGTAGGTTGAAGGTACCTGCTCCCCCCTCTCCTTGCACAGGCTCCCTGCCTGCCCCCACCTGGAGATCTGAGAGAAGTAAGACCAGGATCCCATGTCCAAGACCAGAGTTCACAAGGGTGACTTGATTTCAGAAACAAAGGAACATCCCAGGTGTCTCAAGTAGGCTATAGTATTAAGCCCGGCCTAGCAGCATGGTTTCTCCACTCCAGGTCCCGGAGTGCTGGGTTCAAGCTCCCGAAATCCCACTGGGCTGAGGTTTATCCCAGAGCCCGGGCCAGAACTGAACCTAGGGTGGGCTCCTCGGTGAAAGTCAAGGGATTGCAAGACTGAGAGGAGGAGGGGTTCTGGGTCAGAGAGGCAGGTTGTTCTCAGCAAGAAGAAGTTTTAGACATTATAATCAATTTCCCCACACAGTGTGAGAATCCCTTCCATCAATCGCCTAGCAAAAGATCATGTAGCATCTACTTGGACATGTCCAGTGACAAGGGGCTCACTCATTCCTTAATCATTCAGGCTCTCAGAATGATGATAGAAAATTCTTCCCCATTAAGCTGAGCGGTGCTTCTTGGGACCATCCCTCCAGATGCCCTAGTTCTGCCCCGGGAGTATCCCCCAGTGGATCCAGGCTTGACCCTCCCTATTGAGGAGACACACCTAGGCTCTCCTTTTGTCCTTCTAGGCCAGGAGCAAGCTTTCTGGCTACCTCTGTGTGCCAGCCTGGCAGAGAAGTGAGGCTGGGACAGATCTAATCCAGGGACCATGTCGCTCTTACCTATTCTGGTCCCAGGGGAGTCCTGGGGTTTGTTGTATGACAACAGAGACAAGTGTGGGATAAAGTCCTGAGCCAAGACCAATGTAGGAGCAGAGAAACAGATTACATTCACCCCTCCGGTCTGTAGCCCTACTGGGTTAGGCACCTGCAAAAATTGCGGGTGACTCCCTTCTATGGAACAGGCCTTGTATTTGGTTCTTGTTGTAATCAACCATAATTAAGAAATTTCAGGATGGCCAGAGACCTATATAGAACAGACTTTCTGGCCTGTTATTCTCTATATAAAATAAAATGATAAAATTATTTCAATATTACCTTATTTGTTTCAGCCCTCTACTCGTGAATTAAATTTGTTCTCCTAGTCTCTGCAAATTTTAACTCCTTTCCTCCTTTTTGGGAGAGAGACACACAGGTTCTGGTCACAATGAGACATTGGGTTCAAGGTATTTGACCCTTTTTATCACCTTTAGGGCAGAAATAAGTGGGTGTGGCATTCGATCACAATCCATTACTTCAATTAAGGGTTTCCTGGGTGGGTCACTCTGTTCTTTTGCAGCAACATTAACAGTAAGCAATTTTCCGACTTTTTCACATCAAATTTATGCATACCATATATATTATTTACTGCAGCAAAATAAAATCTAGCTTTTAGAGATAGGTACATACACATTCTGGTGTGACTTCAGAACAATATTGAACATTTTCAATTGGTTATTTCCATCACCTTCCAACTTTTCCGAAGATAGAATTAAAATTTGTGGTATCAAGAACTTCTAGACCACATAGAATAATTGATGAAAGACCTCCTGGAACTTCATCAAAATCAGACTGTGGATCAGATCAAGTTAGAAACCATCCCATCCAACAGAAGAAGCAACAATTCCCAGCTAAGAGAAGAAAGGGACAATGCTGTTAAAAATCAGGTGGGTGGGGGCACCTGGGTGGCTCAGTGGGTTAAAGCCTCTGCCTTCAGCTCAGGTCATGATCTCAGGGTCCTGGGATCAAGCCCCACATCGGTCTCTCTGCTCAGCGGGGAGCCTGCTTCCCCCTCTCTCTCTCTGCCTGCTTGTGATCTCTCTCTCTCTCTCTGTCAAATAAATAAATAAATAAATAAATAAAATATTTAAAAAAAAAATCACGTGGGTGGATTTTAATGAGAACGACCATGAGGAAGTCTCTGAGCTTTTGAGCAAAAAATCCCTAACTTGGCTGTTAAGGAAGATCTTTTGAAGAAATAGTGCAGGATTGGAGGCAGAGAGGCCATTTATGAGGTGGGTTAGTTAGGTTACAGGTCATCTGCTAACAAAGAGACCCCAAATTACAGGGCTTAAATAATACAGAGGCAGTATTCTACATCTCGTTTGGTGTGATGATTATAATGGGACATACTACTGTCCAAACTCAATGAAGGGAACCCTTAAGACCTGTGTGTTTTGGGGGTGTTCATTATGCCTCAGTTAAAAACAAATAGGGGTGCCTGGGTGGCTCAGTGGGTTAAAAACCTCTGCCTTCGGCTAGGTCATGATCTCAGGGTCCTGGGATCGAGCCCCGCATCGGGCTCTCTGCTCAGCAGGAAGCCTGCTTCCTCCTCTCTCTCTGCCTGCCTCTCTGCCTACTTGTGATCTCTCTCTGTCTGTCAAATAAACAAATAAAATCTTTAAAAAACAAATAGACATTCATTTCTCTTTCATCTAATAGTCCAAATATGGGTGGGTCAATTGCTGTTCTGTTTTGTGACCAGTCAGCTTGGCTCCTCTAAACATGTAATTCCATTTCTGCTCCTAATAAGGGTGACGGAGAGGAAGAAATCCAGGGCAAGTGACTTGTCTTCAGGTGGAGGTGAACTTGGAATTGGACACTCCACTTCTGCTCATATGCTGCAGGTGCAGACTGAGTCACAAAGCTACACAAGAGAAGTACATACTCGAGCTGAAAAGCCATGTGACTCACCAGAGGGTGCCGCCCTATCCTTGTAGAGAAAGGAACAATGGGAGAAGGATGTTGGAGAGAGTTGGAAGCCTCCACTAGCCGGGTAAGTCCGTGACAGACATGGAGAAGAAGGCCAGACACCAGAGTCATTCGGAGACAGAGCTGACCCAACTGTGTCACCACTTGGATGTAGGGATAGGGTTAAAGATAATTACAATTGGTTATTGGTTATAATCGGTTGGATTGGTAGATCAGGAAACAGTGGAGCAGTGATGGAAATGGGGAAACCAGGAGACCAGCTGGTGCGCTGGGGTGGGGCAGACGGAGGAGATGGCCAAGGGAGATGGGGTTTCTATCCTTACAGGTGGTTAATAATAGATGAGGCAGCTCTCACTGCGGTGCAGAGCGTGGCTTGGCCTGAAACTGGGAAGCTAAATGGAATTGTTTTTTCTTAAGCAAAAGTTTGAGCATTCCGAAGGTGAAACAAAGCAGGGGCTGGTGGCTGTCAGTGGTGGGAGTCTCTCTAGCCATTAGTGGTCCCCCATCACAGTTCTCGCCACCAGCCACGGACATCAGCAGAGCATTCACTAATGGGCGCATTGCTGCCTTCTCTAGCACAATCCACAGCAAATGCTTTTCCAGATCTATGCTGCTCAAACCTCTGGCCACAACCCCCTTCATGACCATTACTGTGTAGTATGCTGCATGTTAAAATATGGGGGCAGAGCAACAGATGAGGAATGAGTGTTTGGTCCTTAGGCACTGCAAGGACTGAGGAAATTTGACAGTGGGGCAGAGCTAAGGGACCCCGGTCTTGCTCAAAGTGACCAGAAGAAAGCACATGTCAAATGTGTGTTGCTTGTCTTGTGTCGCCATTTAGCCTTGTGCTGTCTAAATCGAGAGTGGTAAAAACAAACAAACAAACAAACAAACAAATAAATAAATAAAATTGAGAGTGGTGAGCTTCTTCATGGAGAAGATTAGAAAGGTCTTAAAAGCAGTACCCACACATCTTACTTCTCTGCTTTCTCTGGTACTCCTAACAATGCTTAGGAGATAGTTCTTCATGAAATTAATAACCATCGACTTAATTCAGTGTCAATGGCTCCCATGTTGACTCTTCGAGCAAAGAGTGAGCTTCTTTAACCAACCTCCTCAAACCTCCCCGTATCTACCCCCGCCAGATGCAGGGGTTCTTCTGATAAGTCAAGAGTTCATAAGGTTTATGGCAACTAGAGGAAAGGTGAGTTGCATTCATCAAGTTGTAGGACCTTGGAAAAGCCTTTTCACCTCTCTGGGCCTCAGTTTCTCTATCTGAGAATAGAAATGGGAGCTGGATTAGGCGTTAGCTAAGAACATTTTATAGTGTGAATATTCCATGATTCTCTCTTAGATCAGGCTGCTCATCCTCCAGGCCTTTTCCCAGACATTTGAGTTCACAACCCCTCTACCGTGTTTTTGAGGTAACGGAACATTCCTTGCAGCGTGTTTCCTGCCCTTAGGTGAAAGTGGTTCCCCTGATTCTGGTTTGCTTAGGAACATGAGCACAGATATGAAAGCAAATGACCCAACAAGTACACAGTTGTGTTAGTTTTCTCTTGCTGCCTAATGAATTGCCACAAACTTAGTGGTTTATCGCAATACGAATTTATTATCGTAAAGTTTTTTATAAGCTAGGTGTCCAGGACAGGTTAGCTGGACTCTGCTCAGTCTTATTGGCTGAAGTCAAGGTTTGGCCAGGCTGGCAATCTCATCTGAGGCTCAGCATGCCCTTCTGAACTCATTAAGGCACAAATGGGATTTAGACCTATGTGATTGTAGGACTGTGATCCCTGTTTTCTTGCTGGCTCTAGGCTGGGGATCACTCCCCCATAGGATGCCTTCAGGTACTGTCCATGGGGTCCTTTCACATCAACACAAAAACTTGATTCTTCAAGGTGGGAAGGCAGGCAGCTGCTGATGTTTCTCAGTCTATTTTAAAGTCTCACCTGATTTAGCCAGGCCCACCTAGAATAATCTCCCTTTTGATTACCTCAAAGTCAACTGATTAGGGACCCTGATTACATCTGCCAAATTCCTTTGCCATAAATCAGAGAGGGTTATGCCCCATGTAAGAGAGGATCATGTACAGGGAGGGTTGTATACCCAAAGTAGTGGGAATTTTTTGATGGGGAGAATCTTAGAATTCTGCTCATCATGGCTCTAAAGGCATGGTTGCAATCTCCAGTGCCTACAAAGATAGGGGTGGTAACCCCGGGAAAGTACCAGAGTCCCTAAGTAGAGAGTAGTGGGGTGTATGGTGACCTAGGGAAGACATGCCTTCCCTAGAGAGAGCGACCTGGACTAAGATGATCCAGAAGTCCTCATATTCACGTGAAAACTCCTGAGTTCTGAATTTGGACAAACATTAAAAAAAAATGACTTTCCAACTCCAAAATGAAAAAAAAAAATTTAGACCCACAGCACGGGTCAGAGGCGATCTGTTGCCCACCAGCATGTGAGCTCTGAGGTAGAGAAAGCCAGATCTAGTTGAAGGGAATGACAGACTTGACCTAGCCAAGGAGACATCCAACTTTACGGACAAAATAGTTTTGGAAGAATGTGCTCATGGCAGTCAGCCAGTCAGCCATTGTACGTGGCAATGCATCTTGGGCACCAGAAGCTGAACTTGGACGTCCGAGCCCTGAGGTGGGGTGGGGATGGCAGAAGTGAGCAAGGAGAGAGGTGTGGAACCCCCTAGGATCTCTGCGCTAAAACAGCATTTACCCTGAAAGAAGACTTTGGGCCCTCGTAACGCAGTTCCCTGAGCAGAGGCCCATCACGTCACTTTGTAATATAACACCTTCCGTGGTTTGCTAGAAAATTGCTCCCCAAATTATACTTCTTTGAAGAATACACAGTAATAGTGCACCACAAGGGCAAAGAAAAATGCATTGCAATTGGATACATTGAATAATGTAATGTTTCAACAATACCAAGAAGAATGTTGTATTATTAAATTACCCCAGCAGTTTTAAAAAGCAGTGTTAAAATCACCACCACGAGCAGGCATTAAGACTGAGAATAACAAATATTGAGTTTTTCTCAGGGTTATGGTGGGGCAAAAAAAATCCCTCAATCCACTTAGACTTTCAGAGAACAGACGGGCACTTACAGGGAAGGATGGCTGGAGTGAAAGAGAAATCACTCTGGCTCTCATTCGATATGGAAGCAGCCCAATTATAAAAGTTTAAACATCTCTTTAAGCAGTCTGCACAGGTACAGTGAAGCGGGGGGACTGAGCAATTATATGGAGAATGTGAGCAGCATGGGGGGCCATTCTGGATAATTCAGGCTCCAAAATGCCTCCCCTTCCGGAATTGCCAGGCTTTGAGGGAAAAATAGTCAGTGCTCTCAGGCCCCTCAACGACGGTCATTTCCCGCAGAACTGACCGGTATCCAGGTGTGTTATGAATTATGTAAAGCTTGACTCGGATGCTGTTTCTGAGCCTCACATGGTCTCTCCTCATAAACTCCCTGACTCTCACTCCAGGTCTGTTTTTGCTGACTCTCAACCCCTACCCGGTCCTTCGATGACTTTACTGTCTCGTGAAAGAATCCCCCTGGATCTTAGGCTTATTTAATGTGTCAGTGAATCAATCTGATGCCTTCTGGATCTGCTCACAGTTGAGACCTAGAAGAATGGTCTTGATCAAGGCACTTTGTGTCCAGAAAGAAGAATTCCAGCAAAACTTGTTCAAGACAAGAGAGAAACTCAGTGGAGAGAGGGAGGGAAACTCAGGGAATTTCCTAGTCTCCAAGAGCAGGTAGCCTCACTGGGCCCTGAAACCAGGATGGGACATCTGTAAAAGCAGTAACACAATCCCCCCCACCCAGGGGCTGCTGGCGGGGCTGCACCCACAGAGACATCCATGGGTCTGTGAGGAAGGCCCGGGTTTCTTGCTTCATCTCTGAGCGTCGGCTTCATTCTCTTCTCTCCACCAAGGGGGAAGATGGCCACCTCAGTGGTAGGTCTGTGGGACTCAGAAGCAGTTAAGACCCAACGCCGACTGATGAGGGAGTCTAAGTCCCCGTTCCAAATTGGAAGAGAGGATGTTGGTTCAAACCCACCTTAAGCCCAATGGAAACCTCTCCAATTGTTACTTTCTTTCCTGTCAATCTCTCACTCATTAAACCTCACGTTGTTTCAATACTGTGACCCAAAGTGGGTGAAATGGGGACAGGGTTGGGCCACACCACCATCTGAAATGGGAGCCCCCAAGGCCTGCCATTGCATGGTTGAGATTAGCCATCTGCTGAAGAGAGGATGTGGATAAGCTTAGAGAGTCTCTCCAGATGCATCTTGGAGAAGCAGTCTGAACGTCATCCACCTGAGGTAAATAGTGAGCATGGAAATGGAATGGTAGAAATGAGTAGTTGCTCTGCTTGGGATATTTAAAAAAATAAAGATAAGGAATGAGTCGAAGTTACTATTTGTTTCTGGATCTGTCCAGGGCACGTCGACCGGCTCCAGGGGTTTCCTGGCCCATTTGGTGGGTACCCCTCATTAGGGCAGATGCTTCTTAGAGCTTGACATCGCCAACCATTAAAAATCTTCCCATGCCCTGCTCTGTGACCTTGCCTTCTGTTAGTAATTTCATTTTTCAAAAATACTTTCCACTTGAGAAAAAAAAAATCTACTCAGCAACTGTCAGCCAGTCTCATGAGTTTGATTAGCCTGAACCAATCATCCGGAACTTCCATGAACTCACAAAATTGAGCTCCTGAACCCTAAGATCTGAAGCCCCTGGTGGTCTTGTCCAGGTGCCAGCCAATGAGCTCCTACCTCGCTTGAATGACGCCAAAGAAAAGTCCTTATAGCCCAGGAGGAGCACAGTGAGAATCCCTGCTACCGCCAAAAGGGTCAGGAGTTCAGTGGCCTTCTTCTCTCCAAACCTCTGTCAGCAAGTTTAGCTGGGAGAATTCCCAGCCAGGTGAGGGCCAGATAGTCCTGGCATTGTGCCAAAGAGACGTGTGTTGGATAGAACCCTCAGAATCCTTCAAGTCACCCCGTAAAGGTGGGTACTATTTCTGCCTCTAAGTATGGCAAGAATTGCCCGAGGAAGTCTGTCATGGAATGGTGGGGCGAGCAGAACTCTGGCTTCTCCGAATAGGCTGGACAGCTTGACTAAGGCTGACTGCTGGGTTTTCTGTTCTTCTGAAATCTCTTTCCTCATGGTTCTGAAGCTGGGATGTCCAAGATCAAGATGCTGACCGAATCAGTTTCTAGTGAGGACTCTCTCTTCCTGCCTTGCAAATGGCTGCCTTCTGTCTGTGTCCTCACAGGGCTGAAAGGGAGAGGGCACTTGGTATCTCTTCTTATAAGGGCAGTGATGTGGGGCACCTGGGTGGCTCAGTGGGTTAAAGCCTCTGCTTTCGGCTCAGGTCATGATCTTAGGGTCCTGGGATCAAGCTCCGCATCGGGCTCTTTCCTCCACGGGGAGCCTGCTTCCCCCTCTCTCTCTGCCTGCCTCTCTGCCTAACTGTTATCTCTCTCCTCTCTGTCAAATAAATAAATAAAATCTTAAAAAAAAAAAATAAGGGCAGTAATCCCATCAAACCAGGGCCCCACTTGCATGACCTAGTTCTATCTCAAAGGCCCATCTTTGAATACCATCACATTGGGGCCTAAGCTTTCAGCATATGAATTTTGGGGGGACAAATCATTCAGCTCATAATAGTTCTTTTCCTTTTTGTCCTTATTATTGACTTTTCCTCGGGGTCAAGAGCCCATTGCGGGCCCCCAGGACCTGTGGTGAAGAGCAAGGCTGGAGGTATGGCAAAATGGGGGTTCTGTGTCCTTTTAGAGACGAGGCGCCGAGACAGAAGGGCAGTTTCCTGGATGGAGTCACTCCCTTATGAATATGCCTACATAAGGTGTTAAAGCTCAGGGACCAAACCGAAGGTGGTACAAAGGAGAGGTATTGAGAGGTGACACAGACCAATTTGTTCAAGCACAACTCCTGGGCTCCTTTGGGTAGATACTAGGTGATTTGAGATGAGTGAGCTTCTTAGAATCCCACAACCTCACTACATTTATTAGCAACCAGCATAAAACAGATCATACAACCTTTCTTGAAAACTAAATGATATCCTAGAAATTATCCCCTTAAGCGTTTCAACCTTGGATGGTAGTTCATTTGAGGCAGATGTGACAATAACTTGGAGGTAGGATGCTATTGTCTTTCTAGTTGGCATCAGACAGCCAGATCCTTCAACTCAGTGGACAAATTACATGCCATTTAGAGAACATCCCTTGGGTTCCATACCGAAGAATATCACTACAGATGTCACTGGATTTTTGTACTCTTTTCATATAAGGGCGGGGAACGTCTCTAAAATATTTTGGTCAGTCGACATGCTTCTCTGACTTTGGGACTCCAGCCTCTCTCTCTCTGATTGGATTTAATATTCACCCTTGGGTCCCACACAGTTGTAGCTACATTTGGGAGTTTCCCATAGCTCAACACTACTCCCTAACACCCAAACCAACCCAGCCAACTGTGCCAGTTCTCCCTGCCCTGAAGTGAGGTCAAGAGGTAGCACTAGACAAATATCAAACAGGTATGGGAAGTGGAGTAACATCAACATGGCTATTAGTGTGGACCTTGAATCCAGTTAGACCTGGGCTAAATTCTAGCCCTTTGCTATTTGCTGTGTGACTTTGGTCAAGATGCTTAGCTTCTCTGAGTCTGTTTCCTCAATTATTCAATGGTGTGAACATTAAATTCTACAAAACTCTCGACATATAAAAATAGCATGATAAATGCTAAATAGTATTACTAGGATTATTATTATTGTCATAATCTATAGGTAAGCAAAGTCCAACAGTCGGGACTCCATGCATCTTTTTTAGGGATACTGGTTTTCCTAGTAGCTCTTGGACTAAGTTCTTGATGGGTTGTTAGTCTGGGAAAAAAGGGGTGGCAGTGCCAGACCAGAAAGGCTATTTTTGGGGAAGAATAATGACAAACTGGAAAAGCAGTCAGAGAGAATCCAAGAAGAATTAGAGGCAGAAACCCTACCTGAGAACTGGGACCCCAGGGTTCCGGGTCTCAGCACAGTGGAAACCCAGTTCTTATGGGGGAGGCAGAGCACAACCAGGCCCCTTTGGTAGCAAAGGTGAATCTGAACTGTAACAGAATTAGACAGGGCTGTTTTCCTGGACAGTTAGGATTTATCCTGAGAAATAGAGGTGTTGAGGAGCTGGAGATGAATTCCAACGAGGTTTTCTCGATATGAAAAGCTGGAAGGGTGGATGAGAGTTGGTGTCTGGGATAAGAGGAACACACAGGATGAATTTCCCCTGGCCAGATCCTCAGCAGAGATCCTTGGCTCTTGTCCCCAAGAGAAAATTCCAGCTAAAACCCCAATCGCTTGTTTATTAGCAAATATGAATAATGTACAAATTAAACCACCTGCTCCTGTTGAATTAATTTAGGCTCTACTGGGGCTGGGATGGAGTGGCTGATGGTTAGTTAACAGAATCATGCAAATTAACACACGCCTGACTTCCAGGCAGATTCCTACTGTCCACAGCAGGGGCCCTCAGGGAAATCAGGCAACAGACCTTCAAGAAAGCAATAATCTCTGCTTTATCTGTTCTGACAGTTTTCAGCTACTTTCCATGGGAGTCTTGGGGAGAATATTCAGTACCTTTTTTTCCTTAGCCCAATGATGCAGGAAGCAGAAACGAAAACCTGGGAAAGAATAAGGTAAGAATTATTGTCTTGGGCCAGTGTCCGTCTGGTGAGCTGATGAGGCTATCTTTGTGTGTTTCACATTTCTATTGGCCCCAGGGACCCACCTGTAAGAGACCAGAATCTTTCTCTATCAGGTGGGTTACTTAAGATTGTCAAGAAGACACTTACCTGGACCTCCTTGGCTGAGTGGGACTTACTTCCAAGGCACACATGAAAGGGGTAGCATAGGACATCTCTTCCTTTTCAGCCACGGACAGCTCAGTTAGGACTAGGAAGGGAAGAACCTGAGTCACTTGGGATGTAGCTTGAACCCATACACTTAGTACTCTTTTTGGCAAGAGAAATGTCTTATTGGGGGTAACTCGTCACCATCCAGCACAGAACATATCTATTGGACCGAGTGTGTGAAAAGCAACCTCAGTGGTGGGTGGCCACCCCCATGACCAGCATGCATTGATTGGGACACCCATGCTGGGTATGATCAGTGGCGGCGGCCCAGGTAGCGTGAATTGGTCCACTAAAAAAAAAAGTACAAAGCTGGGGACACAAGCATTCTTCAGAGAGGGGCTGAGGGCATGGCAGGCCTCTACTACATCATAAACTCAGCTCCAGAATACTGCTATGATTTTAAGTTTCAATTTTGGCTTGGATCCCTATTGAGTGAGCTGTGAAAGTTTTGGAAGTCTAGTTAAGCTTTCTGATATTTAGTTTCTCTATACGTAAAACGGGATTATCAGCCTAACCTTAAAAAGCATGATGGGCATCAAATGAGAAATTTGGCTATAAAAGCATTTTGGTTTTTTTTTTCCATTCTTTCTTCTTTTCTTTTTTACTTAAATTTAATTAGCCAACTTAGAGAACATCATTAGTTTCAGATGTATTGTTCAATAATTTATCAGTTCATATCATACCCAGTGCTCATCACATCACATGCCCCCCTTAATGCCCATCACCCAGTTACCCCATCCCCCTACCCACCTTCCCTCCAGCAACCCTCAGTTTGTTTCCTGTAGTTAAGAGTCTCTCATGGTTTTTCTCCCTCTCTGATGAGTTCCCAATCTGCTTTCCCTCCCTTTCCCTACATCCCTCTGCCCTGTTTCTTATGTTCCACATATAAGTGAAACCATATGATAATTGTCTTTCTCTGACTGACTTATTTCAATCAGCATAATACCCTCCAGTTCCATCCACCTCAGTGTAAATGGTAAATATTTATCCCTTCTGATGGCTGAGTAACATTGCATTGTAAATATATACTGCATCTTCTTTATCCATTTATCTGTCAGTGGACATCTTGGCTCTTTCCACGGTTTGGCTATTGTGGACATTGCCACTATGTACAGCTACCCCTTTGGATCACTACATTTGTATCTTTAGGGTAAATACCCAGTAGTGTGATTGCTGGGTTATAAAGTAGTTCTATTTTTAACTTCTTGAGGAACCGCCCTACTGTTTTCCAGAGTGGCTGCACCAGCTTGCATTCCCACCAACAGTGTAAGAGGGTTCACCTTTCTTTGCATCCTCGCCAACATTTGTTTTTTCCTGTCTTGTTAATTTTAGCTATTCTCACTATGTGAGGTGCTAACTCATTGTGGTTTTGATTTGCATTACCCTGATGCCAAGTGATGTGGAGCATTTTTTCATGTGCCTGTTGGCCATTTGTATGTCTTCTTTGGAGAATTGTCTGTTCACGTCTTCTGCCCATTTCTTGATTGGATTATTTTTTCCTTTGGGTGTTGAGTGTCATAAGTTCTTTACAGATACATTCTAAAATGCTATACAAATGTTCTGTTTCAAACTTGCCTTTAGGATACCACTTGTGCTCAACATGCCAGAAAGTTATTTAAAAATACAATATTACAATGTTGCCAGAAAAAAAAAACAAAACAGAAAAAAAGATTAAGGTTAAAATTTCTAGTATAGATAAAAGCTAGGATATACAGACAACTAATTGGGTAATATTAAGCCCTTCTTTTAATTAGATAGTCAAATCTCCATTCAGTAGTTGACTACGGAGCAATTCCCCCAGGAATCTTATCAAACAGGAAGTATTAGCATCACAACTTCACTATGTTTTAAAGTCTGCCTCACATTCCCTGTGGGTTATTGCATGTTACATTGAACATGTGGTAGGTTACACGTAGCATTAATTAATTTTTGCTAAACACCTTGAAGAAGCGCAACTATCTAAACAGCTGCTAAATCCATATATTGTGTATGTGGAGAACTTTACTCAGTGTGTGTAAAGAAACACAAGATCTAATTTAGAGTTGACATATAAAAAAATTGGTAATAGATGTCAACGGCATCATCTGAGTGGAGGCAAAATGTTCCTTTAAACGCTCTTCTGAATTGTTCTGCTCTTTCTCATGGGTAATTTGTCTGTCACTTCCTAATGTTCCAGTTGTCCCACCGGCTCTGTGAGTGGCATCAGAGCCTGAAGTTCCCTACAGGCAAAGGCAGAGAACGATAATCCTCTGTGCAAACAGCTGCTTGGTTGTGCTTGAGGTAAACGCTGTGATGATGGGCTATGTATCCTCAAAACTCTCCAGCTTGATTCGAAGAGCTCTCGATGGTCTCTGGTTTGCTTAATGAAAAATCTGTGTGGTAGTATCGTTTGCAGGGGCTGCCACAGCAAAGTACCACAAACTGAGTGATTTGAACAGAAGAAATTAATTTTCTCACCATTCTGGAGACCAGAAGTCTGAGATCAAGGTGTTGGCAGGGTTGGTTTCTTCTGAGGCCTCTCCGGCTGACTTGCAGATGGCTGTCTTCTCTCTCGCTTATGTCCTCATATGGTCTTCCCTCTGTGCGTGCCTGTGTCCTAATTTCCTCTTCTTATTAGGATACCAGTCATACTGGATTAGGCTTTGCCCTAGTGGCCTCATTTTAATTTACCTCTGTAAAAATCCTATCTCCAGAAACAGTGACATTTTGAGGTACTATGGATTGAGACTTCAGCATGTGAATTTGGGGAACACAATTCTCATAACAGTGGGGAAATTTATTTTAGGTTCAGGGCATCCATTCAGCTAATGAAACCTTTTTTTTTTTTTTTCCTGATTGCCAAGTAGCAGCTTTTTTGAATAGCTTCCATTTTTTCATACTCATTTCTTTTTCTTTCTTTCTTTCTTTTTTTTTTTTAAGATTTTATTTATTTATTTGAGAGAGAGAGAGATGGAGTGAGGGGCAGATGGAGAAGCAAGCTCTCTGCTGAGCAGGAAGCCTGATGTGGGGCTCGGTCTTAGGACTCCGGGATCATGACATGAACCCAAGGGAGCCGCATAACTGACTGAGCAGCCCAGGTGACCCTCATCTTCATTTCTTAATCTCCAAAACTAGTTCTGAGTTTTTCCTGAGGCTGGTTCTTGTCTGATGAAAGAGAGTTTCCGTGATCTAAAGACCATTGAGGGGTCATGTGTGGCCCCCATTTATGCTGGTGTAAGAGGATCTGGAAAGTGAGGACAGTTATGGTAGAAGAGTAATGACTGCAGCCTGAAGTAAGCTCTCAGGCCTATGTATTGGCCCCCAGGTCCCCAAGACTGAATGGCTGAAGAGCTACCCATCAAGTCCAGTAGAACTTTCTGTGATGGTGGGGATGTTCTAGATCTCCTCTGTCCACTACAGTTGCCACTAATCACATGTGACTCTTAAACATTTGAAATGTGGTTGGTGCGACTGAGGACTGAATTTTTAATTCTCTCTAATTTTAAATAATTTAAATTTAAATAGCCACATGGGGATAATTGCTGCCATATTGGACAGCCCAGTCCAACACTGAGGATAAATAAGAGCAGCTCTGTTATTTGTGAAATCCTGTAAGATTGGGGCAACACATACCATCCCCTTCAACACACACACTCTCCATACCCTCTGCTATCAATTTGAATGCTCTTTGAAAAAAAAAGCTATTGCAAAAGTTGGCTGCAGTATTCACTCGCTGCCACTAGCTTCAAGTTGGGGGCCCCATAAAAAGCTAGCTTGGTTTATTGCTTTGCATACAAAAATCTCTAAGAGACCAGATGAGTGCAGATAGGAATGTTCCTTAGCCACAGTGGAGAAGTTTCTTACTAAGAAATACACCTCTCTGGAAATATTAAGTTGGCAGATGGGTTGAAAGTAATTTTGAGCCCATTGTGGCTTCCCTTGCAAATACTACTCTGAGAACTTAACTTAGAGGTCTCCATCAGAGCAGGCTTTGGTCAAAAGAAGCAGTATCCATAATGCCTATTCATTTTTAGCAGGGGCTAGTAATATCCCAATAGTAATGCCAGTGGGATAACATCTTTGGAAAATCAACTCACTTTTGCTCACTCCGATCATGCCTCTGGCTCTGCAGAGCTTAGGTGAGTGCCACTTTGGAGACATACCATTTCTATTTGTTATTTCACAGAGGTAAGCAGGGTGGGAGCTGCCCAAGACAATGAAGGTAGCCATTACCCTTAGTCGGGCTAAGTATATAATTTCCCCAGTGATCCTCTGAGTAATAACAAAAACTTATGTGAGGTACATGTAGTGTTATATTCCCTGGGGCTTAATATGGCTCTCAGTAAAATTGATTTTCTGAAATCTTGCAATATGCCTCATCAAACTAAATGAAACCTGCACTGGTTTTATAAGATGTGATTGGATTCTGTGTGATAAATTAACCCTCACCGTCAGAGAGGCGCTGGGTAATAGGCTGGTTCATTTCAGCCCCTCACAGCTGCCATCCAGGATTTTAATTTTTCCACAGGTCCTTATTTAATTCCCTCTGGGATTGGGAGGCACTTCCACCCAACAGCTTCTGTGGGCTTAGCTGGCACAGCTGAAAATCATTTCTCCCAAGATGGCGGGTTATCTCTGCCTCCATGTGAAGGGAACTTGCCTGTGGTAGAGTTCAAGGCCTTCAAGAGAGGGCCTTGAAGGGAGAGAGCAAATGCAAGGCACATGCAGGAACTTTAGGGCTTTCAGGAAATGGATTCTGTAAGTGGTCAGAATTGGACTTTTTCTGAGGAGAAGGTCACTTTTGCTCCTCTGTGACCCTCCCTGCAGTAGTGTCATTGGGTTATGTGAGGAGGTGTTAGAGGGCCTGTCCTGATCTGCTTTTTAAGCTGTATATATACGTGTGTATGTGTATTTACAACACTTCTTGGGTGGCTGAAAATAGCTTTGCATTTCTGAGAGAAAAATGACTGCCCATCTAAAACTGAGCCTTCCCTCTGTCTAATAAACCTGGTAGTGGTGCCTTGGCGACCCAAGGGAGACATCTTCCTTTGGAAGGGGAAAGTAAGTATGGTTGTGCTTTGATTCAACCTATCCCTAAGAGATGGGCTCCTAAGGAAAAAGCTTGAGAAAAATTACTCAGAGCAAATCCTAGGGGAGGAAAATGGTCTCTTCTGTGGGAGAAACTGAGATCCATTAGGCAGGGATATCTACATAAGCATTTCTAGAAGACCACAGTTTTTCATGACAATATTAAAATCCAACTAACATTATGCATCAAGTACCTGGGGGAATCGATAGCAAGATTGCTTATCAAGCAGAAAGGTACTCCAGATACAAGCATTATATTGCTAAAAATCCAACTCGGCTTAGACAGACACTCTCAGGGGTGGAAGTAGGAAGGATTTGTACAAACCAAGTGCCAGGTTCCCTCTCTAGACCCACCACAGCTCAGAGCATATTCACTCCTGGCCCCACTCCCTTCTCCTTTTTCCTAAGGTCCTGCCCAAGCTAATACGTCTCAGAAAAAGCAAAGAACTGACAGCTTCCCCCAAGCAAACTGTTTAGTGTCTTGTTTAGCTGGAGGGTAATCTTTTCAGGGAGGAGAACCAATGTGGGAGCGAGAGATTTGGGATTTGTGAAAGATTTGGGGAGGGGCACAAGAAAAATGTGAGGGATGTTTTCTGTTGGGGAGGAAAATGAAAGTCAGTATTTCTCAACTCAAGAGACCAAATTACTATCCAATAGAACAGACTCCAGGGGGTAGCAAATAAAGTTGCCTGGGAATACAGAGAAGTATATTTATTTAAGAGCAATTACGTGTCACTGAGGAGAATTTTGCAGTGGCAAAATTAATAGGTCAATTTTCATTGTCAAGGAATAAAATAGTCATGATATAGGCTTTGTTCATAAAAATGTTTTAGTTTTGTTATTCAAATGAATGTTTTTGTTGTTAAAATAATAAATACAAAGATCCTAGCATGCAATTGTCCTTGTCTGGCTCCTTTCTTATTTTTCTCTATTCTTAGTTATTGCTATAACCTGGGTGTCAAGGTGCACAATAAACGCTCTGTTCTTCACTGGGAGGCTTTCCAAGAAGCAACCTAGACAGGTTTAGGTGGAAGGCTGTGCCCAGCCAGTTGGGGTAGCTCCCCGGGGCTGCCATGACTATCTCTCCCTTCCCTTAGCATCTCCTAATGGGCCATTTCCCCCCACATGTTACTGGGTAGTGACTATTGGTTGGACAAAACCAAGCTGTTGGTCTTGTCTGACCTTGTCAAGACCTACAATATGACCCTTGGCACATTGGATGTCTTGTTAGGTTTAATGTAGGTTATAGACTCACTTGAACTTCCTTATGATTCATTTCACCCTTGAAATGGAGAAAATAGAGGTAGTAAGCTTGGGTTAGCTGGGATCTGCCATTTGTTTATCTTTCTCCTCTGACCTCAGTATTCTAAATATACTCAGGTATGTGGTGTGTGTGTATGTGTGTGTGGGGAGAGAGAGAGAGAGAGAGAGAGAGAGAGGCTGAAACTAAAACAGAAATGCTGTAACCTCTTTCTGTTTGTGAAGGGCACCTTCAAAGGGAGCCCTAGCCCTTTGATAGCGTGCTAAAATGTTCATTTTTAATTAGTTTCTACTTTCTTCATATTGCTGCAATTAATCCTGCTTCCTAACTTTCATCTCTATAAATAAAGGTATTTAACAGAATTGTAGGGTATTTATATCCTCTGTACCTTCTGTTCTATCTTGCAAAAGCACATTATTCCAGGAGATGCATGTGCTCTGACCTTATTCCAGAAGGTGCAAAAAGAAGCAAGTTTCCTACCACTTACGGCTTCTTGAGAATTGAATCTCTAATTCCAGGACACTGGTGGGCCCAGATTTGGCCAATGAGGTTGTTTATCAGTCCATACACTTCAGCCTAAGCTTCTCCCAAAGGCCACAGTGATCTCAGAGACACACAGAGGCAGGGTGGGGCTGGCATAGCACTGGGATGAGGACCAAGGGGAGCACTTAGCAGTCATTATGGCTATGGGGCTCAAACAAAGGTTCTCAGCCACCCCTTCTCCCAGATCTGCAACTGTCATCTTCAGAGCTAACTTAGCAGGGGAGACCTACCGAGGTAATAGTAAATAAACAATTTGAATTCTACTGGCCCTACCCCTAAACTTGGATGTGTTTGTTGATTGATAAAAATAGGATTTGGGTGGAGAAAGGACATTTTCCTACATAGTAATTCGACTCTGTTTTATAAATCTCTAATCTGAACCATGTGGCCTGCGTTCCTCTGCTCAGGAGTGGGTGTGACTAAAATGCCCAGGTTGTGGGGAGGACAAGGGCAAAGACCCTGGCAGCAGCAGGATGTGGACCACTGTCCTTGGTCCTGAACACAGAAGTCTTGGCGTATTGGGCCACTGTCACAATTCACAACCTGGAGGTGGTTAATAGTTTCTGTTCAGCCTCTTCTAGAAATTCTGGGTGAGGTCAAGGAAGAGGCAGTGGTAGAAGAGAGTGAGAGAGGGTGTCAAAGAGATACAACGTCAGGGGGGTGGGGAAGAAAACGGTTTTTATTTATAATGAAAAAAAGATTTTATTTGGCAAACATGTTCAGGTTTTTCTTTTTAATAGCATCTTCAAAGGGAAAAATCAGTTTCCTCTCTGCTACTGAAGAAACATGGCTATAGCATATGCTTTACAATGTGGTTTGTGTTGTATAATATCTGGCTGATTTCATGTAAATGTGACAGTTACAAATAGTTTCTCCTCTGAGATGTATCTGAGGGTGTCACATGCTGTCCCTTCCTGGGCATCAGCCTGACACAACTGTAGTCATGTTACTCCCTTCCTGAGGTTGTGCTTTGCGGTGATCATGAGAATGTTCATTGACCACCATCAAGTCCTAGTTTACATTAAGGATTCTCCTAAAAATTCAGCTGTACTGTCTACTTCTTCTCAGATATGCACTCTGTTCTCCCCCTGTGTCCCTGCAAGCTTCCCTCCAAGTGTTCAGAAGCATCTTTCATCTCACCACAATTCAACTCACAATCTCTTGGCCTTGGAATGGGTTCAGTACGGAGGAGAGAAACCAAGAATAGCATTTGAAAGTCTCATGCCAAGGCTGACAACGTGAGTAGGTTTCTAAGGACTGTGTCTTTTCAGATGGAAACCAAAACTCAAGATGTTTTTAATTCCTTGGCAGCCTGTCTCCACCTTGACTTTTCCATGCAAGGAGGTGTAAGAAGTCTATTTACAACTATTGTATAATGTAAAGGCAAATTTTTTTGTTGCTATGTTTATTCCTGGTTAATTGAGAAAATTATTCCATTTAGCCAAGAGTAAAACCTCTGAGATTTTTCTTCTCATTTCTCTGCATGTCTGGGGAAACAGGCAGCAGTAAACAATCATGCCCTATTTTATTCCTAGTTAAATGAATTATCATAATAATAATTACCAGTAAAAACATCTGGTTTTTGGCACAGCTCAACACAGTGATTTCTCAGGGCAAGATTTGATCTTTACCCTCCATTCTGAACCTTTGCCTGGCTTCCCAGCTCCTTAAACTGACCTCCACAAGATTTGAGTGAGAGACCTTTGAAAGTGAGTGCTACTTTCAGATTTAGATGAGCTATCCCTTCAGAGACTTTGCTGTTGTTGTTTTGTACACAATACCTTTTTGTATGTCTTTATTTCTTGTTTAATTTTCTATGTAAACCATTTGCATGAAAACAGAGTTTGGGCTTTACATCTGTTCCTGTTGCTTCTCCCAGTGTGACCACCTGAACTGCTTGTCCAGTTGCTGTGAAATTCACTAGGATGCCACTGTGAGAGCAAGACACCTCCTGGGGTTCGATACTCTGAATATGGGGAAGGAGGATAATGCTCTTGTCAAATTAGAAATCTGTTGAGCCATTTATTGTTCCTGAAATATGAGCAAACTCAAGGCATCCAGGAAAAGCTTTACAAAGAACAATGGAGGATTCAAAGCATGGTCTGGGGACTACTTCATCAGAGCACCCTGGGGTTGTGGTTAAAATACAGATTCTGGGGGCGCCTGGGTGTCTCAGTGGGTTAAAGCCTCTGCCTTCACTCAGGTCATGATCTCAGGGTTCAGAGATGGAGGCCCCACATCGGGCTCTCTGCTCAGCGGGGAGCCTGCTTCCCCCTCTCTCTCTGCCTGCCTCTCTGCCTACTTGTGATCTCTCTCTTTCTCTGTCAAATAAATAAATAAAATCTTAAAATAAAATAAAATAAAATAAAATAAAATAAAATAAAATAAAATAAAATAAAATAAAATAAAATAAAATAAAATAAAATAAAATAAAATACTTGTTCTGGGGTCATATCGCAAACCTGCCAAATCAGAATTTCTGGCACCTATATCTTTACCTGCCTCTTGGGTAATTCTAAAGTCACGCTAAAGTTGAAGAAACACTGAATTGGAGTACAGGAATATTTTCTCAGGCAAATAACCTTACCCTCATGTTTTAGGACCTGACATCTGGAAATCTGCTTACAAATTCTGGGCGCTCAAGAGATTTGCTTAATGTAAGTGATGGTAACGTATGTCTGGCCACACAGATGTGTTCCTGGAGGTAAAACCTGCAACTAGCCAGAGCTTGGATGCTGCCCCAGGACCCAATGTGTCAAGCAGGATGACCAATACAAAGTGATACAAGCAAAGTTCATGGACCGGGAATCAGAAGGCTTGGGTGCTGGGTCTGACTAGATCACTATCAGATGCTCAGTCTGGGCCACAACAATGTTGTCCATCTGGACCTCAGTTTCCAGATCTGTAAAATGAAAGGATTAGGACAGATCTGTGGTTTTCATCCTGTTTTCCTCAGATTCCCAGTTCCCAGGAAAATCAAGAGCAAAGAAGGAGGCTGAATGGATGAGGTTCAAGATTTGTCCTGCCCACTTCAACCAGAGAAGCTCAGCTTTTATCTCTTTTATACACCATGCTTCTGCAAAAAGGTTGTTTTTGAAAAGAGACATCTGCTGCTTAAAAAAAAAAAAAAAGAAAGAAGGTAAAAGCAAACTATTCGACTAGATGATGCATAAGATCCCTTCGAGCACTATGATTTTAAGATAATGTTTTAGTGGGTTCTAGTTGGTTTACCTAGGAAAATACATCTTCTTCTCTTTAAAACAGAGGATTATGAAAGACTACTCCAACCACTTTGCATGTCAGATTCATCTTACAAAATGTTAATTTCACATTTGCAATTTAAAAATAAGTCAAGGATATAGAAGTTCTATTTCTCCCACAAGAACAGATATAAACTTTAGAATGTTTCTATCGAAGAGAAGTTTGGGCTTTTCCAACCCCAAGATATTTTACGAATAGTTTAAGATAATAGATGAATTCATAACACTGCTAAGGTTTTCCTCAAAGGAAAACAGCAGGGGTTGATGAAGTCTGAAGTGTTTGAGCAGGTTGACAGTAATGGCTAATATTGGGTTTTGGAATATATGTGTATTTTAATTTTCTGTGTAGACTGTATTCACATTAATAACGGACAATTTCGAGTTGATTTTTCTTTGCAAATCTCTGCTTCACATTGGTTTTCTCACCAAATCCCTCAGACTGGAGAACGGAGCTTCGACCAGCAGATGAGTGAGAGGGTTGGGCTTACTCCCATCCATTCTCAGTGGGGAGCTGAGGGACCCAGGCCAGGTCCACCTGTCTTTTCCTGCCCCACTTGTACCAACTGAAAAATGCGGGAAAGACGTGTAGCTGAGTAAACCCTCCTTCACGTTAGGGAGTTTTGTGAATGTTCATGGGTGTGTCAGTCTGCGAGGGCTACCATAAGAAAGTACCACTGACTGAGAGGCTTACAGAAGAGAAATTTGTTATCTCACAGTTCTGGAGACAAGAGGACAGAGAACAAGGTATGCACCTGGTTGGATTGTGCCCAGTTTACAGATGGCGGTGCTGTCGTTGTGTGTGTTCATATGGTCTTCTCTGTGTGGGCACGGGTCTGGGGTCTCTTTCTCTCTAATCTCCTCTTCTTTTTATTTTATTTTATTTTATTTTATTGTTGTTTTGTTTTTGTTTGATTGTTGTTCTTTGTTTTTTTCTAATCTCCTCTTCTTATAAAGGGATCAGTTGGATTGGTTAATCCACTCTAATTGGTTAAGCCCACTCTAATGACCCCATTTTAATGTAATTACTCTTTAAAGACCTTGTCTCCAAATACAGTTACATTCTGAGGTACTGGGTGTTAGGGCTTCAACATATGAATTTAGGGGAACATAGTTCACACAGTTCAGCCCACAACAGTGGGTTAGCACGAGTAGAGAACTTTGAGTTGTACTAAGGAATTATGAATATTATTATTATTTTTTTATTTATTATTAGGTTGCTTTTACTGAGGACTCGTTTTGTCCCAGATGTTCAATTTCAAATCAGACCATCTGGAGGGCTAATCTCTGGTTTCCTTGCACAGAACTGGCCAGTTCTGGCCCAAGCCCAGCATGAAGAGTGTGTCCGCACATCCTTTCTAACAGGAGTCCAGGCCACGGGAGTATGGCAGATCTGACTTTTCAAGTTGCTGGTTTTGTGAATTCTCCATGCCACTGATGTCATTCATTTCCGTCCATTCAGCACAAGGGATTTGGTGATGAGATCATTTAAATTTTATTTTGAGGTGGGAGAATAGCCATAAAATTTTTTTGAAGATATCATATAAATAATAATGGCTTTGCCAGAATAAGGATTTTAACAGTGGGACCGTACATCACATTTCAATTCATACGAGAAGGATAAAAATAGCCCAACAACAATGGGAAATTAGGAAAGTGCCTCTTGAACAGTTACTGAAAGCCCAGTAAGGCTGGGGAGGGAAATAAATGCATATCTAGAGGCTATCTCCTGCTCTCATTTGCAAGTGCATATCTTTTTGGGGTGGGCATCTACTGGTATTTGATAAATACTTGGCGATTGATTAATAAAGAAAGATTAGCTGAATACAGGGCTGCAATCCCAGACTTTTTGCTTTTAATATTTAAAGAAGTCTGAGCTTAAACCTTCCTGTGTCATAACAGCTTAACTTTGGAGCAAGAAAGAGAAGAAACCCTCTGCCATTCAGGAATGCTTATGGACTCAGAATTGATGACAGTCATGGTGTGTTTGTGTGTTCAGTCCTAGCAGAACCCAGACATGTGTCTGGAATAGTTTAAATGCTTACAAGCACCCTTTTCCACTCTGATTTTATAATTATATTCCAATAACATTGAGTGAGTATGTTAGTGAGTAAACTCTAACTGTATTGTCTGTTGGCCACTTTTTCTGAGCTGGGGTTGGGGATTGGGGAATAGCGTTTCCAAAACCTTTTCATTCTCATGATACACATAGAAAATGTTGTTTGTAGGATGCATTGGGATAACCAGGCATTTATATCAGGGTCCAGTTTGGCAAATCAGAAATTGTTCTAGTTATTGTAACAGAGAGGGTTGAATACAGGGAATTGGCTAAACAGGTACTAGAACTGAGAAGGCAACCCAGATGAAGCATTGTCACTGATCTCTCTAGGGTGGGGACCAGAAGAGAGAAGCTGGGGATTATCAGACCTGGAGCTTGGAAGAGGGTCCCAGATAGCAGGGACCAGTCCTCTGGGGAGTGGTTACTGGTCTGTGGCTGCTGGTAGCCACGGAGCTTGGCGAAGGGAGCCTAGCATGCTGGGAATTCGATTCCAGAAGGGGCAGCCTCTGGGTGCTACTGGTTCCTTCTGAGGCGGGGAGAGTAAGATACATGCTGGGATGGTGGACACAAGCTAGAGAGAGGAACCCACAGCCGCTCAGAGTTGAGGAACCATTGCTGGGTCATCATTGACCATACAGCCAGCAAATGGGCAGGAGCAGGTCCTCTTCTTCCTCTTGCCTTTGGGTCTCCTTCTCCTGCTCCTTGTAGTTAGAACCCTCTAGGGAGTCATCTGTAAAAGGAAAAACATATTTGCTACATCCCAGCACCAACATCACAGAGCAGAGTACAAAGGGTGAGCTTTGGAATCTGGAGGCAATAGCTTAATAGTTGGCACCCAGGACTATGGACCCGAGGAGTCTGACCCCACTGTCCCACCCAGGACGGGGAACCAAATCTCAGCTTACTTGTAGCCCATTGGGTGTTAGACCCATCAAGAAGTGCTGCTTTAGGGGCATAGCATTAGCAAAAAGAGATGCATTAGTGTCATGAGAAGATGCTGCTTGGGGATGGAGGGAGGACCTGGTGGATGGCATGAGATACGGGAAAGGTCAGTGGGCCGGAGGAGGGGATAAAAAGAACCCAGTGTTTGAATGTGGGCTCTAGGGACTGACTGCCAGAGCTAAGGCAGGTTCCAGCCGTTAGAGCTACTCTGACCTGGGGCAGGCTACTTAACCTTCCCGAGCCTCATGGGGCTGCTGTGAGGATTAAATAAGATAATCTGAGTAAAGTGCTTAGCCCAGCGCTTGTCACAGGGTGAGCATTCAATAAGTGTTAGTCCCTATTATCAGAAAATTTGTGGAACTCGTTCATCCACTTTCTCTGTGTTAGTGATTACTCTGCCTGCTCCTGATGACTCATTTTCTCATCCTGACAGGTCTGTGCTACCAAGTTCCGCACTCGATCCAATATGATTTTTCCTGGCCAGTTAGATCATTCATCCAGCCTTGCAATCTGGTAGGAAGAATGGGTCCACATAGGGTCATTTCATCCAGGAGGATTTTTATCTTTTAAGCTAATTAACAGTGTGGTTCTAGCCCATGGGACCAAGTCAGCTCCCCTGTTATTGGGGAGCTTAATTTTATGGATGATTGGAATTAGGACAATAGCCCCTTATTCATAAACAGAAATGTTAGGACCACCATTACTCAGTTCCTTACTACTATTCTTGGTGACTGTGGGCATCTAACCAAACATGTGTTTATATATGGGCCGGCTTTGTGGTTCGCCTTGCGATGCATCAGTGCCCGAGGCTGTGTAGTGTTTTTAAGGCACTGCAAGGTGGGGGGATTCTGCCCATGGGACTGGAACAATCAAACTCACTTTGGACTGCGAGCAAACTGTCAAAATGGATCTCAAGATCTTGGTCCCATGTCCTACTTTCTGTCCCCTATTTCCAGCTGCCGACCTTGGACTTGCAGTTGAACCCTTGGTCTGAACAGTTGGCACCTCCCTAATGTTACATGCTCCCCTGAACCAAATTTGACTCTCTCATCCCTGACCTGGGCTGTCCTGGATTCTAGAACTGTGCAGCAGCTCTACCTAGGTCAATTGAAATGTGTGTTGGTGGGGGAGGTACACAGATGGAGGTAGATGATTTTCTTTATCTATTTTAAAGCATCTAACATCTCTCCATTAAAGACACATTACTTTAATCCGATATTGTTTTTTACTTGAAGATAGGGTCTCATAATACAATCATTTGGGAAATGGTTAAGCAGGCTCTCTTACCCCACATCATCTCTGAGCTCTTAAGGTGCTGATGGTTGTTGGTGAATCTCCAAGAAAAAATTATTAGTGGTTCCTCGACATTATGTAATCAGCAACTCATTTTTTGAAGGAGTAGTGCTGGGGATTAGAAAATATGGTTCAGTTAGACACTGACCTTTTCTTACGATCGCTCTCTTCTTCTTGGTGTCTTCTTCCTAAATAAAAGTACTTCTCGGGGTGCCTGGGTGGCTCAGTCGTTAAGTGTCTGCCTTCGGCCCAGGTCAGATCCTGGGGGCCTGGGATCGAGCCCCGCATCGGGCTCTCTGCTCTGCAGGAAGCCTGCTTCTCCAGCTACCATTCCCTATGCTTGTGTTCCCTCTCTTGCTGCATTCTCTCTGTCAAATAAATAAAATCTTTAAAAGTACTTCTCGAAGGAAATATATATCTAGTCTCTGTCACCTTAGTGAGACTTAGTTCCATGAGTTTCTAAGCACTTTGGGTTTTCCTTGAGCAAAGATTCTCACAATTGTCTCTTCCAGGCTCTCTGCCTGGGTTTGGCCTGGCAGGTTGTATAAAAGAGGCAGGTTGCCAAACTGTGGAAAGAACCAAGATGTCCTTCAACAGATGAATAGATAAAGAAGATATGGTACATATATGCAATGGAATATTATGCCTCCATTAGAAAGGACGAATATCCAACTTTTGTATCAACATGGATGGGACTAGAAGAGATTATGCAGAGTGAAATAAGTCAAGCAGAGAGAACCAATTACCTTATGGTCCCACTTATGTGCTGAACATGAAGAAAAACATGGAGGGCATTATGAGAAGGAAGGGAGGGGTGAATGGGGAGAAACCAGAGGGGGAGATGAACCATGAGAGACTGTGGACTATGAGCAACAAACTGAGGGTTTTGGAGGGGAGGGGGGTGGGGATTGGGTGAGCCTGGTTGTGGGTATTGAGGAGGGCACGTACTGTATGGAGCACTGGGTGTGGTGCATGAACAATAAATCTTGTAACACTGGAAAAAATAAATAAATAAAATTAAAAAAAAAAAAAAAAGAAGCGGGTTGGAAGGGACTGATGTGGGAGCTGTGGTTCCTGAAACACCTCGCCTTTCCAACCTTCTTCTTCAATCCTTATTTTATTTCCTTGATTGCTGAAATTCTGACATTTTTTGTCCCTCTCTTTGCATCTTCCAGCTCATCTGGGGGGCTGCAGATGGCTTTCTCTGCCTTTGCACCTGGTCTTCCCTTCTTCATCTCCTCCTTTCTCAGGTCCACCTAGATGGTCATTGATCCTGCTCAGATTAAGAAAGTAGGATATTTGTGACTCAAGGGGTCTTCATGCTGGTCTATAGCTCTTCATTATTCAGGAGAAAGAAGGACAGATGAAATGACACATCGGTGGCTCCTGATTCCAAGGCCAATGCTCCTTCTTCCTGCACCAAGCTGCTCCCAGGATTGTATTAATCATGTCTTTTTATTCCATATTTTGATGCTTTGACATCTTGGGGCCTTGCTGAGCCAGAGAGACCATCCCTCCCAGGGCCACCTAATTCCCAGAGATAGTAAATAACTCACCTAGCCTATAGTTGCGACTTTCACATGCAAACCAACCAAGCCAGAGCCCACCCCCCCAGCCACCTCCTTCATCAGGTTTTCATACTCCATGCACTCTCTGCCTGTCCTAGTACCCCAGGGCCAGGTCCCAGGCAGCCAGGACAGCCCCGTGCCCCAGAGCCTGCTGAAATGATCCAAACTAGCCAATCTGAAACTTGTTTACCCTGTCTCACCCATCCTTTGCTGTAGAAACCATAATAGAGGCTCTTGCCAGCCTCTCCTGACCTCTGCCCTCTTTCCGGGCACCCTGGCACTTCCTTGCGTGACGCCCCTCCCTGGAAGGCTTAGCATCCCCCCCACCTCCCGGGATCTGTGAGTATAACGAACTATCTTCTCCAGGAGAGTTGTTTACTTATCTGTACCATACCTGAATAATCAATCATAAAACCTCTATTTTTAAACACGACTTGGTCCTGGAAAACTGCCTGCATTTTTGGAAGGACACAGAAGCTCTCCAGGGTTTGGGCAGATGGAGACCCTGAAGAAGGCTCTCCTGGTGGCAGAAAGTTGTGTGGGTAGAGCCTTCAGTTTTCCACCCTCAGAGATCGACTCCCCGAGGGAGGCCCTGTCATCATCGCTCCCAGCCCCGAAGGATTTCTCTTTCTTGGGTCTAACACTGACAAAGCCACTATCCCTCTTCCCTTGTTCCCTTTCACACAAGCCAGAAGAGGCAGATTTTCAAAGGGAAATCAACTTCAAAAATAAAGGAAATCAAAAGGAATATACACCAAGAAAAAAAGAAACCCGAAACAAAACAAAACAAAACAAAAACCCCACCAATGTACATGAACAAAAAAACAAGAAAGAAAACAACAAAATAAAATGAAGGGAAGGAAAAGGAAAAAACCCAAGAAGGGTCAGCTTCAAAGCTCTGGGCTATAGCCACAATGGCTGGGTTCCAGTCGGGTTCTTTTATTCTGTGGCGAGATGAGCTATTTCTTGGTGACAGCGAGCCTCCCCCTCCACCAGCGCCCTGTGTTCCAACCCTCCTCCCCCAACCCCGTTATATTATTGATTAAAAAAACAGCCTCATTATGGGGTCCATTTGGCAGTAACTTCTCCCTCTTTGGATACGGTCCAAGACAAACCATTGCTACACTCAAGTATTTCCCTGGAATATAACTATGCCATCCAGTTTGCACCCTGCCTTAGCTCTCAGGCCACACCCCTCCCTGGGGCACCCAGAACCCTAGCGCCCGCCCCACTCCATCTGCCTCCTGCTGCCTCTCCCCATCTACCAGCTCTTCGTGGCCCTTCTCTTCTTGTTCACTTGGGCACAACAGCCCAATTCTTGCTTGTCTGACTCTGCGCTGTGACCTTGACATTCCAGAAGACCTTGCCATAAAAAATGGTCTTCCAACTGCAGTCTAGGCTTTTGGAACACTGTTGAATAGAGACTTGAACTCTGATTATCCAGAAGGGACATTGTACAGAAATCATGTTAGTAGAAGCTATTGGCTAAGTTTCTTGTGTAGTAAACAAACACCATTACTACCATAAAAAAAAAAAAAGAAAAAGATAAGTTAAAAAAGGTAGAAAGGGCAGAAGTACTGAAGGAAAGGCTTCAACAACAAGGCTCATTGTTTCTATTGAATAAATATTTATGGAACACCAACAATGTGTTGGGTACTGTGAGTTCTAGGCACTGGGGATGTAGATAAACAGACAACAATCTCTGTCCTCATTGGACTTATATTCTAATGGAGGGGAGAGATGGACATTAAACATAATAAAGAGGCAGATTAATTTGTAGGTTGGAAGGTGGTAAGTACCGATGAGAATCAGGGAAGCTGGAGCCACTGAGGGAGATGTGCAAGCTGCAATCCTAAGAAGGATGGTCAGTAAAGGGCTCATTGAGAAGGTGACATCTGAGATATTGGGGGAATTGTTTTAGGCAGACAGTTCTAGAGCAGCCAGTGCAAAGGCCCTGAGGCATTCAAACAACTGAAATGAATTCATTGAAGCCAGTGTGGCTGCAGTAGAGCTCAGGAGGGGAGAGCCATCAGGGAGGAAAAGGTGGGGGATCCTAGGTCATGGGTGGAGTAGCCATGGTAGGAACTTTGACTTTCACCCTGAGTGAGTGAGGGAGCCAATGCCAAGTTTGGAACTGTGTAATATCATCTGACTTATCTTTTGAAAGAAATACACTTTCTTTTTTTAAGATTTTATTTTCTTAAGCAATCTCTACACCCCATGCGGGGCTCAAACCCACAACCCTGAGATCAAGAGTGGCAGGCTTCACCAACTGAGCCAGCCGGGTGCCCCGAAAGAAACATACTTGTAATTTATTGAATCTTTAGGATGGTTCCAGGAATTGTGCTAAACACCATACACGTACTGTATCTTCCAAGATTTTAGGGAAAGATTCTATTATTATAATCTAAACTTTAAGAGGTGGGGAAACTGTCTCAGAGATCTAGGAAACATGTCCTACATTGGCTAACAAATCAAGGCGGCTGGAGTTGAAAGCCCATGTTTCTGATTCTGAAGCTTGTGCCTTGGCATTTGTCATTAATCAAAGCCTCAGGCTTTGGCCTGTGCAGCCAGGGCTTGAAGTGGCAACAGGCCCCAACCTCAGTTTCCTTGACGCTATCTATGCATAATGGACTTTTCACACACATCCCATCCTCGCTTGGCTGAATTTAGGTCCTTCTCCTTCACACCTGACGCATTGTGTTTCAAAGTTCCTATTCAAAGCTCAAACTGGTGCACTGTGAAGGTGCTAACTGAGGCCAAGCAGGTGAACACGGTTTAGTAAGCTGCCTCTTCAGACTAGGGGTTAATCGCCCGTTAGGACCCCTGCAGTGCACATACGACTCCCTCCCCAGTTCCGGTTCCTGTCTGACCCGAGTGCGGCCTGGGTCTCATGCAGCTCTTACGGAACCTTCCTTAGCATCCCAGAGAAAACTACCGATCAGTAAATCTCTGGATAACCCCAGATTCAAATCATATCCTAGGGTCCGTGTCCATGTGGCTTAAACTGGTCAGAATAGAAAACACGGTCTACTAAGCAATGTCCGGCCCATACAAGCCGTTTCGGTCTGTCTGTGATGTGTGTCTGTGAGGGGTAAAGGGTTCCTGAGAAGTTCTGCTGGGGAAGTTGTGGTGAGGACCTTCTAAAAGAGCTGGCACCAGAAACCAACGGGCTTCATTTCTCAGCCTCCTCTAGTGAGCCAACTTCTGACCTAAGACATTTAAACAGCTATGGGAGGAAAAAACCTCCAAAACATAGTTACTATTTTAAGTGCGTGTGCACCTGAGACGTTGTAATTTAAAATAAGAAAGCTATCTTTGGTTTTGTCCCTGTCCCTGGCACAGAGCCCCTGGAACCATTGGAATTTCCCAAGTGGTGACAATGATAAAGGTATCTTTTGTTATGTGAATGAGCTGACTTTTGGTAACCTGAAGTAACCTAAGGGGGGGGCGGTTGCCAAGGGAACCAATCATGTGATTAGAGGGTTGGTGCCAGAGAGGGCTGAGGGGCTGAAGTTTCAATCAATTGCCTGCCATTGGGCAATGTGTTCGTCAATCATATCCATGTAATGAAGCCTCCACAAAACCCCTGAAGGACATTGAATTATCCTTCAATAATAAAAATATATATAAAAAAAAGCTCAAAAGACAGACTTGGAGAACTTCTGGTTGGATGAACACGTGGAGATGTGGGAGATCGGTGTGCTTGGAGAGGGCATGGAAGCTCTGCCCTTCCCCCGCCCCATTCCCCCTAGGGATCTCTTCATCTGGCTGTTCCTGAGTTATTTCCTTTGATAATAAACCAGTAATCTAGTAAGTAAAATATTTTTCTGGGTTCTGTAAGCCACTCTAGTGAGTTACTTGAACCCAAGGAAGGGGTCCTTGGAACCTCCAGTCTATAGCAGATTGGTCAGAAGTACCACTGACAACCTGGACCTATGATTGTGTCAGATGTGATGGGAAAGCAGTGTTGTAAAACTGAGCTCTTGATCTGTACCATCAGATGCTATCTATGGGTAGATAGTGTCAGGATTGAGTTGAATTGTTGGGACATCTGTCTGGTGTTGGAGAATTGCTTGGTGCATTAGACACACACACACACAGGAATCGAGTGCAGAATTATGGCACTTCATTGGGGGTGGGAAGTAGTGGGAATGTGGGGAGGGCAGGAGAAACACTAATTTGAGCCATATGAGGCTCAGGTGAGACTCTTCCCCAGACCATTCAATCAAGAGGAGGTGGACTTCTCTGGGGGAAACAGATAAGCGTCCCTTCCGGAAACACAAGTCTGAAGGAGAGGGCAGCCATTCACCCAGGCCACCTCAGAAAAGTCCATCTTTGCACTGAAGAGGAGCAGGAAGATCCTTCTGCAGAAGTTGTGTGAAATATCTGACCTTCACTTTCACCCAGACTTTTTCCAAGTGCGCTCTCACCCTGAGAGGCAGGACAATGCTTCGGGCTTCAGTGACAAGGAATTCTGCGACAGGAGAAGACTAGGCTTATGTGGGGGTGCTGCCCCTATGGGGCCTCTGGCTCTTGACACGCCAAGTTGGAATGTTGTCATTCCAGTGTAGACACCCTCTGTCTACACTGACAGAACTCTTGTGTCTACCCTGAGGAATAGAGCTGACCCAATGATGATTTTATATGCAGCTCCCATTTCAGAGGCAAACCATCAGGAGGGCTTGAAGGGCTTTATGTGAGGCTGGGAAAAGGTGGGTTCCTGGAGCAAAGGGAGAAGCCTTCAGGGAGCGGATGGTTGGGGAACGAGTGAACAGTGTGGTGACAGTGACCACAGGCATTGCCACCTACATGAACCTAAGAATCACTGGGGTGGAGATATGTCAGGACCCCATCAGAGCAGTTCCTTCAGAATAGATGATTCTTAGACTTTTCATTCCTTTATTCAGTGGTTTCGTTAATTTACTTACTTTTGTGTGACGATCAGCTTGGAACTAGAAACAGAGACAAATATGGTCTGGTTTGTCTTCAAGGGCTTTGTGGTTTAGAGCAGCACCATTCAATGCACCTTTCTGAGGTGCTGGAGATGTTCTCTGATTCTGCACTATTGGCATGTGGCTATTGGATGCTTAATATGTGGCTAGGACAACTGAGGCACTGTATTTTACATCGTCTTTCATTTTAATTCATTCAAATTTAAATTTCATTGAGCCTGAAGAATAAGATGAAATAAACGAGCCAACTGAGCCTTGAAAAATAAGATTAAAAATAATCACTTCACACGAGCATGGTCTAGCTAAGCTCTGCCAGGAGGCGAGGGGGTTTTCCACACTTCTTGAGTACAAGTGAAGTTCTTCATGTTGCCATGCCTTAGAGAGGGGACTATCATTCCCAAGCCATGCTTTCTTTCCTCACTTTCATTTTTTTCCCCCTCTAAAGATATAGAGAAGAGGTCTGTGGGACCAGCGACAAAACACACCCTTCGTTTCTTGCTCGGTGTAGTCTCCATCTACACACCCATTCAACAACCTATCCACATATTCAACCCTCTTCTGATTCAGCTTCCTTCTCTTAGGAGAGCTGAGATGGAAGAACACGGGCAAGTGAGAGGCAGTGTACAGAATAAGTGTGAGATGTGAGACTCATGTACACAAGCCATTTCAGAGACAATGTCTTCAGGAGGTCCCTGGTAAGTGATATCTCTGCTCCCAAAGGCAGCAGTTGTTGCTAGTGGCTTTGATAAGGCCATCTAGATGTATCTCCATTACACTGATTACTGGATGGATTTTTCAAGTCAGGCAGGTTGGAATCAAGGTAAACCATTAGCAAGGACAATGGCAGTAACAAAAACAAAGACAGGTGTCTGCCCCAAGAACACTCTCATCATTTTTGTCCTGAACACCCCCAGTTCCTACCTTGAAGATGGTTCTGTTCCCTCACTAGCCAGGGGCTGAACTGTCTTTGCTGGTCAGGCCTGGGGTTCAGCGACATCCTCTCCAGGGAGACCATCTAAGGAAATGGCCGTGTTCTTGCTTCAATCGGGGTATTCTACAAGCCCCATCATTAAGTTGGCAGTTGAGGGATTTCCCATCCATTTAGCGAGATGTTTGAGAGAGAAAAGGGGTCTAGAAAGATCATTTCCCTAATACAAGACATGCGTACCCCTTTAAGCATGCTCCCACACACAGGGCTTGAATACTATGGGCTGTCAAAGGATTGCTTCTCTGTGTTATCACTTTTTCTCTCCATTCATGACATTATGCTGAGAAAGTGTGGACGACTGAAAAAGAAGAGTTAAGTGGTCTGATGTTGGGGACAGAGCGTGAGGGATGCTATTATGCCAACAAAATGTTGAGAGTCTTCTAATTTTTAGCCAATTGTTTAAAAGCCGACAGACGGTAATGCTTATGAGATGTATAATTCAAGGCAAATCTGTCCAGATAGAGAGGATAAAGCATCTTTAACTTGGCTAACAAATGTTGAGCTGCATTCAGATAAATAAAACCGACAAAACCCAAGGCACATAATTGCAACATTGGAGAGATGAAAAACAATCCTTTTTTTTTTTTTTATAAAAGAAGTACTTGAATAAGGAGTTGGGATTTTCTTCTCCTTCACTGCACATGAGTTATGTTATCAGTCACAGGCGAAGGCAGGATGTATCCCCAAATCTTAAATATTTGACATTTGCCCACTCTTCCCAAGGTCACTCTGCCTGCCAGTTTCTCAGAGCTCCCAACTTTTTGTTTTGTGCCAAATAACATGATCTTTGTTTCATTAATATTTAAGAGTAATTTAGATTGTGCCAGATGATCTTAAAGCTCATTTAAATCAGCTTGAAGATAATATTAAGCTTTCTCCCAGCATAATCTACTACCATAAATGATAGTGTCATCTGCATATAAATGACAGGCTAAATATGATAATGAATAGCAAAGATTACCGATATAGAATGACAACTGTGTTTGATTTCAGATAAATCTTTCAAGGATCCATTATTCTGTTTTCAGAATTAAAGATGCATTGTTTTTGTCCAAATTGTCTAAGGAAAACACAAAAGGTTTTCATGAAATGGATCTTTTATTGTGTTAGAAGGGGAGGGGGGAATGTCCACAAATTATACACATATTGTTTTGCAAATACAATAATTAGAGTTTGCACAGATCATTACTTTATTGGATTGAACAACTGTCTCTTGGCAATTGCTGCTTTCTCCACTTTTTTCCTCTTCCTCCTCCTTCTTCTGATAATGAACACTTTCAAATACCGTTTCACTTGAGACTGGCTTGAACCCTTAAATTGCCTTAAGCCTATGGGATTTTTGCCATGCTACCTTCTAGGGAACATCCTTGCACACTCTCAAAACATTGGATTTTAATAAATCACACCTTCCTTTTTTAAATTGTTTTAGAACTTACTGACATCAGTTATTTGAGCAAAACACAAATTTTGGATAACTGTGCCTCAAATATGATTTGTAAGAACTAAAGTAAGGACATATATTTCTCTCCTAAGAGACTATTTTTTAAAGGCAAAGGGAAAACATAATGAGGATAAATGAATAAATAGATAAGAGGAAAAGTTAACGCCTGTAAACACGCACTGCCCTTTGCATTGGTGGCAATGGAGGCTTAGGGCTGCTAAGGCAGCCATATTTCATTTCTTCATGGATGCTGGGCAGAGTTATGCAAGATAATGGTACTTCCTTTCCTGCCCTCTCTCTTCTCTTCCTTTAATCTAAATGTCCCATCTGGCTTTCCCCAAACACAAAGGGGTCTCTAACCCCATTCAGGAGTTCTGTGGGGTGCTCTTAGAGTTTCACTTAGAGTTTCAAAGCTCTGGTACCGAAGATGGAATTTACTTTCAGGCTGGGAAGGAATGGTTTCTCCATTCTTCAGATTCGCCTCTCGACTCCAAGATCCTCTGTGTTTGTCAGTTGAATGAACGATTGGGAATATCATACACTTAGAGGAAAGCTGTTACAGAAGATGAGGGCTTACTGCTCATCCACACCGCTGGATACATTCAGGCAAGCAAACTGCCCTCCTCTTCTTGGGCTCTCCAGCTTCGCCAATACTTGAAAACTGCTTCCTTGACTTTCCAGTCCTGGAGAAGAAAGACCTGAAGACAAAGGAACACCGGCCAGGCATTGGCACCTGAGAGGTTGTGAGGGAGCAAGTAATAAGCAGACTCTAAGTGTGGTGGGAGATCTGGGGTGGCAGTCAAGCCAAACTGTTATACAGAAGTTACCCTGCCTTGTGTCTCCATACCTTGGTCTGCACTGTGCCTTAGATCTAGAATATTCTTTATCTAACAAATTTCTACTTTTCTTCCTTCAGGATTCTGTCCCAAATGTAACCTCTTCTTTGAAGTTTTCTGTCTTTCTGGGCAAAATTAGATCTTCTTTTTTTGCTTCTACAGTATTTTGTATACTTTGTAACTTTATTAGCCCTGCATATTTATCTCCAGGTGGCTGTCTTCTCCATTAGACTGTGCACTCTGAAGGGTGAATTTTATTTATCTTGATTTGTCTTATGCCAAGCACAGTGCCTGGCACATAGTAGATGCTTTAAAAGGGCCTGCCGAATGAGAATGCCAGCATAGAACATTGAGAAGACACAGTGGAAAGAGCACTGGCAGGACCACTCTGTACAACTGTGTAAGTTGTGCACTGTACATCTGCATGCATGACTCATGTTTCTGGATCTCTGACAGCTGGGTGGAGAGATGGGGAACTTAGAGCTTAGGAAATGGATCATCGTAGAGCCCTTTCTGTCGCTTTTCAGCTGGTCCAAAGGGCTTTAAAATGATGTAAGTTCTTAAGTATAACATGTTTTCCAGACCAGAGGACGTCCCAGTTTCCCCTCAAATCTTCCCATCTGTGACTAATGTCTCAGTTTCCCTCAATAGATACCTTAATCTTTCATTTATCCAATAAAAAATGGGAGTGTTTTGGTGTCTTTTAATTTGAGAGCCATATTGAGACCAGATCCTCTCCTGTTGGGATTGTGGAGTTCAGTTTTAAGTTCCTCCAAGACAGGCCTAAGGGTACAAGGTAGGGGCGTGCCAGAAAAAGATAGGCCTAAGGGTATAAGCGTGAAAACTATTCCTGGAATTTATCTTTCCTGTGTGATGCCTAGCCCCTGAGTTGTTCAAATGCACCAATGAAATGCATAGATTTAGGTAATTGCCATATAAAGAATAAGGAACGCCTATGTGTGTAGTGACGTAAGTGCTTGTTTACTCGAATGCATAAAAATGCTTCGAAGGAGAGAGGCGGGGCTTCTCGCCTTAGCACTGCGCAGAGTCAGGTGTGCCCGTGGGAGCCCCAACTAGCTGGAAATAAACCCTCTTGCTCTTGCATCCAGCTTGCCTTTTGCGGGTTCTTTTTGGGAGGGTCTCGATCCGGACATAACAGGATCATTTGAAGAGAATGGAAAATAGGAAATCATATGCCCAGTGGGAAGGGAGGTGGGAGTGGGATAGAGGTGGAAAAAATTACAGAGAGGACCTACCTTATTAGCTGTATTTGGGTAGAAAATAAGTTAATATGCACAGGAGAACCAGAGACACAGCCAGGTTTAAACCACAAAGGGAGGGAGGCAGAGATTGTGGGTGGTTGAGTTTAGAGGGGAAGGCCATGCTTGGGGATGGTGAAGGAGCTAACAGAACAATGGCTCTGCAGTTTGAGAACCTTTTTTATCTCACCATCTGGCCACTAAGCTCATTATCTTATAGTTCACACTGCTTTCTCTGAAATTGGTTTATCCTATTAACAACAATCAGAACAGCACATCAACTTAAGACCTTTTACCATCTTTACTGAGGGCTGTTGGAAAAGCTCCCATGTTGGGAAGGTGCTCAGAGGGACAGCAGTCACCCCACCCCTGCTCTTCCTGTGTGACACAGGCAGAATGGCGCTTGGTGATCTTCTCTGGGCATCCAATTCCCCCGGAGTGTGACTGTTCTCCTGGGACCCTTTGACAATGAAGCAGGTGTAGAGAGGTCAAGTTCCTTCCACGGGGGCGGCTGCATTCCTGGTGGCTTTACACAAAGCCACAGCTTTCCCCGCTGAACACGGGGACTCCTGGAGGTAGCTTAAAAAGTCTGTCTCACCAGGCAGAGTTAATGGTAAAAAAAAAGGGGGGGGGGCTCCTTCTGAAAGAGTCTGGACAGAGGGTGGGTCCTGGGCCCATGGACAATGGCAGGAGCTGATGATGGGGGGCTCAGTAAGAGAAGAGGAGCTCAGAGGTAAGGATAAGTGGGAAGACACACCCACCCCAAGTTTACTCTGTGCTTGCTGCCCTTAATAATGCAAAGCCAGGGAAACACTAACCAGATTTAGTGAGCAGATACAACTGATTTACCTTATCATGATCAGTGCCTTAAGCAAGCTTGAGTCTACTTCTTCACAGGCTCCTCTCCAAAGTGCTAGCCACGGTTCTCCAAGAAGGACACAGCCAGGCAGGGCCTTGCCATCACCTGCACCCTACATTGTCACTGGATGCTACCCGTGGGAAAAATGATCTCGTTTAATCCTGTAATAGGACCAGCCTCTGGGCTAGATGCCATTATTACCCTATTGCACTGATGAAGAAACTGATGCAGGTCATTAGCAATGGAACGGGAGTCTGGTTTCAGAGCCTGAGGTCTCATTGAGTGCACGAGCCCACCTCACTATTTTCAAGTAAACCTACTTCCCCCCCCACTTCTATTGATGTATAGTTGACATGTAACATTTTATTCGTTTGGGGCATACAAAATACATATATAGTGCAAAATGGTCGCCCCGATTAAGTCTATTTAACATTCTTCATTTCACATAGTTACAGTTTCTTTTTTCTTGTGATGACAACGTTTAAGACCTCCTCTCTTAGCAACTTTTCAACTATTTAGTCTTAACTATAGTTCCCAGACTATAGTTAAGACTATATAGTTAAGACTGTATATTCCATTCCCAGGACTTACTGGCCCAGTACTTGGTGGTTTGTGCCTTTTGACCACCTTCGCCCAACCTAAACCTACACCTGTTTGATGAGAGCCCATCTGGATTCTGGGGTCTCCTCACCGGCCCTCAGGTACTGGCACCTGTGCCCTTGCTTACTGAGGAGGAAAAAGGGGCTTCAACGGTCACTGACCATCTACCGATTACTGATTTGTTTGACAGTCTAAAAAATGCCCAGTGCTAAAAGGAATGCTGGGCTTTTCCCCAGGGAAGGAGTCTGCTCTCTCCTTCCCTATATTCTTTATTATTGTCTGCTCTTTATTGAGGAAAAAAATATTCCACTTAAAAAAACACTAGCGATGGTTCGTTCTTTCTAATCTCCTGGACACCTCCCAACGAAGAACTTCAAATTGTCTGGGCCCCGTCAGCTGGACCGTGACCACCTGAGAGCAAATGACTGAGCTGAGATGTGGGGGTGTGCAGATGAGAGGGGGAGCACTGGGTGCACAGGTCACACCCCGCCTGAGGTTCTTCCCCCTTGCAGCATGGCACACACCTGAGAGCTTTTACGGTTCCGAGAGCCCAGGCTGCCTTCAGGCCATTTACAGCAGAATCTCTGGGTGAGGGTCTCAGACACTATGCCGTTTAAAGTCTCCCACGTGATTCCATTTTAGGCTTCCGGTGGCTGCGTTGTATTAGTTATGCAAAAGACTTTCGCAACCCCAGCCCAGCACTTACTATGGACGTGGGGGGTGGCCTTGGCTAGGAAAATGGTCTTGCCAGCTGGCTCACACGTGAACTCCCAGAGAAGACTCCTTGAGCCCTTTACTTCAGTTCCTGAAGTGAAGACATCTGATATTCACGGTGTGTTAGTTATCTATCTATCTATCTATCCCTGCATAACAAATTATCCCATATTTATCGACTTCAACCAACTGACAGTTAGCTCAGAGTTTCTGTGCGTCAGCAATGGGGAGGCTGCTTGGCTACGTGATTCTGGCTTCGAGGCGCTCTTGAGGTTGTGGCCGAGATGTTAGCTGGGGCCACAGTCACCTAGAGGCCTGACTCAGGCTGGAGGACCCACCTGCAAGCTGACTCCTTCACGTGGCTGTTGGCAAGGGGCCTTCGTTCTTCCCCAGCTTCCCCAGCCCTTCCAGAAGGCTGCTTGAGTGTCCTCATGACAGGGCACATGGTGATTCAAGAGTGGGAACAAGGAGGAAGCCACGATGCCTTTTCTGTCTAATCTCAAATGTCTTAGGCCCTCCTTTCCACCACATTCTATGTGTTAGAAGTCACTACATCCAACTCCCAGGTACGGAGAGGGGAATTCGATTCCATCGGCTCAAGGGAGAGATAACAAAGAATTCATGGACCTATTTTAAAACCATCCCAATGAGTATTGGAAATTAGTGTCTTTTCTTGCTTTATTCATCTGTTTCCCAGGCAGAAGCCTTAGTTCTAGATTCCAGAGATGCATCGGGAAGCCAAATGTAGAGCTGGGCACAGATCAGTGTCCCCGGGGCCAACTCTGTAACTTTTGTCTTCTCTCTCTTTCATTCTGGTCCTTGACTCATTTGTTCCAGCAAACCCACAGCTCTGGCTCTCTCTTGTCTAGCGTCAGGGTGGTTCTGCTGCTGGGGATGGACAGAGCAGGTAAAGAATGCTTTGGACTAGGAGGGAGGGGATGGTGAGGGAAGAGACGCCCTCTGTGTGGTCTGGTCCCACAGTCAGCACTTTCCCTCCGTGAATCATAATCTCCCAGGAGCCTCTCTCCTATTATGCTAACAGAGTGTTTGTCTCATTGCCAGACTTGAATGATATTATGCAAGGTCTGGCTTTGAGCTCTTGGAAACTGGAGTCAGAGCGGGAGGGAAGGATCTTGTCTACCACATTGGAAACCTAGGTTTTAAGTTAATTATGCATAATTAGCATAACTTAATTACACTCAGTACAGAAATTTTCAAAGTGTGTCCCGAGGAACCCAAGATTCTGTGGAGATCTTTTGGGAATTCTGAAAATGCTCTACTTGCAATCTATTTAAAAATTTAAAACGCCATACGCTTTTAATTGTAAATAAGAAATATATACCAACTCGTAACAGCACATTATCTTGTGCCTGCCAAGCTACCTTGATGTGTATGAGCCAGATATTGGAATAAAACTTTTCTTGCTATCACTATTAGCAGAGGAGTGTCTTGAGTTTGCAAAGTCTATGACTTTTTAAAAAAATTATTACCATTTGCAGCTCCTCATTTGAGAGAATCAGACTTTCCTACTATGATACAAGCAAAACAAAATCCTAAAATAAATTGGATGCTTAGCCTGATATGACATCAGTTTACATCCCTAACTCGCCATTTTATGTATGTATGTATGTATGTATGTAAGTATGTTATGTTAGTCCCATACAGTACATTATTAGTTTTTGATGTAGTGTTCCATGATTCATTGTTCGCCCAGTCTCGCCATTTTAAATTGTGTGCTGCGAAGATTCATTTCACCATTATCTCCTTTGATTGACTTCTAAGACATAAAAGCTATGAGTTAAAGCTTATAAAAGATGTTTCATAATAATTTGTCAATTTTAATCTGTTTCGTACATTTATGTATCCGAATGCTTCCTGTTGCAAGTGACAGAAAACCTCATGTCAAAACGGTTTAAGCATAAGAGGATTTATTGTCTTACTTAAAAAGAAATTCTGGGGTTGGTCAAGTTGATGGCTCAGTGACATCATTGAGGACCCAGGTTCCTCTCCTTTTCAGTTTTGCCTTCCTCAGGGTGTTGTCTTTGAACTAACTCCCCTCAAGATAGCAAGACAGTTGCCATGTTCTAAGCATCCATGGACGCATGGGAAATATCCAGTGGGAGAAAAGAGCAAAATGTTTCTTCTCAGGAGCAAATAATTTTTTCCAGAAGCCACCAACCAGCCCTCCCCTGGCATTTCATTGTGCAGAACTTGTTTATAGCAGTCATGGCAAGGAGAAGGGCCGCCATAATTGATCTTTCCCAAATCATGGAGGGGAGAGGTGGACCCTGAATGAAACCTGGGCTGAGCCAGCATGAACATAGGAGAGAACAGTTTTGGGGACTCTACTAACAATATCTGCTAGGATCTGGGTTCCTGATATGAGTTATTTAATAAAACCACTTTGCCACTAAAAAAAAAATTGATTGGAAAAACTTCTGGGTGTATTGAGAACTCTTCCTCCACCAGGCCTTGGGACTATTTTTGCTGCCAGCCAGTTTTGCTGGGAGGGAAGCAACAGCCCACACCTACACTAACGGCTGCAGGGTTCAGCCTGCCCTTCAGCACACTTCCTCCCCTCAGTGACCCTGGCTGACCTCTGCATGGAGATCCACAGTTTATAAGGTAATTTCCTGTATTGACCTCGTTCATCCTCAAGCTATGACTCCAAAATCTAGTTGGCCCTCAGGACATTCCCAACATCTGGGAGCATCTTGAACAAAAAGGAGTCAGGGATCTCACCTTGGTGAGAATCAAAACCTTATGAGGTATCTTTTCCCCAAAACTCTCTGGGTATTTCTGCCATCATGGGAAACTGAGAGGTTTGACATGCTGGAGAGTCGGTGTAGCCAGACAAGAGACCGCAGAGACGGGCAGGGGTCAGGTGAAGCTGGGGCTCTGAGTCAGGGCTGGGACTTTGTCCTGTGGGACATCATCAGAGGAGCACCTTGCCATCGCCCTCAGGTGGGTCACGGTCGACAGGTGATGGACATTGAGCCAAAGCAAGGGGATAGAAGAAAGGAAAGGGCATGTGAGAAGCTAAGGAAACACAGTCAACAGGAGTTAGTGTCTAATTCAATTGAGAGAAAGAAAGCCCCTCAGTGGCTCCCAGGTGTCTAGCTTGGGGGAGTGTCTCTCTCTCAGCAGTTTGCTTTCCTCTGTCACTGGTCTTCTGGCTGAGGCAGACAACGCTGACTGAAAGAACCCTCAATGCTTTCACCTCAGTTGAAATTTTCTTCACTCCCCTCTTCTTCCACCCCCACCTGTTCCTCTGAAAGCTGACCTTCTCGCATTGCCTGTGCTCAGGGCCTCGGAGTCCTCCCACACAACCCAACCTGACTGTTCATCTTTCCTCACAAAAGGACAGTCATAAATAACCAGGCTTCCACCAAACTGATACCTGATAGATTTTGTCCACAGGAAAATAATAAATAAATCCGGCCCATCTAAGCTGGAAAGAAGATAGCCCTATCCACCCTAAGGAAGGAGAGGGGCGGTGTGGGGCTGATCTTTGAATTAAATAAAATACTAATGTTTAAATGAAGAAAGCAGCGAAAAGTGTATGCTAAGGAGCCTGGACTAGACCAGAAGATAATTGAAATCTCGAATTAGATTCTTGAATACTTGTGTTCATTCTATTGTACTGTGTTCTAAAGAAACTGAATTCTAATGTTTTCCTGAAACACTAATGGAAATTGTGAGACAACGGTGGGAGGGTAAAAATGAAAATCCTTAAATTTCCTGAATGCTAGCAGTTTAAGAATTTTTAAAAAAACCACTCACGAAAAACTCTGGCACATTTACTTTTTTGTTTTTTTCATTTTTTTTTCAGGCAATGTTTTATGGCCACTATCTCCATCTGACCACTTCTGTCCTTCCAAGATCTCTAGGCTAACACACGGTCTGTATTCAAAATCCCTACCCATCCCCACTCACTGCTCCATTCCCTAAAAACCTGTCAGTTGCTGACAAATCCTGGATGAACGCAGGACACCCACTTCTTTGCTACTTTAACAAAACACATTAAATGGAGTCATTTCATCTATAAAAGGGTGAAGAACACACATGATTGCAAATCTGCCATTCATTCACTGAGAGGCTGGTGGGAGCTATTTAAAAAGAAACAGAGGTTTGGAATAGCGAATAAAAAAAATAATGGTATATCGGTCCTTTGGAATTTCCTTCAACTCCCACAAAAGTAAACTATTATCTTGATGGATGCAAATATACAGATGAATTTCAAAATAATTTTGTTAGGTAAAGAAGTCCAACCAAGATGGATATATAGAGCATATGATGCCATTTTTATAAAATTTGATAAAACGCAAACTAATCTGTAATGACAGAAAAACCATATTGTGGTTGCCTAAGGACAATGGATGGAAAGGGCAAAGTACAAAAAAGCACAAGGAAACTTTTGGACATGATAGATACATTGATAATCTGGATGGTGGTGAAAGTCTCACAAGCCTCTGCATATGTCAAATCTCACCAAACTCTACCCTTTAAATGCGTGCGATTCATTGTGCCTCCATTCTATGTAAATAAAGTTGTAAAAAAAAAAAAGCCAGGGAGAAAAAAAGGCTGACCCTTCCCAACTGAAATGTTTCAATGCGGGGCATACTAATCATCTTTCTCTAAGATGATTTTTCTTTATAATTTTACAGTTATTTTTGCAGATTTCTGTTTCCCTACTAACGCCGCAAGTCATGTCAGTAGGTCCTTTCTATTTGCCAGACACTTGGGCATAATGAGGCTTCCAGAGACCCTGGCTGGGGAAGATGTAAAATTTGTCTTTTTTGTTTTGCTCCGAACCGCCCGCAGCTCTTGGTAGTTTCAAGGAGCCCAGCTCCCAGCTAGCTCAGGCAGGGGCTCCCTCCCTTGGTGCCTGTGCGGGGCTCCTTGCTAGCTGCCCTTTCTCCTTGCTCGTGGGCTTGAAGCTCCATAGAAGTGAGTAGCAGCTGGGTACGTGGAGAAGGTGAGGGAGAGTTCAGGTGGTGGGGAGGAGAATGGCTTCCTTGGGGAGAAGCTGCACACGGAGACCAAACGCCTTAGTGAAGAAAAGCATGGCAGGGAAAGCTGCACGGGGAGGGTTGGAACGGAGGGCGCCCTGCAGAGAGAAGGGGCTAGTGCAGCCGGGCTGGGGTCCCTGAAATCGAGGGCTTGTGGGGGTGAGGTCCCAAAGGTCCTCTTTCCTGCACATCGATGCCTGTCTGCCTCTTCCATTAACAGACGTCGCCGTGGCACTTGTAGTAACGATGTCTCAGAGCATGGGCTAAGGTTCATCAATTGATACCTTAACAGTAGGCTGACGTTAGCGCTCCAGGAGATGAAAAATTATTGCTGGAATCTCTTCTCCCAGTGGCCATGACGCCAGTGTCATTGTATCTATGGAAAATAACTTGCAATAATTCATGGAGCGGCCGTGAATAGGCACTGCACCCAGCACCTATACATATTATCTATTTAGATCCATTTGATACCCCTGCAAGGGGGTTACTGTGATCCACATTCTGTAGATGAGAACCCTGAATCACAGTGACTTCCCCAAGACCACGTACTTTTCAAGCAGAGCTGCTAGGATTTGAACCCAGCTCCAAACCCGGCTTCTTTTCTTCCCTATGCACCCATTCTCCAAACCGTGGTTTGGTTGGATGCAATCTGCTCCCCTCACTCCTCTTCTTTCTGTGTCCTCCTCTGAGTTTTGCTGTGTCCTAGCCTCCGAACAGGTTGTAAAAAGAGTTCGGGTTGGCTTTGGCACCCCATTTTCAGAACAGAAGCAAAGAAATTTGAAAGAGCATTCTGGGCATCGGTGAATGCGTCAGGAAGACCCTAGCGGGGTCACCAGTACATAGCCCGGTTGCATTTCTGTGCACTATCGAAATCTCTTTTCCTGGTCCTGGGAGATACTGTTGACCCCTGAGCTTTTTGTCAAAGCAATCCTCAGCGGTCTCAAGGTCAGGGAGACAGGTCTGAGGTGGGAGGGGCACAAGTGAGGTCCCGAACAGGACACCTCGGGGTTACACAGGGGGACAATGGTGCCAGGCCTCGCCTCTGTTCATGGAGCTTGGAGCCAGACATATCGGCCCCGAGGGGCTTGTGGCATTAGTTTATCTCCCTTTCCTGGTCCGCCAGGGCCTCAATGTCCTCTCATAAAAAGCAAAGGCCAAGGGAGCACAGAAGAGAGAAACAAGAGGAAATGAAAGCTCTTTGGGGAAAGGCAACTGTGACAAATTGAAAGAGTGGAGAAAATACCAGCACAAACAAAAGGAGGGAGAATAGGCTGTGGGAGAGTAAGCAAAAGAGGTCCGTGTCTGGAGCCCTGGGACCAGCAGAGTGCTGATTTGTTTTCTATAAAAAGAGTTGTGTTATTTTCCAACCCCCGGCCCCAACCCCTTGGCAAATAATGACAAAGAAGAATGGTTGCGGAGTTTACTGAAATGGAATAGTCTGTGAGGTATTCCGAGTGAATGAAATGTGCTCTCAGATATCTCATCATGTTCCCTACCAACTTGTTGTTATTTCAAATTGCCTACAACAGGTGCCGGAGTCTGGGCACAGTATAACACCATACCTTGCAACAGCTGCGTGCAGAGCGCACATAGAAATAGTAAAGAAAGGTTACACAATGTGACCGGTCTCGTATGGCTCGGAGCAGCTCTAGAATTTAAAACATTTCCTCGACCTCGAGTTAAATTGGGCCCCCATGATATATGTTCTGTAACTTAATCTGAAAGGCTGCTGGTGGACGGCTCAGGGTGGTAGGCACCTGCGAGGAACATGTGTGCTCTTGAGCGGCCCCAGTTCTGCAAAGACAGGCTCTCTGCAACGGTGTCGGCTCGGTGTGGGCAGGTGCCCCTCCCCCCAGCACGCGGGAAAGATGCTGCGGAGTTGCACACACATATCACCCGCACCTGAGACGCTTCTTCAGCTGCAGCCCAAACAGAAGAGGCTGTAGTTTAGAAAAAAGAAATTTCAGCACCCGAGTTCCACTCCTTTTCTTTCACTCAAAGTAGCATTTATGTAGTGAGTGACAGCGGTGCGCGTAAACTTGCTCTAATTTGATAGAAAGAGAAACCCCCAAAACTTCAGTTCATATAGAGGCACGACCTATCGTTCCTACCGAACGAACCAAGCCTGCCGCTCAGAACCACTGGCTAAGAGGACTTTCTTAATTTGATGAAAGGCGTTAAGAGTCATAGAGGACACAATCCTATTTTTCTCCAGGCCTTTTTCTGTGATTTTAAATGGAACAGAATGCTCTCAGGGGGCAGATGTCTAATGATGGGTATCGGTCAGGATTCTGAGTTGCAAGCAACAGAAACAGATTCTGGACAATTTGAGAGGAGAAGGAAGCGTTACCAAGGCCGTGACATTTAGCGCAGGGCCGCCGAAGCTCCGTAAGGCGTGCACGTTTTGCACGATGTCCGCAGTCGTGCTGCAGAGCTGAGCCCCTAATGCTGTGGTCCCTCCCACCCGCTCCACCAGCGCCCACACTGCCAACCTAGCAGCTCCATCTTTCTGCAAACCCTTTTGCAAACCCTACATGCCGGAGGGCATGCCTAGTGGTCCCTGAGCCCGTGAGGGAGGCCCTGGATGACTGGCCAAGTGGAAGGCCTGGGTTGGAACCCCAGAAAGGGTTTGGGAGTTGCTGTATTAGGAAGGAAATCAGTAGGTGATCTTCATTCCGACATTTTGCTAGACTGTGGGCAGGGCCATCCTGGGTCTCCTTCACATATCTATTCCCAGGCCTTAGCATATTACCTGGCATGGAGAAAGGGCTCAATAAGCCTTTGTTGAAATGAATTAAAGTTGAATTTTAAATTTAGAGGCACCCTTTGCAAGGGCCGACTGCCAGTCACTATTGCAAATTAGTTCTAGTAAATCAAAGTAAATTAGGAAGGTAATCAAAAATAGACTCTCCAAGCCCAGCAGTTGCGTCCACTTAACTACTACAGAATTTCCCTTAAATCTATGGGTTAGCGGTATGTTTATTTGTTTTTGCACTTCCTGACAGCTCTACTTTTTCTAGGAATAACAGTGTTTGCCTGTGTCTGTCCATCCATGTCAGCATATTGACTAAAGTTGGTTTGGCTATCAACAAATGAAACTATCATCAACCTTTATCTGGAGGCCAGAGTATTTGCTCCTGTTTTGTGAGAATCCTCTCTTTGATGGGGGAGGAAAGAAGAAAGGTCTTTTCCTATAGACAAAAAAATATTTCCAAAGGCTTGTTTGCAGTGCCTGGACCATTACATGGTCCTCACATTATGTTCCTATTGAATTATGTTTTGCTCTGTTCCTTTCTCCCTGGTCCTTTGCAGAAGTCCCAAGTATGAGACTACAAAGTAGAAAGCACTGTAGAAGATCATTCTTTAAGCAGATTCAAGGAGATGGTCACTGGTAACACACAATGATGCAATTAGTGTTGGAGCTGGTTGTAAGACACAAACATGGCTTCTCAGAGCATACATGCAGAAAAAAGTTTTAATTGATTCTGGATGAATCATAAGTTTTTATGCCTTGGATTCAGAAAAATGCCTCTACAGTTTAAAGGCCTAAAATCTCCTTGGGTTTTTGAAAAATTGAGAAGTGCTTAAAAATCATCACGAACTAAATTCCATGTGTTTTAACTTCAGTTGGATTAAAGTATTAACGTGCTCATTCTCTGCCATAAAGACTTATTTTCTTGGGGTCAGAGGATGGTTTTTTTTGGTGTGTGTGTAAGTTTCTCTACATGTATTCTCTCCTTCATCGGTGCAGAAATTATTCTTTTTAATGGTTTGCATTGTTCAGTTTTGAAAAATGTAGCATTATGATTCCAATTTTTCTTTTTTTCTTTCTTTTTTTAAAAAAATATTTTATTTATTTATTTGACAAGGAGAGATCACAAGTAGACAGAGAGGCAGGCAGAGAAAGAGGAGGAAGCAGGCCCCCTGCCGAGCAGAGAGCCCGATGTGGGGCTCGATCCCAGGACCCCAGGATCATGACCTGAGCTGAAGGCAGAGGCTTAACCCACTGAGCCACTCAGGCGCCCGATTCCAATTTTTCTTAAAATAAGTACATGTGAGTTGAAAATTATCTCCAAATAAGATGGTTATTATTGAATCTTTTCCCTTTTCCTTTTCTGTAGCTTCAACTTTTCAATATTGAACATGTATTGCTTTCAATATCAGAAAAAAAAATATAACAAGCATTTTTTTTTTTTTTGCTCTATTGCCATACTTGAATTCTTAAAAATTCTCCTTCTGCAAAATCAGATACTAAAAATAACAGCTTATGGGGAAAATAGGATTGGGATAGGTCACTCAAACCTGTGGAAGTTTGAAGCCAGCATATTTATAAAAATCATAATAATTCTAATAAAAATAGTGGCATAAGTAAATATACAGACATATGAAACCTGGAGCTCATACTTCCTCTTTTGAAATATTTGCCTTGGAGGCCATTCATTTCTGATAGAGAATATTTCACCAATAATAAAACTTGGATTTGAAAAAAAAATAAAACTTGGATTTGGGGTATAGCCTTCTTCACTAATTCATTGTCTTAACATAGAGCATAATATATTTGCAGCTTCTTTGTTTTCACTCTCAGTTTACCCAGAATAACTTAAGGTAGTGGAAACATAGGGTCCTGAAAGCCACTAAACCATACAATATGTGCACTACAGAAAAATTAAGACTATACATTTTTAGGGTTTTTTTTCCTGAAGTTTGGCAAACATTTGTAAACCTTTCATTTGTTTTTGAATTTTATGTATGTATGTATGTATGTATGTATGTATGTATGTGAGAGAGTGAGAGTGAGTATGATCAGGGGATCGAGCATAGAGGAGGAGGGAGAGGGAGAGAGAGAATCTCCAGCAGAACCCACACTGAGTGTGGAGCCCAACTAGGTGCCCCTGTAAGCCTTAATTCTAATTTTGAGAAGGCTTATCTAAGATTGCTTCCAAGTGTTAATATGCTGGTGGAACTTACATAAGAACCAACATGACTTCTGCATCATACTGACTTCATTTCTTACTTGCTGATCACTTGTGAGCTAATATGTCACAGAGCAGCCTGTATGCAAAAATTTTAGGTCCAGTAAATATAATACCTAGACTGCAGATAGCTGGAAAGAGAAACAAGAAGAAAAGTCTGGATAGATTATAAAATTAAAGCTTTTCTTGAACCATGGACAGCTGAGGTTACAAAACAGCCAAGAAGCCTAAAATCTATGGAAAGATGGACTTCTTTTAAAAAAGATGAGCATGAACGCTGGGTCAGCTATGGCACAGCACAGGAGAAAGAGATGTTATATGTTGTACTCATGGGTAAGAAGAGTAGCTGAAATTTTTGTGAATTCTCAGAAATGAGGTGGACTGGTGTGAGAGTAGAGAACCCAGGGAGCCACAAACATGAGGCATTGAATCCACTTCTAGGGTCTTCTTGAAATTTTCTGGGTGCTCACAAGTAAGGCTGTGGGTAGGGTAGGAGACCTGAGAGAGCAGGCCTGGAGGAAGGAGCAACTGTCATGACAGGAGAGGTACAAAGCTTTCTCTCCAATGGAGCAACAGCCTTGAGCTCCTGAAAGTGGTGAACCAACCTTGACACTCAGAGGACATGAGGGAAGAGTAAGGAAAAAATACCTCCACCTCAGGAAAAGGGGAAGGTGGCCTCCTGGGCCTAGGATCCTACACAAATACCATGAGAGGTCTCCTATTGCTGGGTGAGGGCAGGAAACTCTGTTCCATGCAAGACCCACCAAAGATACAAAGCAGAGTTTGGCTGTCATAGGGAGGAGGGCTAGGATCACTGAGAAAGTCTTAAACTGAGACTCTGGACATAGAGCTGGGCTAAGACTGTGGGGGAACCAGAACAACAAAGACACCACCCCCCCTCCCACCATGCAACACCAGGGTGCATGTTACCTCAGGTAACAAGCAACAGCTGTCTCCTATTGGATGAGAGGGAAAAACAATGCAATACACCCTCCTTGAGGCCCAGGCACATAAGGAAAGCTGAAACACAAGGGTTGAATACACACCTACAGCATAAGGCAAAGTTCTCAACCTTGTTACTATTGACATTTTGTGCCATGTAATTCTTCACTGTGAGAAGTTATTCTGTGCATTGCAGGATGTTTAGTAACATCCCTGGCCGCTGTCTTCTAAATTCCAATATGGTCCCCCACCAAGTTGTGCTGATCGGAAACACCTCCAGATATTGATGTATGTCCTCTGGGGGCAAAATCATCTCTGGCTGAAAACTACTGCATTAGAGAAATTTGAAGCTAGTAGTGCACGAAGGTGACCGTAAGAATAGTACTCAAATCTACCTCACCTTCTGACTGGACTGACTCAACCTCAACACTAAAGACCTAGCAGAATAAAAGGTCTGCCCATTTGCAGACATAAATAATATTTACTTCAGTCTCTACTAGTCTACACTTGATGTCTAGCATTCAACAAAAAATTGTGAGCTAGACAAAAAAGCAAGAAAAATAACTTCATTTTTAAGAGAGGAAATTATCACCTGAATCAAATTCAGAGAGGACCCAGCTGTCATTACTACTGGGCAGAAATAACTATGATTTATATTTAAAAGCTCTGGTGAGGGGCGCCTTTGTGGTTCAGTCAGTTAAGTGTCTGACTTTTGATTTCAGCTCAAGTCATGATCTCCTCCCATCCTGCTTGCACTCATTCTCTCTCTCTCTCTAAAATAAAACAGAAATAGAAGTTCTGGTGAGCTAATGGACAACATGCATGAACAGATGGAGAACCTGAGCAGTGGATGGAAACTATATAATAAAGTCAAATGAAAATACCAAAGTAAAAAACAAGGTAACAGAGATAAAAAATTCCTTTGAGAGCTCATAAATAGAATTGGTATAGCTGAGGATCAGTGAACTTGAAAATAGGTCAATAGAAATTTCCCAAACTGAAACACCAAAAAGAAAAAAAGAGAGAAACAAAACAGAATTATGGAGCAACATAAAATGGTGTGATGTAACTGTAATTGAAATTCTGAAGGATAACAAAGAAAATAGGGCAGAAAAAAAAAAAAACTGTGAAGAGATGATGGCAGAATTTTCCAAAACAAAACAAAATGACTAAAAAAATATCCAGCATCAACTGACAGATCTAAGCAGCTCAGAGTACCCAAAGCAGGAGGAAGAAAAGGAGGAGAGGGAGGAGAAAGAGGAGTAGAAAGAAAAGAGGAGGAGGAGGAAATAATATATCTGACACATCATATGAAAACTCCTGAAAACCAAAGATAAAGAAAAAGGTAAGAATTACAACTGATTTCTATTTCAAAACTACACAAGGGCACCTGGGTGGCTCAGTGGGTTAAAGCCTCTGCTTTCGGCTCAGGTCGTGATCTTAGGGTCCTGGGATCAAGCCCCACATCGGGCTTTCTGCTCAGTGGGGATCCTGCTTCCTCCTCTCTCTCTGCCTGCCTCTCTGCCCACTTGTGATCTCTCTCTCTCTGTCAAATAAATAAATAAAATCTTAAAAAAAAAACAAACAACAAAACTACACAATCCAGGAGACAATAGTATTAAAATTTTTATTTTTATTTTACTTATTTTTTTAAAGATTTTATTCATTTTTTGACAGGGAGAGCGAGAGATAGTGAGAGAGAGCACAAGCAGGGGGAGCAGCAGGCAGAGGGAGAAGGAGAAGCAGGCTCCCCCCTTTGCAAGGAGCTCCATGCGGGACTCAATCCCAAGACCCAGATCAGGACCTTAGCCAAATTCAGGTGCTTAATTGTCTGAGCCACCCAGGTGCCCCAGAATTAAAGTTTTTAACTAAGAATTAATTAAATCAGAATAATTTAATTTAATAATAGAATTATTATTCTATAGATAATGATAGATATTATTTCTATTTCTATATAATCTATAGATAATAATAGAATTCTATTATTAAATTAAATTATCATTATTATTATTCTATTAATAGTAATAGAATTAAACACTTAAAAACCAGGTCAACTCAGAATTCTATACCTAATAAGATGACCTTTCAAAATGAAGATGAAACAGATCCTTATTTAGAAAAACAAAAGCTGAGAGAATTTATTACCTTATCTTATCCTTAAGAAATTATAAAAAGAAGACCAAACCGAAAATTAGTAGGAAAAAAAGGAAATAATAAAGGTAGGAGCAGAAAACAATAACATTGAAAACAGAAAAACAAACAATGGAGTAAAAAGTGGGTGAAGATCAATGAAGTTGATAAGCCTCTAGTCAGATTGACCAAAAAAAAAAAAAATAATAAACTTCAAATGCCAACATAAAGAATCAGAAAGGAAACCTCACTACAAATTAGACAGACATTAAAAGGCTAATAATGGAATATTATGAACATATAAATTCAACAACTTGGATGAAAGGCAATTTTTTAAAAATATATATTCAAGAACCCATAGATAAACTGAATCATCTTTTATTAAGAAAATTTATAGTAAAAGCCTACCTAAAAACAAAACTAACAAAAAACAGAAAGAAAAACAAAAACAAAAAGAACAACCAACCTGAGCCTAAGATGTTTTACTCCAAAATTGTACCAGATTATTTGGAAAAAAATACCAACATTACACAATTTTTTTTCAAAAACATACAATGCCAGCATTACTCTGATACCAAAAACAAAGATCTTGCATGAAAAGAAAATTACACACATATTGCTTATGAAAAGAAATGCAAAATTCATCAACTGAGTATTAGAAAATTGAACCTAACAATATATAAAAGGGATAATACATTACAATCAAGTTAGGTTTTTTCCAGGAAGGCAAGATTCATCTAGCATTTTAAAAATTGGTCAGTGCAATTCACCATATAAACAGATTAAATAAAAAAAGCTATAGGATCTTCTTAATACATACAGAAAAGAGATTTGATGAAATCTGAAGTCTGTTCATGTTTCAAAAAATCTCAGAAAATGAGGAATGAAGGGAGCATCCTCAATCTGAGAAATGGCATCTACAAAAAACCTATAGCTAACATTATACTTAATGATGCATCTAAATGTTTTTGACTTTTCCAGTCAAATACTTAATGAAGAATAATTTTCCCCTAGGACTGGGAACAAGATAAGGATGTTCAGGGGTGCCTGGATGGCTCAGTGGGTTAAAGCCTCTGCCTTTGGCTCAGGTCATGATCTTAGAGTCCTGGGATGGAGCCCCGCAACAGGCTCTCTGCTCAGCGGGAAGCCTGCTTCCCCCTCTCTCTGCCTGCTGCTCTGCCTGCTTGTGATCTCTCTCTCTCTCCATCGAATAAATAAATAAAATTTTTTAAAAAAAGGATGCCCATTCTCATCACTTGTATTAAAATTATTCCGGAAGTCCTAGATAGTGCAATAAGGCAAGAAAAAGAAATTAAAGATGCATAGGTTAGAAAGGAAGAAATAAAACTATCCCCATCTGAAAATGTCAAAATAGTCTTTATAGAATATCCTGGGAATCTATGAAAAAAAGGTACTAGAATTAGTGAGGTTAGCAAGGATAAAGGATAGAAGACCAATATACCAAAAGCAATTGTATTTCTTTACACTAGCATACAAATTTGTAAATTAAAATTGAACAAACACCATTGAAAATAAAATGCCATCACTTAGGTTAATATCTAACAAAATTTATGTGAGATTTGTATTCTGAAAACTACAACTTTCATGAAAAAATGGAATAAGATCTAGATAATTGGAGAGGTATACTATGTTTATGAATCAGAAGTTTCAATATTGCAAAGACAATCCAATGGAGAAAGTATAGACTTTCAATAAAGGGTGCTGGAAGAATGAGACGCTTACATAACAGTAACAATAGCAACAGTGATAACATTACCCACACGTGTATGACACTTCAAAGAAAACAGAATAAGCAGAATTGAGTTAAGCAATGAGTTCTTAATGCCAAAACCAAAAATACAACCCAATTGATAAGGTGGACTATATCAAAATCAAAAACGTTTACCCTTTGGAAGACAATGTTATCAAACTAAAAAAAGAAACCACAGATTGAGAGAAAATATTTGCAAGGCACATATCTGATAAATGGCTTATATGCAGAATACATAGAAATCTTGTAGCTCAATTATAAGAAAACAACCTCATAAAATATGGGGGGAGATTTTTGACAGACATGTCACCAAAGAAGCTTCATTGATGGCCAATAAGCACATGAAAAGATATTCATTATCATTAATCATTATGGAAATTAAAATTAAAACCTTGGAGATACAACTATATGTCTATTAGAATGACTAAAATAAAAGAAAATAATACATGACAACAATGAGAACTGATGTGGATAGGGAACAACTGGAAATCTCATACATTGTTGGTGGGAATAAAATGGTACAGCCATTTTGGAAAAACAGTTTGGTGGTTTCTTATAAAGTTAAACATCCACTTACCAGATGACCCAACAATCTCATTCTTAGATATTTACCAGAGAGAAATGAAAACTCCACCCCAAAAATTGCATTTGATGTTTATAGCAACTTTATCAATAATCACCAAAAAATGGAAATAATCTAAATATCCATCAACTGGTTAATGGATAAATGAATTGCTGGTACATCCATTCTTGGAATAGTTCTCAGAGTTAACAAAAGAGCAGGCTATAGATAGAGGCAGCGACACATATATTTCTGAAATGAATCATACTAAGTGAAAGCAGTCAGATTATAAGGCTACATAAGGTATGATTCCAACTCTAGAACATTCTGGAAAAGGCGAAACCATCAGGACAGAAACCAGATCAGTGGTTGCCAAAGAGCCGGGCTGAGTCATCAGGATTGATGGCAATGGAGTCTGAGGAAAATGCTTTATATCTTGATTGTGATGAGAGTTCCATGACTGCATTTGTTGGTTAAAACTGATAGAACTATACATTAGAAAGAGTAACTCTACTGCTTATAAATTATACCCCAATAAAATGCAACTCTGAGAAAAACTAAAATGTACATAATAAACAGTGAAAAACCAAACTCGTCCCCCAGCACCCCAAGTGATCTGATGTCTCCATCTGTTGAAGGGTGGATGCTATCTTCTGGGTGGGAAAAGATTTGGGACCCCAAGGGCTCAGGATCAGACGGTCTCTCTGCAAAGCAGACGCGGGGCAGGCCTTTGGAGGGGGCAGGCCTTTGGAGGGGGCAGGCAGTTTTCTGGGCTTGGACTCTGCTCCCCTCACCAATGCCTTCAGACCAATGCCCAGTGTGCGCGGAGCTTCCTGCACACCTATTTCTGCAGGTATCCCTGATACGAGGGACTCTGAGTGGCCTTCTGATGCACACGGGAGGGGCCACTGTGAACCCTTCACTGGTCTCCACACTGGGAGTCCAGCTCGGGTTGACCCCCTCATCGTTGTCCCTCGAGGCAAAGGCTTTGTGCTTGTGAAAGGGTCCTGGAGCTGCCAGGGGTGGGTTTCAGTGACAACTTAAACTGTTTTTGCAGCCTGTGCTTTCAGGGACCCAGGCCAGGAGTTAAGACTTCTGTTGTTAACAGTCACTTTATCCTCTCCGCCCACTCGGTGGAAACTGGCAGGAAGGCAGGCAGAGCAGCGGGTCAACAGATGTCCTCTGGCTGCTGATTAGAGGCCCAGCAGGAGGTACTCGGGCAGTGGAAAAGGCCCCCCTGCCCAGAAGTCTGAATTTCCCAGCTTCCTTGGGGTGAAGCCTCCCCCTGCTTCCTCTGCATTTCTAAACTTTTTGCTCTTGCCTTCATTCCATGTAACTGCCAGGTAACTAGCTAGAACTGAAAATGGAACCTTCCATTTGAAGGCCTATATATATATTTTTAAAATATTCATCATAGCTTTATTCGCAATGGCTAAACCCTGGAAACTACATAGATGTCCATCAGAGTATATCCCTACAGGGGAATGCTACTTAGAAATGAAAATGAAATGTACATCTGTGAAAATGCATTTGATTGTACAGTTTATCTTTTTTAATTTTTATTTTGTTGAGAAAGCACTCAGACTCCATCCTCTCTTTCTCACTCCTCCAAAGGAGGAGAAGAACAGTCATCGATGGTAATTGGCTGTTGTGGAAACAACCCCTAAAGCCAGCTTCACACTCAGGAGAGGACACTGGGACTCCTTGTTGTTTCGGGTGCTGTACATGTTCAGAGGCGCTTCTCTAGTAACAAACTAGAGATGTGATCCCTGAAAGTATAGTCTTCATTGTACACTTTATTCATTCATTCATTCATTCATTTTATTTTTTATTTATTTATTTTTTGTGAGTCTAGGAGTCTCTTATGGTTTGTCTCCCTCCCCATCCCTTCCTGTTTCATTTCTCTCCTCCACCCCCCCACGACGCCCCCGGCCTGCCTCTCAAATTCTTCATATCAGAGAGATCATGTGATACTTGTCTTTCTCTGACTGACTTATTTCGCTTAGCATAATACCCTCCAGTTCCATTCACGTTGTTGCAAATGGCCAGATTTCGTTTCTCTTGATGGCTGCATAGTATTCCATCGTATATATACACCACATCTTCTTTATCCATTCATCTGTTGATGGGCATCTATGGTCTTTCCATAGTTTGGCTATTGTGGACATTGCTGCTATAAACATTCGGGTGCACGTGCCCTTGGAGGCCTATACTTTAAGAAATTGCCTGTCTGTACTGCCTAGGTTCTAAGCAGCGAGCAAAGAAGAGGAGCAGAGAAAAGCAGGATGGAGCAGTCCCAGATTATAAGAAGGGAGTCACAGCAAAGAATTGAATCCAATACTTTCCCTGCTCTCTAATGTTTAATCTTGGCTTTCCAGCTGCCCCCAGGCCTTGACTTGGCCAAAACCATTTGGCCTTTCCCCACCACCCTTCTAAATATTTGACTGGAACATCTTGATTGGATGAAATGGAACGGGTCATTTTTTGAGACCTGATCTTCAGGAATGAGGTTTATGTTCAAAGCTCCACGAGGGGCGCCTGAGTGGCTCAGTTGGTTAAACCTCTGCCTTTGCCTCAGGTCATGACCCCAGGGTCGCTGGATCAAGTCCCAAGCAGGGCTCCCTGCTCAGTGGGGAGTCTGCTTCTCCCTCTGCCCTTCACCCTGCTCTCCTGCTCCCCCTCACTCCTCTCGCTCTCAAATAAATAAATAAAAATCGAAATCTCCCTGGTTCTTCCATTCTCACCACATCCGATGACAGACATCGGAAGGCTTCCCAAGCCTTCCATGGGAGAAACCTGTTGGCAAAGCCAAGATCACCTGGCCCCCGGCCAAGTGAGCAGAGATACTGCTCGGGAGAGACAAGGTGTAGAGCATTTGTGCAGGCTCTAGTACCTGGAACAAAAATATGCTAAGCTGCAAATTATGGCTTTCAGATGTCACCACTGCCATCTGACATTGCATTTCAGCTGTTCACGTCTTCATTACTGGGCTGCAGCTTCGCCTCTGGGCTGCAGCTTCGCCTCTAGGCTGCTGCTGTGGGTGAGACGGATTCATGTTATGTGGGTTCCTGCAGACCCTGGAGTCACAGTGCTCACCAAGGGGTATCAGGCTCGTAGCCAGAACCCGGAGGTGGAGAAGCTTGGCGCTTCTTGGGTGCATTGTGGGTGCCTGTGTGTGTGTGCATGCACAACCCTCCGCCGGGCCCCATCGTGTAAGATGAGAGGAGAGGAATCGGCCTCCCCGTGACAGGAACCTGTTCTCTGAGTGGTTTTCTCATCTCCCTTTGCTTCCGCAGGCCTCTCTCCTGGCCCATCCGCCGGATCCTTCCTCTCCCCCTCTCCCCTGCTCCTCTTTGAGGTGGTAACCAGACCAACACGGCAATGCCCTTGTGGCTCCCTTTTCAGGCTCTCAGCCTCTCTCAGATTAATGGAACAGAAACATGTGCTTGCATCTGATGCCAGTAATCATATCCTGAGTGACCACGGAGAGGAGGATTAGGCAGAGGCGCAGGCCTGGCCCCAGGGGGATCCAGTTACAGGAAGAAAGCCTTTCTTGACAGCAGCGACTCTGGCTCTCGCTTGCCCCCCCTCCTTGCCAGGCTCATAAAGTCCCTTGAATATTTCCCATAAGATTAATTAAGGTCTATGCAGCAATGGTCCAAGTCAGCTGAGAACTGGATTTTGATCCACTTTTTTTGATTTGTGCTCGTGGCCACAAACAGAACCTATTTCCCTCTTCTGGACTTTGATGTAGTCCCCTGATGTCCTCCTTGGAGCATGTATTTTCAAATTGCACAAAATAAAACAAGCAGATGGGTAGATACCCATCTAGCCTGATGACTTAATTCAACAAATATCAACCCTGAGCGAATTACTCAACTAGTAGGCCGAAACCCCTCTGCGAGGGGTCCTAGTGAAGGCAATAGCATACCCTGACACTACGAGGTGAGGTCATATATGATGAGTGTGGTGGAAGAAATACAGTGAGCTCAGGGAGCATAAGGAAAGGAAAGCGCTCCTCGCTGGCAAAATCCAGGGAGGCTTCAGGGAGGAAGTGGCATTTGGGATGCGCCTGGAAGGGAAGGTAGGATTTTGATAGGGACAAGTAAAAAGTAAAGGCATTACAAGATCCAGCTTGAGCAAAAGCCCTGAAATGGGAAGGCACAAAGTATTCCAAGAACAGTGGGAATTGGAGCTAAATGCAGAAATTTATACAGAAAGAAGATACGAGAAGTAGATCTGGAAAGCCTTGGATGATGAAGCATTTAATGGCAGGCTTAGGAGTTAGGAGTTTATCCTCTCAGCAATGGGAGCCATTGGAGGTTTGAGAGCAGGGGAGTGACAAGATAATACCTTCTTGACTGACCTTTAAGGAGGGGGCTTTTGAGGAAGCACAGAATACAGACTGTGGGGAGAGGGCTGTGGGAGGAGCGGGTAGAGATGAATCAGGAGATTAGTGCAATGATCTGGAGAAGAGTGGAAAAGCGGTGATGAGACGAGCGAGACGGTGACGTAGGTGGTGCAAGGAGAGAATTGGCAAACGGTTGGATCTGGGAGGTGAGGCGGACGGGCTGGCCAGAGATAACGCTGGGGTTCGGGAACGGATACTGGAAAGGTGGCGGTGCCGAGGAGAGAGGGGGACACAAGGGGAGGAACAGATCTGAAGCAGTGACCGCCCCGTTAGGTTGGGGATATTCAGATGTCCTCGAGAGGCCCCACCGTGCCCTGCAGGTGCTGATGGGAGGGACAGGGCGTGAGACCATCTGCACGGAGGCTCCAGGAGAGGCCCCAGGGCGGAGCAGATGGCAAAGGAGGCAGCCCAGGGAGGGGCAGGGGTTAGCGCCGATCCATGGGGAGCCGGCATGTTAAGGAGGTGGTAGGAATCAAGGAGACTTTCCTGTCACAGAAACCAAGGGTGGGGGGTGATCTCCTGTCAGATGCCCAGCCGGGAGGGTGAGGGTGAGGCCAAACTGCGGATCTGTGGCTGAGGAGGAGGTCCCTGGGGTCCTTCCTGAGTCCCCGTCAGGAGCCAGGTGGGGCGGAAGCCAGATCAGAAGCCAGGGCAGAGCGAGTGGGTGGGAGGAAGTGTGGGCAGCAAGTGTATTTCCTGGAGGGCTTTTAAAAATAGGACTGAGGCCCATCATTTAGAGATGGTTTCAGGGCCTCCTGCCTGGTATCCAGGAGACAGACTACAGAGGCTGCAAGGAGCCGAGAGCTGAGATCTTTGGGAGTGTTTGTCTCCTTCCCTCTGAAGTCGTGCCCTCACGGTAGCAGGCGAGGAGTTGATTGAATTTGTACTTCAGGAGTCACTTGTTTGTCAGAGACCAGGCCCCTCCTTCAGCGAGGGCCAGGGCAGGTGACCTCAGGGAGCTGAGACCTGTCTGGTGGCTTCTAAGTCTGGAAGTGTTGAGTCTTCTTGAGCCTGGTTTTTGGGGATCTCCCCCCAAGCCCTGCAACTGTAAGCAAGCATCGCTTCTCTAGGACCCTGATAGAGGGGAATGAAGAATCAACAAAAGGATCTGTCAGCTTCCAGGGTCTCTTCTATTCCTCAGAAGAGAAAAGAGTCTTTTCCTTTTGAAGACAGGCTTGAGGTTAATTGATCTTTCCTCAGGAGAGGCTACCAAAGAGGAAAAAATCCCGTACATGATGTGAGAGTGCCCTAGGGAGGCAGCCAATTATCTTGGCTTAGGAGGAGCTGGGCCTCCACAGCTCACCATGGATGGAAATGTGTCCCCCAGCTCCTCACGGGTGACCCTAGCTAGCACAGTGTCACCATCCCAGACTGCTCCATGCCATCCCTTATGACAGCGGAACCTCCAAGATGTGGCTAGATCTGCCCACATATGGTTTCAAAACATACACCCTGGCTTTGGCCTGGTGCCGGCCGAAAGAGAAACTTCCAGAGTCCAGACTTCGGATGTGTGGGTAACTTACCTGCCACCAAGGGAGGTTAGTGAGTCACTTTTTGGGAATGAGGCCACTTCGCACTGATATATGTTGTGGCTATTTATAGAGAGTTTCTACCTTCTGGCATCCACTCCTTTCAATCAGGAACAGCTTTTCAGTGTGTACTATCCTAGCGGGTCCCACTGTGCTGCCTCCCCTTCTGGAAACCAAAACTGAGGTGAGGGAAGCAGGGTGGGCCTGTGACTCAGGCTGAGTCAATCACACGGGACTCTCAATCTTAGAGTAGAGACAGAAAGAAAGATGGGTGGTTTGCAAATTGGTGGCATTTACTGAAGGTCTAGTCAGCAGCGGTGTCTCCTGTAGTGACCCCCTACCGTGGTGTCCTAGCCATGTCTTCCTACAGTGACCTGGGCTGTGGTTCCACCTCTCCAGCCTCCTTTGATTTCTATGTTTCCTAGGCCCAGCCTGGCCCTCCAGACTTTTTGGTCTTCCAGTGAATTGGCCTTCCACCCAGGTTAGTCTGACTCGCCATCTATTGCTTGTAGCTAAGAACCTCAACACAATGGAGAACAGCTAAGCTAGGAACAGGACCTCGGAAATAGGCTCAACAGGACCTAAGGAGCAAACACTGTGTGAAAGTCACCCTCCAGCAAGAACTCAGAATGTTTCTCTTCTAGTGGGAGGCACAGAAAATAAACAAATAAACAATTTACACACACACACACACACACACACACACACACAACAGATGGTGATATGAAAAACAAAGTGCTATAAGGGAGTAGAGAGTTGAATGGGCTCGATGTTAGATAGGGTAGTCAAGGAAGTCTGCTTGGAGGAAGCAGCATTGAGGGGAAGTCTGAATGTAGTGACAGAGTGGCTGGGAAAGACATTGAGGAGAAAAGCCTTCCAGGTCAAGGGAACTCGAAGCACAGAGATTTTTGAGGCCAAAAAAACAAAAAGTGAGAAAAGTGTCACCTCTCTATCTCTCCCAGAGGCATAGCTCCTTGAGAGCAGGGATTCTGTCTGCTTCGTTCACTGCTGTATCCATCATGCCTAGAACATTTTGGGGCACATGCATGTTTATGAGGAATGAGAGAATGAATGAACAGCCAAGCAGCAAACAGGACTCACTTATTCACAACATCTCTTGCAGTCCTTCCCTGTGTGCCCCCGGTGAGGGGGCAGGTGGGGTTGGAATGGACTAGCAAGAGTAGGTTTAGGATGTGGGGCCTGGGCGGGGTAGGATAGGTTACCTTACTCGTTTCCTGATGTCAGAGGATTAAATTGCTTAATGTCTCTTAAGCTCTTTGCATCAAGGGCACAGAGTACACTCTAAAAGTTGGCTATTATTAATATTAATGCCCTCCTTGATCAATAATAAACCATAAATCTATATATCTGTGCCTACTTGGGTTTGGCCTATTATTTCTTTGTATTGAATTTAAATCACCAATCAAATATTCATGTCATTTATCTGCCAAGGCACAAATAACAGGCAGCCTCATTCATAATACTCTTTTCTTTTAGTTTATTGGTGGGACCCTAGACCCTTGAAAATATCTTTTCTTTTTTTTTTTTAAGATTTTATTTATTTGACAGACATCACAAGTAGGCAGAGAGGCAGGCAGAGAGAGGGGGGAAGCAGGCTCCCCGCTGAGCTGAGAGCCTGATGTGGGGCTCGATCCTAGGACCCTGAGATCATGACCTGAGCCGAAGTCAGAGGCTTTAACCCACTGAGCCACCCAGGCACCCCGAAAATGTCTTTTCTTGATGCACAAAGGAGATGGTGGTCTCTGGCCCCCTGGGCACTTGTTTATTTCCTTGAAGGAAGAAAAAGAGAATCCAACACGGTGCTTCCTCAGTGAGGGATCCCTGCTCCCTCCCCCAGTGTCCTTTGTCCTTGACCCTGTCCATTAGGGTTAGGGCCACAGATTGGGAGTGATGATCACGGGAGAGGGGTTTCACAGGCCCATAGTCAGAGCTCTGGGTTCACCCTCCGCTCCCTCCTCCTCCTCCTCCTCCTCCTCTTCCCTCCCTCCCTCCCTTTTCTTACCCAATGCTGCTGTCCTAACTTGCCCTGGCTTGGCATTTGCACCCTAGTCCTGCTTTGACCCTTTCTAGGCTGGGTAGAACCATTCCCGAAGGAAATAACCTCGCAAAGAGCCTTATGTGACCCTCCACTGTTGTTTACTATATGTTTGACCTTAGGTAAATGGGGTCAAATGAAACAAAATCCCAACCCAGCGGCCATCACCTCACTTCCCATTGTCAGACACTCCCGATGACCCTCAAATGAACTGACTCTGAAGCTTTCTTCTGTCTTGAAAACAGGTCAGTTTTCAGGCCTCAGAAGTGTGACCTTTCATGCACTTGGGTCTCCAGGGCAGTTCTGGAGAGGCTGCTTCTTCCTTCCAGAATCTTCTCCAACCCAGGCCCCTCTCACCAGGTCTCTAGGAGAAGGCAGTGCTTTTAGTAACTGCATCATAGATTAATTAACAGGTTCTCCTCAGATTAGAACCTCCATATGCATTGCTTGTGGGCATTTAAAGTGGTATAATAGCCTTTTGGAGGGCTATTTGGCAATATATATCAAAAGCCTGGAAAATGTAGATTCCCCTGACTCAGTAATTCCACCCCTGGGAATTTATCCAGAGAAAATAATCAGAGAAGCAGCCAAAAAATGTATGCATAAGAATATTTACTGCAGTGCTAGTTATACTGTTAAAAAAAAAAAAAAGAATCCGCGGGGATTTGGTTAAATAATTTATGGCACTTTCCTCTAAAGGAATGCTAAGGAATACTAGGCAGTCCTGTTTTTTAAAGTGTATTTAAAGCATATACGATGATGTGCATCATAGATGCTCTCCTGTTGCTCTCCAGATCCACTCTGCACCATCCAGGCTCCCTGACCTTGACCCTTCTCTGAATCTGTGCGGCAAAAGACACAGCCAGAGGAGGGTGAGGTCAGGGTCTTAATGCCTGGGATGATTCTCTCCATCAGGCGGACCTCCCTTTGCCCTCCTACCCTCACCCCTCCACCCAGTAGGGGCCCATCCTTGACCCTGCAGACTTAGCAGGGGGAATCTCTTCAACCCGCTGTTCAGCACCCCTCCTGATCCCTTAACCTGTCCTCAGGAGGTTGGAGGAAACTTGTTTCCCGGAGGACCCTAACTGAGACTAACATGCTTGTGATACGAAAAGAAGTGGCTGAATCGGGCCAGAAAACAGTGTAATCCCAACTCTACCCTTCAATAAATATGTCTAGGAAAGGAAAACATCTCTGCACATGAAAGTGGAGAGAGACGAGGATGAAGTGCACCGAATGATTAACTGGGTTGGGAGATTGTGAGCACATTTTCTGGTCATCTTTATATAATTCTGTATTTTGCACATCCTCAAAGGTAATCACGTATCGCCTTTACAGTGAAAAAGTATTGAAATTAATATACATTTTAAAACACAACTGGTAAAACAGAAAAATTAACTACTCAATAAAAATATAATGGTAGATCAGATACCCACAACTGTAGCACGGATAGTAGATGGTAGGTAAATATATACTGATGTAATTTGAAAGGAGATATAAGCATCTCAGGGTGAACTGTAATAGGTCTTGGCTGTCCCTAGTCACACCTCATCTCGTGCTGAGATAACTTCCTAAGACTTGGTTCCGCTTTAAAGAATTCCTTGCTGGAATTGGAATTTCTCACACAGGCACTTGGTCTGGGTTCCAGCCTTGGCTCTGCCCAGAGCTGGGCTCAGGGTAGTGTAGGAAGGGGTAGGGAGTCTGAAGATCCTGATAGATCAGGCCTGAGCAAGTCAACACTTGAGCCCCCTCCCAAGTGGATCCTTAAATATGGTTCCGCACCTTCTCAGTAGGGGTAGGGAAATGCTGCTAGTAAAACTCCTACACCTCTGTGCTCAAAGTAAGAGTATTTACAAATACAGAACACAGCCTAACATTTTGACTTACTGAAAACGATCTTTCTTTCACAGATTCGCCAGCACTTGTACCCGGAGAGAACTCAGCTACTTGCCCCCCCATGGATGGAAGAAATACAGACAGGGTTATGACTACAAAGACTTGGTCACCATCTCCAAAAGTTACTTAGCTTTTTTGGGTGAGGGGAGTGGAGTGGGATTTCATAGAGCCCAGACGTTTCTGGGATACTGGACTTTGCTCAGATTTCCTTTGTATTTTCTAAACCGGATGGTTTCTTTAAAAACATACCAAGGGATTCAAATTTCTGAGAGAGGAAAATGAATTCCTCGTACATAATAAGTGCTTCCTATGCAAGACTTTCAGAGTTTCAGGGAAGACAGCCTACATCTTCGGGAACATTCAATCGACTGGTCTCAGATAAACGTGCAGACTCAAAAAGCACCAGCCAGCTTGCCTGAGCTAGTCACAGAAATGATAAGGGATAACTAACCCTTAAGTAGTGACCGCTACGGGCGGGGCTGTGTTCTAAGCACGTCCCGTGTGCCTATTCCATGCCCCAAACCAAACAGTTGCATTACTGTAACCCTCATGTTATAGCTGAGAAAGCAGGAACGCAGGGAGGGAAAATATCCTGCCCAAGGTCACACTTGAGCAAGCAGCGGAACCTGGACTTGAACCCAGGCGGGTTGGCACCAGGCTTGAAAGCCACCCAAACTTCTGCAGCCACCAGGAGTGTATTTTAGGTTTTACTCAAGGATGGGGTGAATTCTTTGGCTGAAATTTATGTTTTGCCCATTATATCAGGAGTCACGCCTGGAAACCCGAGTTCACTGGCACTGTGTTCCCGATTTTTTTTTCTCCCCTGTGATCTTTTAGCGCCTTTCATAGATTGGTAACTGGGACAGCTGCCCAGTTCTTCTGCCTCTAAATCTGGCTCTGCTGGGCATCCAAGTGTCCCTGATCATGGCGTGTCAGGCAGGAAACATCAGACATGATCTCTCAGTATCAGAGCCAAGAAAAGCTGCATCCCATGGTCCCATCAGCTTATAGTTCCTATGCACACTCTGCATCCTGATTCGCTGCAAGAGCAAATAGTGTCTGAATCTTTAGGCATCCTTTGTGATGCTCAGTGGCCTCCCGATCAGGGCGAGGTTGCTCCAGCAACCCAGCGCCCTCACATTCCCTCCGAATCCAGAGGTGAAGGTGTTCACTAATTACCTTCATCTGCAAGACCGCATCTCTCCGAGGGGCGTGCCCTCAGAAGGACTTTTTTTTTTTTAAAAAACCTGCTGCAGGTTAAAAAGCAGACCTGCTTTTTAATTTATTAAAAGACTTGGCATTTTTTTCCCCACTGAGCATTTTAAAATGCAATTAGACAAAATGGAATAATAATCAGGCAAAAGTACTGAGGAGTTTCCACAGAGGGGGTCGTCCTTTCTCGTGTTCCTTTCCACTTCTGGACCTTTCTGCTGGGACAACATGCTGGTGGAATGGACATCGATGACCCCCTTCACCCCATCTCCACATGCCCGCAGACCCAGGCTCTTGGGAATCAACCACTGGATCTTCACACAACCTTTGCTAGAAGACACAGGGCACATGACCCTAGCAGCCTCACACCATGCACTGGTCTGTCTCCTCGTTTGGGACATTTTTATCAAATTATCCTTAAGATCAGGCTGAGTATTTGCATCTTTAAATAAGTTCCCTAAACCAAGGTTGAGAGCCTCAGTAAACTCTGAGAAGTAGACCCACACCAACCTTTCCCATCATTGTATCTCTTGCACTGACAGTCTGAAACATGCAAGCAGCAGGTCTAGGTCATTGAATGAATGAAGGGAATTTCAGGATACATATTAGAGGTTTTTATAGAAATAAACGGGAAGAACGATCTCACCTCCCTCCCCCGTGACTGGACCAAGGAAATAGACCGTGAGATACTGGAACTCCGCATGAGAGATTCTGTTCACATAGGCAAGGATGTATAGGACACGGGATTTTGTAATGTGTGAAACATGCTGTGTAAAGGAAAACCCATCAAATAGTCACTGTTGGCCTCTTACCACTGACAGACATAGCCTGAAAGGTCAGCATTCTACTATGACACTGGCCTCTTTGTCTCTAAGTCTCTGAAGAGGTGAAGGGATGTGCATTCTTTGATAAGTAAAAGCCTTCAGATTGTATCACAGCCCACCTCCCACTCCCCATGCTAGTTAGTGCCCCTTCGCATGCCCACGAAGCAGTCCCTGGGTGCAGCCAAACATGCCCATTTATGAAATGTGCCAACGTGCCCCGTTGGGCCTGGAGGACCTCGAGGGTAACTTCTCTGCGGCATTTGCCCTTGTGGAGCCTGGTGCCTGCTCGCACCTAATAGGCGTTCTAGAAATGTCTGTTGCTGAATCCCTTCATCCATCCGTCAGTGTGGATTTCAGTAATTAAAACTGCTCTTGATGGGCTGGGATTTGTTAACAGGAGAACAATGAGTTCAAAGCGCATCGTGGGCCTCAGAAGGGACACTATTCCCATTTCACCAGCTTCCAACTGTTCACTCGTCCTCACCCCAGCCCTCTCCTTATGATTGAGTGGGCAACTGATCAAATGCACCTTTGTCCTCTCCAAGGACACTGGCTTGCGTGAAGAGGCTTTCACCAAATTCCTTATTCTGTCAGAGTACTTCATGCTGAGAGGAAGAAACCAGACTTGGAAACAGGTCAGATTAAATTTCCATTCAAATTCTTTCTCTTCCCTTTCTTCCCTTGTTTCCTCTGTCCCTCCATCCCTCCATCATTCTCCCCTCCCTTTCTACCTCTTTCCTTCCTTCCTTACTCTCTCCTTCCCTTCCTCCCTTCTTCTCTTCCTTCCTTCCTTCCTTCCCTCCTCTTTCCTTCCTTCCTTCCTTCCTTCCTCCCTCCCTCCCTCCCTCCCTTCCTTCCTGAAGCAGGATGACATTCTCTGTCATGGACAGCAGGCACCAGACCAATTGTTCCAAGTCCAACGCTTAAAATATTAAAAGAGAAATTATCACCTAGGCAGTTTGTTTGGATTGTAAACCTATGGGGCTTGGCTGGCCCAGTGGACTGTGTTCCACTGAAGACCCCCAGTTCACTCTCTCTGGCCTAGGAGAAAAATCTTGGATGTTGGGCTTGCCAACTAGAGCTTCCTCCAGCTACACGGACATGGATATGTCCCCGCGGACGTGATTTTGATATGAACAAGGCCAGCTTCGCACTCTGAGCCTTACTCACACTCCGGCTCATGACCTTATAGGGAGTGAAGCCTCTGCTTCTCCCAGCCAGGATCGGGGCACTCAGCAAGCAGATAATTCCAGCAAGCCTAGGATAAGACAGATCTCCCTCTGGGGTTGACCTCCTGGCTTTTTATCTCATAGGTGGAGAGGGTGGGTAGACTTTCTTTTGTGGTGACCAGTGTTCCTTTGTTGCTGGACAGAGGTTCACAGACCATTCATGGGACCACACGTGCCAAGCAGGGTACACGCCACCGAATTTCCTGCCCAGGAGCAAGCAAAGGCAAGTGTGGGCATCCCGTGTAAGTCACCAATGCAGTTCTTACCAGAAAGATCATGAACTTAATAATAATGATAATAACAATAATAATACATAAGCATGTGAACACTTGAGTCCAGAAGATGGTTCTACACTATATTTGAAGGGGGACACAGTCAGCTATGGATAGCTGCCCAGGGGCCATCTTCCTTCCGGCCTTGGTCTCTTTCTTCTTTCCTGGTGCTTTGCTAACCCCCCAGGCGGGAGCCCCATAGCATCACAGCTGAGAAGGCTTCCCTCGTCAGCTTGGCTGGCGGATCCTCGCAAGGTAGAGCCTTACCCTTCTCCACAGATGGAGGCAGAAGCCATTCCAAAGGGGGGGCATCCATGAGACAACGCAGCTTGTCTCTTGCCGATATTTCATGTCACACACCTTAACCTTCATGCATTGCTGTGCCAAGGGACCAACCCCACTCCACTAGGGCTAAGAGAGAGAATGGACAGGAGGAGGAACAAGGGGGCCAGGGTAGGGCTGCCAGGAAAAAATATAGACATCTTTTAGCCTCAATATATTTGGAAAATGCACTAAAAAATTATTCACCATTCAACTGAAATTCAAATTGGATCACACACCCTAAATCTGGCAACCCTACCAGAAAGCCCGTTGCCACCTCAAGAAAGAAACTCCTCACTTCCTGTCATCACCTACAACCCCAATGCGGCTGGCGTGGCTGCTCCTGTGAGCGGGGCTGGGGGGATGCTCTTTAAAAGACAAAGTGCCCTCTAGAAAAATGACATTTATTTGGGATCTCCACTTGGTTGAGTAAATGTTATCCAGGCAAACCCATGACACAAGGAATGACTCAGACTCCTCCTCCATCCGTTTCTGTGGAGCATTTCATGATAATGTGGGGCCACTTTATCTTCCCTCACTAAGCCAGGGTTTTCCTGGAGGGATTAGTTTGCTAGAGCTGTGTGACAAGTACCGCAAGAGGAGAGGCGTACACAACAGATATTTATTGTCTCACAGTCCAGAGGCTGGAAGCCTGCGACCAAAATGTCGGCAGGGTTGGCCCCCTCTGAGGGTTGCGAGGGAGAACCTGCCCAGGACTTTTCCCCAGCTTCTGGCTTCTGCTGGCAATCTTTGGCATTCCCTAGTTCGTGGAACTTTTACTCTCATCTCTGCCTTCACCTTCCCATGGTGTTCCTGTGTATGTGTCTCTGTGTCCAAATTTCTCCATTTTATAAGGCCCCCGATCATATTAGATCAGGGTTCACCCTGAGGACCTCATTTTAATTTGATTACCTCTATAAAGACCTGCTTTCCATATAAGGCTATATTCTGGAATATCGGGAGTTAGGGACTTCAACATATCCTTTTTAGGGAGGTGATCCAATTCAACCCATAGAAATGCACCTTAATGTTGTGCCTATTTGTGTTTGCTAGGAAGATAAGGGACCATCCTAATCGGAGTCAGTGATTTGGTTCCTTTGCTGGCTTCGGTTGATAATGATGATTTAAGGCCTCGGAGTAATGGAAGATAAACTGCTTGTCACTGCCCACTCTGCGTTCCAGGAGACTGCGTTTCTGTGTGAGGCCAGCCCCGGCCTTGCCCTGCAAAGGGCTTTTCCATTATGTTAAGAGTTGGTGATGATAGCCACCATCAATATTCAGCCCTTTGGCCTCCACCCCCTCCCATTTCTTCCGCCCCATGCACTTCCCTCTGACCCTCTAGGACGTAACATCAGGACTGTTCTCCCCCAGAGAGCTCCGTGATTGTTTGCCCGCAGCTGGGGGAGCTGATGATGCTTTGGGTAGCATGTGTTCCTGGAGGGGAGTACAGGAGGGAGAAAGGGAGTCTCTTGCAGGTCTTCACCCTCCCCCTTCCAATCCAGCCAATATCAGAATAAAGTCTCTTGCTTCCCCTCCTCCACACAGATGCTCAGAGAACAAGATAAAATTCCTTGTCAGTTTGGGCCCTGAATTCTCATTGATTTATTAAGAAATGATCCCATTGGTCCCCTGGGTGGCTCAGTTAAGCGTCTGCCTTTGGCTCAGGTCATGATCCCAGGGTCCTGGGATCGAGCCCCGAATTGGGCTCCCTGCTCTGTGGGAAGCCTGCTTTTCCCTCTCCCACTCTCCCTGCTTGTGTTTTGTGTTCCCTCTCTCGCTGTGTCTCTCTCTGTCAAATAAATAAATAAAATATTTTTAAAAAATGATCCCATTTTCTCTAAGAAGCCGTCTATGCTGTTTTCCCGGGCACTGTCCATTACTACAGAAATGAAGGGAGGGAGAGATCTGCTATAAGCCGTGGAGTTTGGGGTGGTTCTTTATATCTCCTTTCACCAGGGAGAATGGTTTTTGAAGCCTGTCCAGGAAATTTGGTTCTAAGAGCAGCCTGCTCATTTGAGCTTCTTCAGAGCTGACTGGCGTGATGAGGGACGTGCCAGGGCAGTAGAAGGGGCCCGTGTGAGTCTGCTCAGGTGCCCTACCTAAGGGCCACGTGCTTGGTAATTCAACACCAGACACCTGCTGTCTCACGGATCCTGAGCCTGGAAGTCTAAGATCAAGGTGTTGGCAGGGTAGGCTCCTTCTGAGGCCTCTCTCCTTTGTTTGTGGCTGCTGTCTCCTTGTGTCCTCACATGGTCTTCCCCTGTGCACGACTGGGTCCTGATTGCCTCCTGCTGTTGGATTAAGACCCCCCCCCCAGTGACCTCCTTTAGCCTTAATTATCTCCGTGAAGACCCTGTCTCTAAATACAGTCACATTCTGAGATACTGGGGGTTAGACTTCAACATATGAATTTGGGGGTGGGGCACAATTCAGCCCATCACAGTGCCCTTGTATGAGATTCAAGGGGGGGCTGCCTCTGGGTAAGTGACTTTGGGGAGTGTGTCAGTTGGAGGTTTTGGTTGTCAGCGGCAGAAATATTCCAGGCTCACTTGAGCAACATTGGAATTGAATTAAGATGCTATTGAGTGCACCCTGACCTGATGGGAAGGCTGGGAACCAGACAGAAACCCTGGCTGGCAAGGTAGGGGATGGGAAGCAGAAGCCCCAGGAACTGTGGTGGAAATGCTTGGATCAGGGTGTGGCAGCTGACAAGAGTGAGCTCCAGAGTGCCGAAGGACAGCTCCCTGCTGGGTTCACCGCTGTGCAGGGGCAGGAGCTGGAAGGACCTCGAGCCTTAGCTTCAGTGATGGGAGCTGGGCTCCGGGGTTCACGGCTTTGCAAGACCACCCGTCGTCAGAGGGGGTGATTCCTCCAGGGAAAATTAGCAACAGTCAAAAGAAGAAACGGGCGTTGGGAAGCCCAAAACAATGACAAACAACTGTCCTATGGCTTATTTCCTTGCTTGAGAAAAGGGGGTTGCCCTGGGCAACCTCTAGGTCTGTCTTCATTAAACATTGACTAAAGCTCCCTACTACTTCCTTCTTGAGTTCCTTCCCTTTCTTTGTCAGATGGGTGTTGCAACTTCCACTCCTGGATTCTTTATTGCCTGTGGTGCCTCCTCGGCCTTTGACTGCTCCCCGGTGTTTCCCCCAGTGGAAGCGTTCGCCTCCGTTTGTTCGGGAAGGTCACCAGGCTTGTGCTGCTATAAAAAAAAAGCAGAGTGAGCTTTTCTGGTATGGATCAGTTTATTAATGTCTTCTTTGTGATTTGTACTGGTAGTAAATATTATATTCATTATAAACAATAATTCAACCTGCCATTCTTTCTCTGGTCCTCAGTTACCTTGTCCATAAAACAAGAAGGTTGAATTAAAGGATTATTAAGGTCTCTTTCAGCTCTAGCTCTGTTGGATTCCACGAAAATTAAACTCCTCAGGGTAGGGAGCCTGTGGGGGTGGACTGTGAGGCATCCCCCTAGAACTTGGAAATGGAAAATGTAATTTCCCTCTAAGGGAAAAATTATAAAACCAGCTGGCACCAGATCAAAGGAGATATATTCAAAGTCTCCTTAAATGGACAGGATGGATCTCAGACCAGAGAAGTCTGGATTGACAACACTAATGTCCCCAGGGACAGAATGGCCCATCAGCATGGGATGGAGCAGCAGTCAGACACAGAGCAAAGGGATGCTGGGGAGCTCATTGGGGTTTATTCAAAATTTGGCCAACATGAGGCTAGGGCAAGGCAGTGGGCAGGATACCCACACATTAGAAGACTCCAGACCCTCTGCTGCCGGAGTCAGTGTAGTAGAGATGGGGACAGCTTCAAGTGGTCAGGGCCCTAGGGTCCTACCATACCAAACATTTATCTTCTAATGGCTGGGACATCTGTGGGGTCCTTGGTCTGGGAAGAGCGAAGAGCAGTGAGTAGGAACACAAAGGAGGCTCGGGGCAGAAGCTGTTTCTCAACTGGCCCAGAATTATTTTAATATTTAATAACTTACACGTTTGAATCACTCATTCTCTTTCTCTGATTCCAACTCCCCAAGCCATCCTTTGATTTGAATGTGGTTTCCCATGTTTCTACCTGTGGGGAAAGAATGGGCACGACAGGCTTACCTGATTGTAAGATGACTGTATTCTTCAAAGTAAACAGACTTGCTGTTTTATCATTCTCTTGGGAGCCTGATCACATAGATCACGTGACTTCCCCCTGTGGGAGAAATGCATTCTTGGCTTACAGACAAAGTCAACTGCCCCAATTAAAAAAACAAAAACAAAAAGACCCAAACTTGCTGCATGGAAATGCTTCTTAGAAGTAGCCAGCCAGCTCCTCTTTCAAACTTAGAATCAGTGGTCCAAGGGCTTCTTCAGTATTTTTCCACAGGATCCCTGGCGGAATTTCCACAGCTTGTAAAAATCCAACTATAGACAGGCAGCATGATACAGTGGTTTCTCTCTCTCTCTCTCTCTCTCTCTCTCCTCTCTCTCTCTGGTGTGTGTGTTTAACAAATTTTTACTAATACATTTTATTTTCAAACAGAATCTCAAAAAAGGACCTCAAGCTCCAGATAAGCATACCCATAGGCCAGACATCTGTTCTTGGATGTGTAGTAGGCACCTCAAATACGAGATGTACAGATAGCGTTCTTTTTTTTTTTTTTTTAAAGATTTTATTTATTTGACAGAGAGAGATCACAAGGAGGCAGAGAGGCAGGCGAGGGGGGGTGCGGGGGGGAAGCAGGCTCCCCGCTGAGCAGAGACCCCAATGTGGGGCTCCATCCCAGGATGCTGAGATCATGACCTGAGCCAAAGGCAGAGGCTTTAACCCACTGAGCCACCCAGGAGCCCCCGCTTTTTCTTTTTTTTAAAGATTGTTTTCACTTATTTGAGAGAAAGAGAGAGAGAGAGAGGGGGAAAGCACATGCGGAGAGAGGAGGGGCAGAGGGAGAGGGAGAAGCAGACTCCCTGCCGAACAGAGTCCCAGATGCAGGACTGGCAGGACCCTGGGATCATGACCCAAGCTGAAGAGAGACACTTACCTGACTGAGCCACCCAGGTGTCCCCTGGGCAGAATTCTTGATGACCTGCCCTTCTCCACACCTGCTCTTCCTCTTTAGGCCAAAAACCTACAATCGTTCTCAGCTCTTCTCTTCCCAAGCTCTCGCTTCCCATACATTATATATTTAGAATCCCATCCCTTCCAGGCCGGGCCCCCTATTCATGAACGCTTGCCGCCAGCCACTACCCCCTCTCACCCGGGTCACTGCAATCGCCTTGTAATAGGTCTCCCTGCTTCTGCTTCTGCTTCTATGTATTTGTTCTCTATGCAGTGAAGGGCTATGTTCAAAAATGTGGATTAGATCCTATCTCCCTGTTCAAAGTGCTCCAGCGTTTCCCACCCTACTTAGAATAAAAATCAAACTCTCCGCTGTGGTCGGCAAGGCCCTCCACCATCTGGTTTCCTGGTATGTCACTGATTAAACCACTCTCCCCCTCATTCTCTTGGCTCCAGACACACTGGACTTATTGTTGTTCCTCAACTGTGCCAAGTTTGTTCTCTGCTTTGCATTCCCTGTTGTGCCTGCTTAGAACCGCTGGTGCCCTTGACTTTGAATGGCTCACTTCCTCACACCAGTCCAGTCTTTGCCCAAAGGACACCTCACAGAGGCCTTCCCTCACCACCTTGTTAAAAGAACTACCCTGACTCATTCCTGCCCGCTGGCTCCTTGATTCGATCCCACCACCCCCAGGACATCTTGTAGGGGACGCGCGGTGTGCCCCCCAGCGCCCCCTTCAGGACTGAGCGGCACTCGTGGCTCTAGCTCTGGCTGCTGAGATGCTTTCCAGGCATCGGTCTTTGCCCTAAGAAGCTGCTTCACCCATGTTTATACCCACCCTCTGGAGGCAGCCTGTATCCAATGGCAACTCCCATAGGGGTACAAATGCTCTGTCTCCTGCTCTCAATGGAGACGATTCTGTTAGCCAAGCCCCAGACTTTTCAGTAGGACTGGGTGAGGCTTCTGCTCCCAGGGCTTCACAGCTCGACTTCTTTCCTCTCTGCCCAGCCTGCAGAACCCAACCCCTCTCCCCTACAGGTGTTGTTCCTGAGAGCGCTCCTGTAAATCTCTGTCTCAGAGTCTCCCTCTGGGCCACTACCTAAAACTGTTTACTTACGTCCTGTCTCCCCAACGAAGACCAAAGTTCAATGAGAGCAGTGGTATTGTCTGTCCTTTTCACCTCTGTATCTCATCCCAGATGCCTCCCAGGGTGCCTGGCGTACAGTAGGAATTCAATAAATAATTGCTGAATGAACGAGTGACTATCTCCCCAGTATATACCATGGATGAAAGTGAGACTGCTGAGTGGGGGGACAGGCAATTAAGAGGTACAACTTCCAGTATAAAATAAGTAAGTCACAGGGATGTAAAGTACAGCATGGGGAATGTAGTCAATAAGAACATAATAACTTCGTGTTGTGACAGATGGTAACTAGACTCACCATGGTGATCAGTTCATAATATATATAAATGTCGAGTCACTCTAACATGAAGGTCAACTACATTTCAGCTAAAAAAAAAAGTCTAATATATTGGACAGGTAACAAGAAAAAACCTGATACATTAGACTTCATCAAAATTAAAAATTTATGTATGTGATAAAGAACTTGTATCCATACCATGTAAAAAAACTAACAAATCAATAGTAAAAAATAACTCATTTGGAAATGGGCAAAAGACTTGACTATGCAATTAACAAAGAAGTATGAGAAGCCAATAAGCACATGAAAAGATGCCCATCACCATTAATCATCAAAAAAATTTCGAATTAAAAGCACAATAAGGTAAGCTTTTATACCCACTAAACTGCTGAAACCAAAGGCTAATAACACACATGTTGGCCAGGATTTGGAGCAACTGGAATTCGAATACACCTGTTGGGGAGAGCATAAAAAACAGTGTAACTATTTTGGAAGCTGTTCAGCAGTTTCTTATAAAGTTAAACGTACATTTACCATATGACCTGGGAATTTCACTCTGAAAGACATTTATCCAATATAAATAAAAACATCTAGCTACAAGAAAAAGGTTTGTAGAAGAATGCTTTTGCCAGGCTTACTCATACTACTGCAGATAAAACACCCTGAATGCCCATCGACAGGAAAATGCAAAACCGAACTAGAGTGTATTGATACACTCAAAGAGCACTCGTCACAACAAAGAATGAGCTACCGGTACACAGAACAGTTTGTTGAGTGAAAGCAGCCAAATGGAAAGAACATATTGTGGGAGTCCATGAAAATGAGAGAAAACCCATCTATGGTGCTCCATGTCCAAGCTGTTGTCGGAGAGGAAAGTGTACCTTCTGGGAGAGTCTTGTGGTAAAGAAGGGCTTAGGGGACAGCCCTCAACTGGTCTGAAAGGTCCTGCTCACCTCCTTTTTACCCACATTTTTGGTAATTCTATGGTGAGGGTTACCCAATGGACTACTACAATATTGCCTATGCGGGGGAATTGCTTTCAGAGGAATATGACCGCAGAGTACACACACATGTATAAAATGTTATCTGTGCTGGGGAAACGAATGAAGATCAACCAAGGAAAAAGAGTGAAACTGCCTTTTTTGAATTGTGGGGGTGGGGTGGGGGAAGGGGGATGGGAGGAGCTCCTCCCGAGGCTGCTTCCACCACCACGCCAGTTGAGAAGTCCCTGAGGGACTTTGTAGTACCTTAGGACAGAGTTGATTCTGGAATCAGGAACTTGATTTTCATGGTCAGGCTCCATTGCAAAGAAGGTGCCTCCTCAAGTCAAGACTTGGAGTTACAGGTGCGTGAGCCCGCTCAGCAGGGACGAGGAGCCCCGCACTCTGCTCCTGGAAAAGAATAGAGACATGGGAAATGAAGTGGTCTGTGTTTCTGAAGTCAGTGATAAATCTTAGGGATCTAAAGAAGATCCAAGGGGATTGGAGGGATGACTTGAGACTCTGGAACCCCAAGTCGAGAGTGGTCCCCAGAAGGGAGACTACTTGGTCTGGCCCCGGGGCTAGTCCTTTATTCCAGTAGAATGCCCAAGAAGCCATGGACCCTGGTGACAGCTCCTTTTCTTCTCCGCCGTTATAGTAACTCTCTATTTCCAGGACTGGAATTCCCTGGAATGTTCAATGCACCATCACCGCAAGGAGGTAAAGGCCATTTCTGGGTTAGAGAAAGTGACATTGCCTATTTGTTCTCTCCCATTTCTTCCCCAATTGTTCCTGCATCTGACTGATCTTTTCTCATTCTACTCTGCATTTTTGACAGAGACAGGAAAACAAGGCTGTCTGCCAGTTTCAGATGTCCTGACTTCTTGCCTGGGTGGAAACACGCTGAGTTGGAATGAGATAATGCTGGGGAATCTTTCCCCTGAAACTGGGAGGGAAATGTGGCCAGGTGTGCCGATGGACTCCCACCCTGGCACAGCCCCTGAGCCGCAGAGAGGCTTAGGCGACCTCTGCTCTCCCCTGCCCCAGGGGAAGACGAAGTTCCAGGGCAGCCAGAGCCAGAACTAGCTGTTCCAGTAGCTACGAAGTGGCTTTCAGCTCCTCTAGAAGGCCGCTGGAACCAAGTCCACCGCTTGGTCCCTAGGAAAAGGTTCTGGAATTATCTGGCTATTTTTTTTTTCCTCCCCTGAAGCCCTTTCACAAAGCAAAAAGGAAAGCAGTCAATGCAGCAAATGTCCCACAGCCTTCCAGACAGTCTGGACATATCCATCCCGGCCAGAGCCAGCTCATTACACACTGTGAGGAAACCAATCCTGGGTCCCTAAGCAGGTTGATGCTGGCCCGTAGGCAGGAATGTTCGTGAAGGACACAGAGCATGAGGAGCTGAGCTGGACCGAGTGCATCAGTGTCCTGGAGACTTCCAGAGAAGACAAATCCCTTCCTCAGCACCACGGAGGCCACGAGTTGGGGGAAATGCCTCTGAGGACCTCAGGGATGCACGTCATTAGCGCAAGTACACACAGTGCCCGATGCCAGTAATAGCCATTGATGAGCAAACATCCTCACAGAAAAGCAGATAATGCCTCATCCCTGCCACGGCTAAATTGTTTTTATAAAATTCTCATCACTGTTCTAAAGAATAAAAACATCACTAGCACATCATGTCCTCATCAGGGTTCAGGACAGGCCTGGGCTCCATTCCCGGCCCCGGCACTCGCTTACTGAACTTAGTAATCTTGGGCAAGTCCTCCCACCTTTTTCTTTTTAATTAAAAAAAATTTTTTTTTGTTTTAATTTCTAGACTTTGAAATCTGTTTGTTAGTGATAATATAACACTTACTACCATTACTCTCGGGTGCCCACTGTGGGTTAGGCCCTGTTCTAGGAGCTAGAAAAATAGTGGCAAGTAAGCAAACAGACAAAACGTGCCCTCTTCAAGGAGACAGGTTATGTTGGCTGGAATGATTTTATAAACAGAAGTGTTAACTCCAGGGAAAAGTTGGAATTAAGAACACGTTGATGCTTGGAAGAGGGACACTGCTGAGGATCTTCAGATGGTCATGTTTTCCCCATTCTGCAGCAGCGGTCACCGAGAGTTACAGAATTTAGGCTGTCACAGGTAAAGTACTTGCCACAGTGTGTCTGTTGTAAAGTCGTTGCATCTGACTTCAAGACCACCCCGCCTGGCCTTCAGTTCCACACTTCGTGACGCTGGAGCGGCATTAGGTCTGCCATATTTAGGTGGCCTTTGCCACCTGCCGCCTGGTAAATTCTAGCCCTAAGGGGCCCTGGAGGGACTCTGGGAGGCTGGGAGGCAAGAGGAACTGCACCTTCCCAGGTGCTCTCTGAGAATTTCCTGGCTTCTGTCCATCAGTTGCCGCCGTTCATCCTCGCAGTGGTGGATGAGTCCAGTTTGGAATTCTGCCAGCAGTTGCCGAACCAGCCTCGGAACACCCCTTCTGGGACTCCGGCGCCAGCCGAGCAACAAGCATCCCCTCCTCCAAGGTTTGCACACCATCAGTACCGAGGTGCCCCTCCTCCAAGCTTCTATGTGTTCCTAATTCCAACTCTTCCTTAGAGTTAACAGTTATTCTTATAAAATCTCCCCAGTCAACATAACTGGTGTGGTTCCTATCTCCTTGCTGGAACCTGCTTTATGACCTTGGGCACTCAGAAGCTGGCCTAGCTGATTCTAGGCCTTTGTTCTATCCACTGTCTCTCCCATGATGTCTGTCTAGCTGCAGGTCTGTGGGAAAGGAGGGTTAACTCTGACCTCTGAGCACACCCCCAAGAAGACCTGGCTAACCTTTTGTAATAAAGAAGGAAGACAGTGCTCAAGTGGTCATTCTCCAGAGAGGGGGCACTTGCTCCTAAAAAAAAAAAATGAAACCAGTCTGCAACAGCTCCTTTGCCTGTCCACACCCCTTCTGAGGGCAGCTGGTGGCACTCTATTCTGTGCCTGCCCTACCGTCATCATCTTGCTTCTTTCCTGCCTATGGGACTTGGGATTTGGGTCAGACCAGAGGTCTCTTGGTTTGGGGCAAAGTAGATCCTTTCTCTAACACCAAGGATGAGTCATAACTGGCCTCAGCCAGTCATACTTATCTCCCTCCCTTTAACCTATGATCAGGCACGTGTCACTTGGTCTTGACCAATGAGACAGAAAGAAATGAGGCAGAAATCCACCCGGGCATCCTGTCGGTGAGCAGCAGGTACTACCCCTATGCTTTCCTTCTAGCTGGACTTCCAGCAGCCAACCTGGGACCATGAGATGGCATTATTGGGGATGAGACATGAACAGCTAAGAGCAACAAAACAAAGAATTAGCAAAGAAGAAGCAAAGCAGAGAAGAGCCAGGATTCTGCATGGCATGTCACAACCTGGACCCTTGTCCCTATTCTTCTCTTATGGGAATAAATGAATTGCTTGATACTGCTAGTAGTAGTTGGGTATTCTGCCATTTGTGACCAAAGGCATTCCCATCTGATAGAAAACAGCCAGTCCACATCAGCACAACACCCCTGTCTCCTCTTTTGGTGCCTGTTCAACCCTCACACCAACTGCTGCAGGGTGTACCCCAGAAAAGGCAGTCCCCCATCCTGACAACCATGGCCATCGGTCTGCTCTGCAGGGGCGGCCCCCAGCATGCCACACATGCCGCGTTGTCCTCTGCCAGGCTCCTGTGCAACCTTCAGAGCAAGAGGGCATATAAATAAAAGGCCTTATGTTTTATATGCTAGTCAATATTTATTCAGCCCCACCAGAGCAGTGGACTGGAAGGAACAGAGAGACTATAAAATGTCTTCTGTACTGAAGCTTGAAATCGTGCTGGAGGAAGGGGGCTTCTCCGTGCTCTCACTGCAAAACAGTCTTCAGCCCAGCAGAGCTTGGGAGCCCTCAGGAAGCAGAGCGGCTGGGGCAATCTGGTGAATGAGGACAGAGACAGCCCAGGGCTGCGGACACATGGCAACAGCCACACTCTCCGTGCAGCTCCAACCTGTGCCTTGAGCGGCTTATCTCAAATGCAGACGGTCGGTCCTGTGTCCCCAGGGATTGCTCTTCTCTCCTTCCTTAGAGGACCTCACAGGAAAGCCCACACTTTCAAGGGATGCAAATGAGGGGTCTTTCTAAAGTCCTTTTTAGGACTTTAGATGTTTGTGTGTTTGATGGAAGGCACCCCCTCCACCACCCACCCTGACATCTCGAGTCCCTGCTTATCCTCACTTTTCCCTGATGCTCTTTTCTTGCTTTTCTCACCCTCATGCTCTCTTATCTGCTCTGTTTGTCCCCTCATTGTTCATCTCTCTCCCCTCTACCTAGCCTTTACACAGCATCTGTTACTTGCTTCGGGCGGGGCGGACGATTCTCTCTCTACTCAAAACTTTCAAAGCTCCCCCTGGACTACTCATCCCAGTTCCAAATCTGTTGCCTGATATTGTAGAACCTTCCTCTCTCTGCCCTCTGGTTTCAGCCTTATCTTCATCTCTCCCTTCCATGGACATTGTGTGCTCATTGGAAATGATTCTCCCAACCCGCTCCAAGACCCCTTTCCTCTGTGCCTTTTCTGAGGCTGCTCTTGTTCCGGAGATGACTCTCTTCTTCCCCATCAGGAAGAATCTAATCAGATGCCTCCTCAGTTTCCTTCAATCTTTGCTTTTCTCGCTGGGAGAGGATTTTTCTGCACCTGGATCGCTAACAATTCATACTCATTGCACTAGAATCAGTAGAATTTTCTGTTTCGTGTGTGATTTTTTCCCCCCTTCTTTTACAGAATAAATCAATGGTTCTCAACCAGGGGGTGATTCCCTATCTCTACTCTGGGACACATTTGGCAGTGTCTGGAGACATCCTTGGTTGTCACCCTATGGGGGTGCTCCTGGCCTGGTAGGGAGAGGCCAGGGAATGCTGCTATAGACATCCCCCAATGCGTAGAGCCCCCCAACCCCCGCCACAGCAAAGAACTGTCCAGTACAAGGTGTCAACACTGTCAAAATGGAGAAAACCCGCATTAGGTTATAAGCTTCCTGAAAAGAGAAACCACACTCCCTGTTCCTTTTATTCTCCACAGTACACAGTTTTGAATGTAATTTTGTTCATTATTTTAAATGAATGACTATAGATGTTTAACATACATTTACTTACTCTGTCTTGAACCCGTGTGTAGATGCCTACTGCCCAAAGTGTGATCTGTCCTCTGCATTACCCATATAATATGACCATTAGCCACCACATATAATATATAGGAGGGCTCACAGGGTAGCCCTTCATCATTGGCATTCTCCCAGGCTCTCCCTGCATTGCTGGGTCCCATAAAGCAAAAATCCCAGCTCATATTCTCTCCGCTCCTTACAGAAATTCCTTCACTAAGCTATGCTTTAGTATATTATGTCTTCTCTCTTTATGGGGGGTCAATAAAAGTAGCACTCTCCTGAACAGTTTTTCTGTGTGTAGAACTTGAGTTAGCCCTATTTTGTGCACTCCCCACACTTGAAGGTGACTTTAATGCAGTCCCTTCATTTTACAAATGAGGAGAGTCAGTTTCTCTGTGTTATTCACCATCCTTTATCCAAGGACCTATATGATAAATTCCTACCTAACTTTAACTCCAGGAACACATTTTGTCTTTGTAGATGTATATGTTGTCGAGTAGACAAAAATCTAGGCACCTTAATATGCTTCTCTTTTTGGCTTAGCTGTCAGAAAAGTTAGCACCAAATTAAAAGTGCAAGTGTTAGAATCTCCTCCACTCAGGTGTCTGAAACCATCTCTTTATTTCTTTCGCTTTCTTCATCAAGAGAGTTATCCTTAAATACCTGCTCTTATGCTGTGTTTCAATCGTTTGGCTGCCTCAAGTCTTTTGAAAATGAGTGGGTACAAATCCTAAGTGAAACAAACAAAAACCGCTTTGCGCTATCACGAACCATGTTCTGTTGTTGGGGGCCAACTGCCCGGATGCTGGGCTGTAGGCAGCCTGCTTAGAATTTCAGCTCCACCACTTGTCATCAGGGTCACCTTGGGCTTGTTACCTAACCAATCTCAGAATTGCTACCCATAGGATTGGCGAAAGCATCAAATAAGAAAGGACACGTTGATGAGAGCCCCTTCTTATGTCTGCCTGGTAACAGATGAGTCATGCGCATATTTCCTGTTTCAGTGTCCAGCCTTGTTTATGCAGTCCGTCATGCTATATTTGCTCCACCGAGTGCCTGCCTCAGCCATTTTTCAGTAATAGGAACAAAATTCTCACTTTAACAGAGTTTCTTCTTTTAAGAGGGAGTGGGGAGCGGCAGAGGGAGAGAGAGAATCTTCAGCAGGCTCCATGCCCAGTATAGAGCCCAAGACGGGGCTACATCCCATGACCCTGAGATCATGATCTGAGCCGAAGTCAAAAGTCGGTCACTTGACTGCCTGAGCCACCCAAGCACCCCAATACAAATTCATATAGTTATCATTTATCTCCCCATTTAAAGCTAATGTAACTCATACAACGTTATCACTCTGTTCCTGTGATTTTCTTTGGGAGGGTAAGTCATGTAAACAACAGCCCAACACTCTACTTTGGGTCCTTTGATTAGCTGTTCTGGTAGCTATTTTCAGAGCTTGGCACTGTTTGTGCTCCTGTCACTTAGGCTTAATGGCTGGTCTTGAGGTTTCACATTGTAAATATAGGGAATATGGCCAAAAAGGGCTACTTTTTTTCTTCTTGCCTAAGATGGGATGAATTTAGAAACCAGTGGAGAATACCAACTATTCTACATGTCTTTATCATTAAACAGTTTCCCATTTGTTTGGAAGCACAGAGTCCCTGGGGGGAGAAAAAAAAGCTAAAGAAACACTACAGTTTCTTCGAAAAAAAACCTTCATTTTTTGAAGTAGTTTGATTCTCCCAACTCCTGGTGAGGAACTGAAGAATGAAGGCTCAGAGAGACCTCAGGGCCTGGCCTAGTCCTAGAGCCTATTGCCATGCCCATGGAGCCGGGGGGCACACTTTTCCAATGCTCCCTACTAAAACTAAGACCCCAAGTCCTGAGACACTTACATTCTTTACTGAGTTGAGAGGAGGAGATTTGGGATTAAAGTTTGTGAACCTTGGGGCACCTGGATGGCTCGGTCAGTTTAGTGTCTGACTTTGGCTCAGGTCATGATCCCGGGGTCCTGGGACTGAGTGCCTCATCAGGCTCTCTGCTCAGCAAGGACCCTACTTCTCCACCTGCCTGCTGCTCCCCCTGCTTGTGCTTTCCTGCTCTCTCTGTCAAATAAATAAATAAAATCTTTAAAAAAAAAAAAAAAGCTTGTGAAACTTCCACCTTCTAAAGCTGTGTAATCCAAATACGGTCATCGTTTGCCTCCTGTTCCCCTTTAAATTTACAGTCCAGTTAATGAAAGGAAATCAAGTTAAAACCCCAGTTTCTCAGTTTCACTGGCCACATTTCAAAAGCTCAGTAGCCACATGTGGCTAGTACTACCCATGCTGACAGCTCAGATGTCCAACATGTCCATGGTCACAGAAAGAGCTGCTCAACAGTGCTGTTCTAGAATCTTCTACTGACAGGGGGTTCGTGCAGAAGAGAGGCATCGCTGCACATCCACGATTTTTTACAGTTCTAAAATAGCATTCTTTTCAGAGGAAGGGCTTGGAGACAGGGGCTCTCAGTGGTTACCCCTCCCTGGGTCTCCTTTTTTGAGGGCTTGCCTGTTTGGCACCCCAGCCTCTCTTGCAATTACAGAGAGCTATAGGCAACAATGAGTCCCGGGGGCAATTGACCACCATCCTTTGCTCCATATGTGTGTGTACCTGAATCCAGGCGTGTGTCCCACTCAGTGGTCAAGGGGCAATCTCCAACACCTCCAAGAAATGTTGTCCTGAAAGCATTTCTGGCCCCAGGCGGGATCCCCCTCCTAGCATGGCCCTGGCAAGAGGTCCTAGTATCTACCCCAAATGGAAAGGATGAGGGATAATTTGGTTTCTGCAAGGCCAAGGGCTGGCTTTACATTTGCTTCTTTTATATTGGTTCAGAGAAGTGTCCAAATATGGTTTGAGATGCTTTTGTAGTTTCTAGCTTCCCAGGGAGGTTTCTATTTTATATATTTCAGTACATAAAAATATACAAACTAAATGCTATCACTACTGTCTCTCTGTGTCCCTGAATCCAGCTGACCTTGACTTTTCTGAATTCTCTGCCTCTCTAGAGGCTTTGGCACGGGGACAGATCCCTCACTGTAGTACCCGCATGGTGCCTTTGAAGCCTAAAACAATCTTTTTTCCTGGTCCCAGAATAGCACCTCTGTGATTACCCTTGATGCCCCGGCTGTCGGTATCCCAGGTTTCTGGCTCTGCCTTCTCCTTACCTAGATAACGTCTGGCACATGGAGCATTGTATCTTTTCTGCCCCCAATTTCACACTTTCCTCACAAACTTTATTTATAAATGCATGGTCATCCATGGAACTCTTCCCATGTGCCCAAAACAGTGGTGAGTGCTTTCTCTGTGTTACCCACATTTCATTTCACCCCCTGAGCAGCTACCTCCTCCTTCTGAACCACCATTACCTCTCATCTGGACCATTGCAGATGCTCCCTAACACATGTCCTTTCCTCTGTCCTTGTCCCCTTTGGTCTGTGCTCAGCTGAGCAGCCAGAAGGAGGCTGTTCAAACGTGAGTCAGATCATGTCATTGCCCACTGCTCCAGCATTGGCAATCTCTTCTGATTCAGTGCCCAAGTCAAATGGCCTAGAATACCCTAAGCAATCTGTACCCCTGACTGCATCTCCTACCACTTGCCCCTCCTTATTCTGAGCCAACCACACTGTCCTCAGGGCCTTTGCACTTGATTTTCTTTCTGCCAGATGTCCATGTGGTTTGCTCCTTTGCCTTTTTCAAGTCTTTATTCAAGCATCGCTTTCCCAGTGAGGGCTTCCCCGGCCACCCTATTTAAAATCACACACACACACACACACACACACACACACACACACGTCATCTCCAAAGCACTTAACCATCATTAATGGATCCTATATTGAACTGATTTGTTTATTGTCAGTCTTCCCAAACAATGAATCTAAGCTCTGCAAGAATAGGGACTTTTGTCCGTTTTGTTTACTGGCATATTCCCAGCACCTGGCACATTTTAAGATACTCAGTAAGTATTTTTGAATAAGTGAATGAACTCTGAGATCTGTAGTCAACTCCGATTTTGTGGGTGGGGAAACAGAAGGGTAAAGTTAAGTGACTGGCCTGTGATCACACGGCTGGTCCCTCAGACTCCAAAGCTCGTGTGCTTCAGCCCAACACATGCTCCCACCCGTGACAATGACTAACATCCCATCGATGCTCTCCGGAGGTGCCCCACCAGCCCTCACCTTGCACCTGCTCCCCTGCCCACTTGTGTGTTCAGGCAGAGGACTTCCACAGTGCGCCAGCCTCAATGAAAGCAAGTTCAGCAAATTCCACAAATGCCAGCTCTCCGCAGGCAGAACTTCCAAAAATGGCAGCATCTCCATCCCACCCGGGCCAGAAAAGCTCAAAAAAATGCAGATTCTCCAAAGACTCGGGTGCTAGATCACTGTCCTCTTGGGTAGCCTGATACTAGGTAAGGTACCTATCAAACAGAGCCGGGAATAATAAGGGACACCTTTGATTTTGACCCTGAACAGAGGGTGAAGAGTTCAGCAAATAAAGACTGGCCTGTTAGCAGATTTCTCATTGTTGTGGTGAAGAGGTTACATATTAAATTTAATTGCGATAAACTATGTAGAGGAGAAGGAAAGTCCTTTAAATATTAGCTAGTGAGTAGATAGAACAAAGCAAACATTTTTTTTTAAAGAATGGGTTTGTAACTATCAGTACACTTTTTAAATTTTTTTTTAATTGTGGTAAAAGCCACATACCATAAAATTCACCATCTTAGCCATTTTTTAAAAATTTATTTTATTTTTTCAGTGTTCCAAGATTCATTGTTTATGCACCACACCCAGTGCTCCATGCAATACGTGCCCTCCTCAATACCCACCACCAGGCTTGTCTTAGCCATTTGTAAGTATACAGTTAAATAATGTTAAGTATATACACACTACTGTGCAGCCCATCTCTAGAACTTCCTCATCTTGTAGATCCACAGAGCAGCTCTCCATTCTCTCCTCCCCCAGCCCCCCGTGACCATCATTCCACTCTTAGTTTCTGCAAACCTGACTACTCTAGATACCTCATAGAGTGCAATGAGGAAGAGTTACAGCATGAGTCTTTTGTGCCTTGTTGATTTCACTTAACATAATGTCCTCAAGGTTCACCCGTGTGGTAGCATGGGTATGCTTTTAAAACTGATTTTTGCTCCTGCTTCCTTTGATGAGGCTGGAGGTAAAGTCCAGGGACTATTTTTAGAGATGATTATTTTTTCATAAGCATTTTGTCTGCATTTATGATGCGTAAAAGTAATGCTTTGTTTACAATCACCCTGTTCAAACGGTTGAGGCTTGCCATGCAGCGGTACTTTTCCATTTGATTTTACTTTTTCCATTAAAATAAAATCATTTATTAAAAACAATCATCAATAAATAGAGAACACTATTTAAATAAGATATACAGTGTGGGGCATGTTTTTGCACAGCGGTTCTCAGACTTTCCCCAGAAATCCTGGGTCCTCTGATGCATGTCAGGGCCACTGAGGAGGGGTCTGGGAGGACTGAACTTTGACCTCAGCCCCTTAGTTTGGTTCAGAGAAGCTCTAGTTGCAAATCTTATATTGTGCGGTCCTGCAAAATATTTCATTTGAATAAAAAAAGTTCCATAGTGTGGTGACA
>CM053604.1:108777161-108942020 GCA_028646535.1 Procyon lotor | reverse complement strand
GGCACTTGCCTCTGTTTTCCTCTCCAGACCTGTTCATCCTTCCTCAGCACCCAGTTCAAAGACAGTTGCCCTAGAGTGGTGCCATCAGCCCAGGAGTCCTCTTACCTCTATGAGTTCTGACTCCATAGCCAAGTAACAGGAATTGCTAAATCCCTATAAACAAGTATAGGGACAGGTCAGAAATCACTGGGCAATCCTTTCTCTAGACTAGATTTCCCAACTCTTTCAGGTATTTCATGAATGTTTTTCTATGGCTCCCTTGGGAGCTAACCTTCAAGAAAAAGGCACAATCTTAGAGTAGGTATTTGACAGTGTGGGTGGTTGCGGATGATGCTGAATCACACAGAAAACAATTCGGAGAGATTTTAAGAAGTAGTTCATGAAAATACTGTTTATATTTTTATTTTTAAAGCCCCACATCAAAAGAAAAACCAATTTCCATCAGATTTCACTGTTATCTGGTGGGCGAGAGGAGTGATTTTTTTTTTTTATCTCGATGCCTCCCTACATATACACACTCCAGGAGAGGCTCCTGTTACCAGTAAAAGCACTGTTTCCCTAAAGAGCAAAGAGACAAGCATCAGCAAGGTCATTCACCCTGCCCAAGCCGAGGGGGTTGAGTGTGTGGATAATCACTGCCTTTACCAAAATGTTGCACAGATGTCCTCCTGGTCCAAGGACAGGTGACAGAGATCTAGGTGCTGCCCTAAGTTTGAAGACAACTGAAGTTAGAATTCTTAATCTGAAGTCCAAAGAATGCATGGACCCCATGAAATTATACACAAATTTTAGAATGTGTATTCGTTTTTCCGTAGCTGGAATCTTTAGCTTTCATTGGATTCCCAAAGGGGTCTATGAACAACACCCCCACCCAACACAGGCCCTGCCACCAAAAGCCAAGACCCGTTGAATGAACACACACCCAGGAGTTGTGATGACTGAACAATGATATGGGATTTACCGGGGACACTTTCTGTCACAAAGATCTGCTTGTGCTGGGGTGTTAATTTCTGGCATGTGAGGGACCAATGTAAAAATGGTCACTATCAAAAAAGAAGGTAGTTGCAGAGAGATCTAGAGTCCAGTGAAACCTTGAGGTCAGGACCAATGTTGATGGCTCAACATTCTCTTGTTGTTGAAACAGAGAGGAGAGGTATTATAGCCTTTAAAGCCCAGCGATCACAGCAAAGCATGTCTGCTTCCCTGCTTCCCCGGGGAGAGACTGAGGGGTCCACCAGGAGCCCTCCAGCCCTGCCTTAGCCCAGATGTGTTTGGACTCTTCCGTCAGTCTCCCAAGAGGGACCCCACAATCTTGCTGAGTCGTTGGGTCTTCCTATGTCCTGGGATGGGGGCTCTGAGAAGTAGGGGGTTGCTGGACTTTGCCAAGGGCTTTCCTTCAACCCCAGTGATTCCGCTTCCTTCTCTGCCAAGTGTGGCTGGGACAAATGCCCAAATGCAAGCAGAGGGGAACTGCCCTGCCAACAGTCACCATTAAGCCCTTCTGCTCAAGGTACATTCATGCTGTTCTCAAATTTCAGTTTCTCATGAAGGATCTGGGTCTCTGCTGGGTGTCCCTTGCCCTCTTTGGAAATGCTTCTGCTATTTTATGCTCTGCGTCGAGATTCAATCCGATTTCCTGAGGTAACCAGCACAGACCCACGAAGCAAACTACTAGAAGGGATGGGCCAGGAGGATGCAAATGACAAATGGGAAAACTCCTTCTGTGGAATTCGTTTTCTTCCTCCAACCACCTGCCTCTCCATCCCTTTTGCTAAGGCTGATCTTGGAGAACTAGTTTCTGCTAAGTAAAGAGCAATGGGGACATCAATTTTCTGTCAGCGACAGCGGCTTCACCACTTCCTGTCCTTCATTCAAGCGCATGAATGCTTTGCCTAGATCGCACATTTCTCATTTAGTGCACCTTGAAAGCCTGCTCTGTCCCTGGCTCATAATCTCGGAGCCGACTGTTTATGCAAACCGTGGATGGCATCTCCACAGAGGTGCATCAAAGCAGCGTGAAGGAGACATTTGAGCACACTCAGCTTCCTTCAGACGGAGAAGTCAGTTTCAGAAATTAGGCTTTTAAAATCTGAGGAACAAATTTAGAAACTTAACATGAGTATGTCTTCAAAAAGTTATGTTTTTTTTTTAAGACACACAAAAAGTGTTTGTGTCATTTTCTAAAGGAAAGGACCGAAAGATGGCCGCATCCTCTGAGGTGAGCATTTCAGCTCTGGGCTCGCTGTGGAGTTTTCACGTGACTTCTGGGGCTACTTCTTGGCTGCACCCCAGGACTCTGAGGGAAGCCTCAGCAAGTCATCTGCCTCTTCGAGCCTCACAGGACTCAACGAGTACAAAGATTTCTACAGCACTTTCATATATCTTCTTATAGATCATTCTTCCAGCCACCCTATGAGGTAGGTATTAAAAATTCTGTTCAGATGTAGACACCGAGGCCCAAAGGATTGAGGGTATTGCCCAAAATCACACAGCTCGGAAGGGGCAGAACCTGGCTCGTTTTCAGGTCTTCTTGAGTCCGGCATACAGCCCACTCTACCCAAGGCAACCCAGCTCTCAGATACCTAAAAAATCTGGAATCCAGTCTTTTCTGAGAGACTTGAGACGCTAAATCCTAGGGCTGGAGGAATTTCTTTCCCCACTGTCTTGTCCTTTGGCCTTGACCGGATGTACCTATTCTTTTGTCTCTTGGCCTGGAGAGGAAATAGACAGCGATGACAGTGTTCTGAGACTTAATTAATCTCTTTAACATTTAACTGCCTTGGGTGAAAGGGTCCAGGCTACAAGATTTCCAGAAAATTCTCTGCATGGAGAATATAGTTTTTCTTTTGCAAAACTCCTTTAATAAAAAGGAGGGTGGGGGAGTCTTCCCCTAGGCAGGTGGGCAGGAGGAAAGAGGAGCATCAGGGAGCAGGGGGCGCTCCCTGGGAAGCCAGCTGGCAGGAGCCTGGAAGGAGTCCGAGCAAGTGGCTCACAGCCCCCAAAGCGGCTCCCAAGGCAGGCCGTGGCGTCATGTGACGGATGGGTGACCTTGGTCAGGGCGGCTTGTTTCTTCATTGTGCACCACACGGTGGTGGAGGGGAGTGCCACCCCCCGAGATTTGACATCTCAGCCTCTGTGATAAACAAGGCTAAACGAATTAGCCAGGAGAAAAAAATTAATTGAATTTTATAGAGAGAATGTTTTGCTTATCTTGTCTTTGCTAACAAAACCAAGACAATCCTGGCGCTGTCGTGGCTTTTCTCCCGTGTCTCTTATAAAGAGCCCATGATTCGGGCGATGGGCAAGACGGGCAGGAGCGTGTCCTGTGGGTCACATCCCAAGTCTCTCCGTTTGCAAGGCCTCCTCGGAGCCTGCTTTTAATTTGCCACTGAAGCCTGGGAACTGCTTCCAGATGCTGCCCATGTGGCTTCACATCATTTCTCCCCAGGAACATAATCCTGGCTAGCTGATTAAGAAGAAGGAGATGAGGGAGGGCCAGGACCTGGGGGGTCCCCAGGGTCAGGTCCAGTATCCTGTGTTGGCATTATAGGGCTACCCTTGGGCACCCAAATTGCCACCTGTAATCTCAGCCTAGAATAAACTCCACTTTCAGAGGTAGGAGAGCACGAGGCAGCAACCTCAGGACTGACTTTAGGGCTGTTTCTGTGAGGTTGAAATTTCCTATAAGGCAGGTGAAATGATGAGGTTGTCTCAGGAGAGAAGGAGCCTGGGAAAGAGGGCTGAGCCAAGAGCAGTGAGAAATGAGGTCTATGATTTCCTCTTTAGAAAAATCCAGCTCCCTGGCCACTGCGATTGCTTTTATGATTTGGGCAAGTAGTCTAAGGGTACCCGATCTGCTTTTGCAAGTCTCAAGTTCAGGTCCCAGGGAAAGCTAACTGACATAACTTACCTCCCGTGCCTTTCCTCTTCTCATTACCAAACAGGGCCAACTTCCAGCGGATGGAGGATTCTCTGCTGACTGAGTTCTACGGACTCTGTGGCTGTTTTTTGACTGTAGCACATTTTGTCTGTGACAAGTCAAAGCAAATGGAGGTCCTGGGAGTCCAGCTTGGAATTCTAGACCCACGCGTGTCAGGGTGTCAAAGGTTGAAAGTCGGAGGGCAGACATTATGTGTGTGTGTGTGTGTGTGTGTGTGTGTGGAGTGGGGCTCAAAGGAGGCCCCTAGGCTCCCAAGCAGGACCCTAGAGGGCTCAACCCTAGACTCTGTTTTTGTCACTGACTCAGCTCGCACAAGGAAAGACATGGGGTTCTTTCTCCCTGGGTCTCCATTTTCTTGTCCATCAGAAATGACTGCTAATCCCGGCCTGTCATCCTCATGAAGTCGTTTTAGACTGATTTTGTAAAGCTGGCAGGAAGGATTAGGCCATGTCACTCAGCAGAGCTGCTAGGGGAAACTCGCTAGAAATGCTAAAGACTGTTATGGTTAGGGGTCAGCTTCGGCCCATGGAATCTGGGATGTTCACGGAGATGTGGTCTAGGGAATGCTCACGTTCTCTGGTTCTAGATGTGAAGGCAGGCTCGGCCTGTGTCTCCTGGGCTTGGATTGCTAAGCACAGTTGAAGTTAAACCTTACGGCAGCCTTTCTATGAACCGGAGACTGTTGCAGTCAATCCTCTTCAAAACTGTATGAGGTACCAGCCATTATTCTCCACACTTTGTAGACAGGGACACACTGGGTCATGTTGAGGCGAAGTGACCTTCCGGTGACTCTACTGTCAATAATAGGCTGAAGCAGAATTTGAATCCAGGAAGCCTGCTTTCAGAACCCAAGGATTGCTGGGGAGGCCCTATGGAAGTGTTGGGTGGCGGGGAGCACATTCCACTGCCGATGTCATCAAGTCACTGAGGCACCCCCCTTCATCTCTCTGGGCCGCAGGTCCCTCACCTATAATGAGGGACTTCACAAAGGTCCCTTCCATCTTTACAAACCTAGACGTTGTAGTTTACCTGTAGTTGGGGACAAGGTCTTCCTGTGGAGCAGTGGGACAGTTACCAAAACAGAAGCAGAAGAAATCCAGATGTGATCAGAACAATCACCAGCAGGATTACCGCCATGACCGATGGCCCTTCCCAACACTCGCTAGGTGCCAGGTACTAAGGCCTTCGTAGTCCTCATCTTGTACAACAGACTTCTCGGGGAAGGCCTAAGGCCATCTCTGCTTTGCAGGTGCAACAGCTAAGGCCCAGAAAGATTAATGAACTTACTCAAGGTCACATAGAAGTCTGGGGCATTTCTCCCTGCCCCTCTGTCCTCCAACCTCATTCCCTTCCACCTTATGTCTGAGGGATAGATATTTGGCCCATGGAGACTCCTTGCAGGCCACCTAAGAACTGAAGCTGAGTTCTGGGAAGGACAGGTCAACCCTGGGACATGGTGATCAAACAGGTCAGCTTCAATAAAAAGCAGGCTTTTATTTGGCTTCTACCTTTAGACACCTCGGGGAACCAGATCTTGGAAACTTGTGTCAGAGGGATCTGTCCCCACTTTCTTCCTTTTGATGAAATATTGAATTTAAATGTCAGCAGAGAGGTGGAAAATAAATAGGCTTTGCACTGATGGATCATCGTGGTCCACATTTTCCAGGCAAAATGTAACTGCTGACCAGAAAATGAGTGTAGGTTCCAGCAAGGAGGGGAAGAAGAAGAGCTTGGTTTCTAAGTGCTAAGAGGGAAGGCGCAGAGAGTGGGCAGAAGACAGTCAATATGTACTCCTTAGGTCACGGGACTGCCCCCTGGAAAGCTGAGAAGAGGGAGGAGAATGGAACACTGGAGAAGCTACCCATGTTGAGCAGAGCCAGTGGTCTGCCGTGACCAACACCCAAAGCTCGGTGGTGACTGAGTCCCAAGGGTTATTTTTCTCTAGCATCACTGACACCATAGCCCAACGTGAGTGGGAGGTGGGGGGTGAGGGGAAGGTGGCAGGCTCTGTGCCCCCTGGTCATTAGGGACCCGGGCTCCTCCACCCGTGTCTCTGGCATGACCACCAAGGCTAGGGACTCTTCACTCCAGCATGAGGAAAGAGAGGTCTCATGAATAAGACACCCCTGCTCTCACCACCTGGACAGTCCACCACTCTCCCTGTCATATTCTAGAGTGAGAATTAGTCCCATGGACCCATCTACCTGCAAGGAGACTAGACTTTAGCATACTGGTGCTTCCAGGAACATGAGGAATGGGCTTGCTGAGTCCCTAGTATTGTTCCTGCCACATTAAACTTCCGGGTTCTCCAAAAGTTGATCCCCGAGACCTTCTTCAAATATTAATAGAACTTACTAGGTGAAGGTCTCAAGACAGTTGTAGGGGATTTCATCCTGTTCCTTGGTATGTGTCTAAGAACAGATAGAAAAGCTATTTAGTGGTTTTTCTCACGGCAAACAGTGCTGTAATAAAAATCCGTTTGGCCCATCTGATCACCATATTCCCAGACAGACAAAGACCCAGATCAACCCGCATATTCTGAATGTAATGGTACATTTAGTATGAGCCATAGCTGATGGCTGCTTGTTAGCTTTCTGAGTCTGGCTCCTGTGTTATTAAAGCTTATGATGGTCATGTGTGCTCATCTGAGGACAGGTAAGTTCCACCAGTGGCTCTCAAACGTTATTGTCTTTTAGGATTAGCTGAAAAAATCCTGTTAAAATACAGATGTTTTCCCTCCCACCATCACAGAAATTCAAATTTTATGGGTGTGAGGTGGGACCCAGAACCTGCAATTTTAAAAAATTTATTTATTTAGTTGAGAGAGAGAGGGAGTCTGACAGTACAAGTTGGTGGGGGAGGGGGAGCGGGTGGAGGCAGAGGGAGAAGCAGATTCCCTGTTGAGCAGGGAGCCCAATGCCTGGCTCCATCCCAGGACCCTGGGATCATGACCTGAGCCAAAGGCAGATACTTAAGCAACTGAGCCACACAGGCGCCCCAGAATCTACATTTTTAAGAAGCATCTGAGCTAAGTCAAAGCAAGGTAAAATCCTGGAGAATCCAGTCTGGAATTCTAGACCAAAGATTGCAGCCACTGAATAAGACCATAGTTGAGTTCTTCTGCAGGGAGATCATTTTGGAATGTACTTGAATCTGGAGTAGTTGATACAGCTGATGTCACCTTAAAAAATAAACAAGCAAATGGGACACCTGCGTGGCTCAGTCAGTTAAGTGCCCAACTCTTGATCTCAGCTCAGATCTTGATCCCAGGGTCTTGAGTTCAAGCTCCACAGGGAGCCTACTTAATAAACAAGCAAACAAACAAACAAGCAGACTTGTAACTTGACATAATACACTGCAGTGAAGGGGTGCCTGGGTGGCTCAGTCGTTAAGCGTCTGCCTTCGGCTCAGGTCATGATCCCAGGGTCCTGGGATCGAGCCCCACATCGAGCCCCACATCGGGCTCCTTACTGGGCAGGAAGCCTGCTTCTCCCGCTACCATTCCCTCTGCTTGTGTTCCCTCTCTCGCTGTGTTTCTCTCTGTCAAATAAATAAAATCTTTAAAAAAATTTTAAAAAATGCACTGTGAAAAGCACAGTCGGTTTCGGCTACAGGTCAGATGACACGGGACCAAGTCTTAACTGTTACTAGCAAGTCAAATTATGTAAACTTACTTCAGCAAAACACTTATAAAATACGCTTCCTATTTCTTCTCCAGAGAGTGAAAGTAATAGCAGTCCCACACTTACCCTACAGAATCATTTGGATGATCAAATATATTTAAGTAAGGCCATGTTTTGAAAACTATAAATTTCTGTAATACTAGCAGGTAATATCAATATTAGATAAACTGAGGGAGTTATTTACACTACAAAGGAATCATTTGCTTTACAAAGAGATTCCTTAACATTCTTTAACATTTAAATGCTTGCTTACAGAAAATTAATTGGGGAATAAGGCCAGAGGAATGCACTATGAATGCACTGTTAAAATTTTAAGTTAATAAATCAGAACTAAGTTTTCTGAAATGATCATCTACGCCAATAGGTTGATTTTAAATATTCAATTCGCATCTATCCATTGCTAAAAGCAAGGTAAAGCTCAAAATATATCTTCTTCATAATTGTTACTAATGAAAACAGAAGTTCCCCTGTTAATGTTTGCGTAGATAGTTATCTTATTCTGCCTTTCCCCCGATTTCTTTCCCGTTCTGCTTCTCAAGAACTATTATCCAGAAAATAGCAGACGGGCTTATCCCCAACATTTGCCTTTGTTCCCACTAATCCTCATCCTGGGTCCTAAATCCACATCTCTGAGAAGCAGGACTGTGCTGTGGGGGAGAAATTAGAGAAACTGCACTTGAGGCCTCCGGTCCTTCCCCTCTGCCTTCTCACACTAAGGCCAGAGATGCAGGAAGTAGAATTGGAGGTTTCTAGCTCTGCCGATGTGGGTAAAGGTGGTGTGAGACATGGGCATTCTTAGGGGAGATGGTAGATGGGGTATAAATGAGTAGAATGGAATAGGGACGGGGAGGACTTTGGAGTCCCACCCAGTCAGGTGGTAGGGCTGTCCGGAGAGCTGTGCTAAGACGAATTCTGGACCCTTATCTGGGCACATCGGGAAAGAAGGCCTTCACTGATTAGCGATGTCTGCCATGGGTGAGGCGTGGGAAAGTACGACACAGTGTGATCCTCGACCAAGATGATGGCCAAGGAGTGGGAAGGGCTGGAAAGAGGAGAGAGGAATGAATAGATATCTTAGGAGCTCCTGGCAGAAATGTAACCGGAGAATATGTTACTTTTCTGTTAGTATTTCCCAGACTTTATCTTCCAAACCCCACTCCCCACATTCCTCATCAAAACTACAACATATCACGCATGTTTATGAGCAAGTTCCTTGTCCTTATCCCTCAGCTCCGATGATCTCCCTCCCACTGTCACCTTTAATCTTGCAAACCCTTGGAAAATTCCTCTTCTCCTGGAGAGCCTTCCTGGGCTGCAGCTCTGCAGTGGCTAGAAATCTCCAACTGCCCTTGTAGGACTTCACTGCATCTAGAGTTCTGGGTCTGACTTAGGTTTTACCACGCAGAAGTATTTGCCCAGGATTTGGAAGGTGGAAAGGAGGCAGAGGCTGGGTCCCTGCTGGTTGGGCCGGCCACCTCACTCATGGAGAGGCGGGGGTTTTTGGCAGTGGTTTCCTGATCATAGCTGCTTCTAATCGAGGCTGTTTCCTAATTGCCATGGCCTCCTGATGGTGCTGGTATGCTCATCAGGGCGGTGGAGGCGTGGCTCCGGCCAGCAGCTGAAGCACAGGCTTCTGTATTTGGAACACAGTTTCCTGACTGTGAGAGAGGCAGGAGGCCCCTTGGTACCCAGGTTTGCAATGTGACTGTCAAAGCCACTTTTAAAATGCTCAACCTGGGGGCGCCTGGGTGGCTCAGTCAGTTAAGCATCTACCTTCGACTCAGGTCATGATCCTGGGGTCCCGGATCCAGCTCTGTGTTGGGCTCCCCGCTCGGTGTTGGCGGAGATCCTGCTTCTCCCCCTTCCTCAGCCTGTTGTTCCCTCTGCTGTGTTTTCTCTCTGTGTGTCAAATGAATGAATAAAATCTTTAAAAAAAAATGTTCAACCTGTTTCTTCAGTTTTCCAACAATTCTGTAAGCCATCACCTTCCACCCATACTGGGTAGAGTGGATGCTTTTCTCTATACCTGAATTCTGATTAGTGTCAGGACAAGACTAAACTTGTCATAGGGTTGTTGCAAGTGTCCAGGCCGATGAGAAACAGGGTCGTGGGGACGGAGAACGGACACATTAGAAAAACATTTGCGGAATAAAAGTCGCAGTACTTGGGGATTAACTGGGTGTCGGGGGTGCAAAGTGAGAAAGAAGCAATTGCTAAGACGACTATTTTCTGACACAGGGGAACTGATTGGAGAGAAACCCAACAGATAATAAGATGAGGACTTCCAGGGAGAAGCAAGCTTGGGGGTAGGAGGCCAAGATTGATGAGTTCAGGTGTCCATGGGGTATTCAAATAACTTCTCTCTTCTTTCCTAATTAAATCAGTTATAAATGCATAATTATTTATTAATATCCATTTCTCCCCCGAATCTGGGAACCTCGTGACAGTAGGAACTACATCATCTCGTTCACATCTGGCACCATCCGGCACCAAGTAGGTGCTTGGTAGACATTTGTTGAACATTGAATGAGTGCACTGGATAATAAAAATGGTAATGATCGTAGCCAGCACCAGCCAGATGGGCGGTCCCGGGCGCTGCGGCTATGAATAGTAATCTGACACTCAGCAGCTGATGATGATGATGACGGCGACGATGTGTTTGACCAGGAGCATCTCTATGGTTAGAAAATCAAGCCAGAGGTGCAGAACTCCATCAACATTCTTCCAAAACCCAGAAGAAGAGGCCAGAGTCTCCGACTTCAATCAAATCATGCCTCTCTTACATATTCATTAAGTGCCCACCGTGTAGTGGGCCTATTAGGAGGCTTTCCCAGGTGCTTTGCAAGTGGAAAGACTTCTGTTCATCCGTCATATACTCAGTGCGATTGCCAGCTCTTGTGAATCAAAGCCAAGTTGACTCCAGCAACCCAGGGTAAAGCGTGCCCTCGGCCAGACTGATTTCCTGCAGCTGCTCGCAGGGTACGGCAGCAACCTCATCATTATCTGCAACGTGGTAATTAAGCCGGGCTGTGATTGGGGCAGGCTTTGTCCCCATTTAGCTCATCCACTACAGGCCTGTGGGCTTGCTGTATGGGCCCTGCCTCCTTCTCTGCGGGTGCTCGAGAGGCCGTTCTCCAATCCATCAGTCCTGACGATGCTTTTAAAACCATTTATGATGCCCCCTTCTCTTCCAGAAGTGAAATCCATAAAGACCCCAACCTATATGCACGTATAATTTCAAATAAATCAGGATCTTGCCTAGTGGTAATATCCAGGCCCTCGGGGAAATTGTTTGATAATGGTGATGATGATGATGATGATGATGTGTTTGACCAGGAATATCTCTGTGGTTAGAAAGTCAAGTCAGGGGGCACCTGGGTGGCTCAGTGGGTTAAAGCCTCTGCCTTCAGCTCAGGTCATGATCTCAGGGTCCTGGGATCGAGCCCCACATCGGGCTCTCTGCTCAGCGGGGAGCCTGCTTCCCCCTCTCTCTCTGCCTGCCTCTCTGCCTACTTGTGATCTCTCTCCTCTCTGTCAAATAAATAAATAAAATCTTTAAAAAAAAAAAAAAAAAAAAGAAAGTCAAGTCAGAGGTGCAGAATTTCATCAGCATTTCCCCCAAACCCGGAAAATAGGCCAGACGACATAAGGAAAGTAACTCACAATGAAATGTATATCTCAACATGCAAAGGAGGTACTACTAGCACTTCAGCAGGTGAAATCCTCACAGATGCCCATGCACGTGCTTACAGATGCAGACTGGGAACGTGGGACATTGGCAACTGGAAACTATGGCTGCTATCAAGGTCTGGGATGTGTACCAGGATAGTCAATAGTCCTCTGATAAAGATCCAAACAAAAGAAAGAACAGTCTTTCCTTGATTTGCACAGAAGTCTCATTCTTTGGAAATTTACATTATGCTGTACACAAAACAACCCCCTCCTAAACCCCAAAACTTCAAAACTTTGCAGTAAGTTTCTAGGTTCAGATGATGAAAAACAGGTTTTTCACCTACATCATTGTCCAGTAGGACAGATGAAGTTACGTAGGACACAGACAATTCTTCACTGTGACAGCAGTCCTGGGCTGTGGTCTGCTCAATGCCAGAAGAGTCACTCAATCACCGTGACCACCCAGAAAACTGCTCTCCGCTTTCCAAATGCCCCGAAGAGGCAGTGCCACCCCCATTGAAAACCACAATAGGCTAGCATGAGCTCCCCGGTCTGATCTCTCCATTCAGCAAACTGTCTACTTGAAAAAATATGGGGCAGGAGGTGTGTGTAAAGATTTGGGAAGATAACAGGAACCTGAAGTGGTTGTGGATCCCGCCACCTGGGCACAGGGATGAGCATAATTGAAACTTACTCGGCGCACATTTTGCAGGGAGCTCACCTCTGGGAAACTCATAAACAAATAGCAGTGGAATCTCAATTGCCAGTTGTTACAGAGTTTATGTCTGTAATAGTGGTTTAGCCCGATGACTTGACGTCACTATCTGGTTAGAAGTATCCAAGTAAAAAGATCATTAAAAAAAAAGATAATTACATATCAAAACACTTTGCTGCAGGCATTTTACTAGGGATTAGGGAATAACTGCTTCAGTTCAAATCTTAGCTCTGCTGCTCACCAGCTGTGTGACCTTGGGTAAATTACTTAACATCTCTGTGCCTCATTAATAGGAATAGAGCTCTCATTATGTTTTTTTTTAATACATATAGAGTTTTTATGAGAATTCAGTGGTTCATATTTGTAGAGTGCTTAAAATAGTGCCTAGTATATATAGGAAGTACTCCATATATGCATGTTAAAATAACTAAATATAGTTGACCCCTGTCAACAACAGAGGTTGAACTATGCAGTTCTGCTTATCTATGAACTTTTCCAGTAAATACAGTACAGTATCATCAATGTATTTTCCCTTTCTTGGATTTTCTAAAGAACATTTTCTTTTCTCCAGCTTACTGTATTCTAAGAATATAGTGTATAGTACATATACAAAATATGTGTTAATGGAGTATTATTGGTGCTGTAATTGTATATTATCTGTAAGGCTTCCAGTCAATAGTAGGCTATGAGTAGTAAAGTTTTGGGGGACTCAAAAGTTATACATAGATTTTCTAATTTTTGGGGGGTCAGCCTCCCTAACTCCTGTGTTACTCAACGGCCAACTGTACATATGTTTTCAAAACAATGAAAATGTCTCATTTTTACAAAAAAGATTTGAATAAATGAGGTGTTACACAAGAAATAAAGAGTGACAGATCAATGACACAATGGACACAACAGCGGAGATGCCATAAGCCATTTCGACGAATGCAGCAGCAGTCTGGAGGAGAGAAGATTCCCACTGAGCTGCTCTGGGTGGCCAGCCTGTGCCATCGAGCCTTGTGCCATCAGAAGAGGCCGAGAGACTAAGGCAGAGCAGCCTCCTGCCCACGGGGCTGCAAGTGCATCCTGCACATTGGGGACTGGGGAGGTCCTCACTCGTGGACCCTCGCTGATGGTTGTTGGGTGGGTACCGTGAGAGATGAATGCAGTCCTAGGTGTGCGCGAGCGCGCATGCGCATCTGTATGTTCTGTCTCTAAGGCACTTACAGGGGAGTATGAGAGATGAGATAGTCTGCATTCAAATCACGTGAAGTAACAATTGAATGTTGCTGCTAAAGAACACGGAATTGATGTTTTTTTTACCACAGTCCCTTATTTTTGCTGCCAGAGAAGTTATAAAAAAGGTGTCCAGGGGCGCCTGGGTGGCTCGGTTGTTAAGCATCTGCCTTCGGCTCAGGTCATGATCCCAGGGTCCTGGGATCGAGCCCCGCATCAGGTTCTCTGCTCAGTAGGAGGCCTGCTTCTCCTGCTACCATTCCCTCTGCTTCTGTTCCCTCTCTGTCAAATAAATAAAATCTTTAAAAAAAAAAAAGTGTCCATACATCCTCTTTTCTGGGGGCAAAACTCCCTGTCTGCCTCCTTCAGAAAGTGGGGAATCTCAAACTACTCAAACTTCTGCCAATAAAAAAGAAAAAAAAAAGGAATAAATATCACCAGTAGAAGTCCCAAAATGTGGAGGTAACATCTAAAAAATATATGTCAGATGTTATATTATATATAACTATATGTATATGTATATACATATATGTATATAACTATATAAATGTGTGTGTATACACACACATACACACACACACACATAGTTTGGGATTGGAGACTAAAGGGCAAGAGAATAATTCCTCACTGATCTAAATCTCTTGGTGTCCTGAAATTTCTACTGCTTTGTTTTTTTTAAAGGATCAAAATTTGTCCTGGCTTAACTCTAAATAAAAACTAAATTTAAAAAAATGGATGTTAATGATGTATGGGTACTTAGAAAAGAAAGGAGGAGTCAATTTCAGCCCCATTTTTGTCTTGCTCCTAAACTTTTAAATAACCCAACCCACTGACAGTGGGGACAATTCAAAATTGTGACAGTGGTAAATCCTGTGACCAACAGTATTGCTCACCAAATACCCCGTATGCTCTCTCACACTTCTCTGCCCACCTTAAGAGGTGGGCCAGTAAGGTCTATGACTAATTTCAGCAAATAGTCTAGGAGCAGAAGTGGTGTCTGTTACTCTGGGCTAGAGAATTTCATGGCTGCAAGTTACCCCCTCCTCCAAATCTCTCTCCCCCAATCGTTGTAACCATGTAAACCCAAAGCCTCAATCTTAAAGATATAATGGAAAAGCCTAGATCCCTGAGTCACTGAAGAGAGGAGAGCTGCTTTGGACAGTCACTTAAACTTAGAGAAGATTTTTCATGAACAAGAAATAAACTTCTGTTGTCATAAGCAGCAGAGATTTGGGGAACCATTTGTTACCATAACCTGTCCTGACTCATACAATTCTGTCTCCACAATGGCTCCAAATCACTCCCATTTCATCTTTCACTCTCTTGCTTTTCACATTTCCTTGATTGCCTCTCACTTTGAATCCACATTTTAGTTCCTCTTCACCCTGCTGCCCCAAGGCTTAGAAAACCAGGGGGTATGACCTTGCTGTCCTGGTTGACCCAGCACACCCAGTGTGAAACTTCTGGCATCTTCTCTCTGGCTGGTTGACCATGGCCAAGGCCAGAAACTGAGGGACCTGGAGGCCAGGCAGGTCTTGACACCCCCTAGGAGTTAAAAGAGAGAGCTCAGACAGGAGCACAGAGCAACTAATTGGCCTCATCTCATTTGAGTATCAGGTTCTGTGGAAGCTAGAGTGGGACATATAACAGAGGGACCTCCTTGACTTGTTGACTTGACGGTAGCTCCAGCCCCTAACATAAGCTCTAGGGCATAAGAGGGTCATGCTAAATATTGGAAAAGATTGATTAGTTTTATGAGGGTCAGGTTTAAGCAATATGGTATGAAAATATGTGTCAATTAACTCATCTTTTACATATTCTAGAGAGTGCAGAGTAGTGGAAAGAACACTTGGCTGGAAGTCAGTCAATTGTAGTAAAATCTGGCTCTGCTATAATAATTGTGTGACCTTGGTCAAGTCACTAAGTCTTTCTAGGACTCGTTTTATTCATCCGCAAAATGAGAGGATTCGAACAAGCAGACCTCTAAGTCCTTACCAATTTTGATAGTCTTCAATTCTCCAAGTCTGAAACTTACAATCAAGCTAGTACAATAAATGTGTTTATATGTCTATGAATTCTAGTGGGGCCTATAGTCCTTTCTGACGCTGGCTATATTTTAGGAAATTATAACATGTTTTAAAATTTCATACTTATTTTTTTATTGTATTTTCTTTTTTTCAAATATACATTTGAGTTACATAAATTGAAAACAAAACCAAGGGGCGCCTGAGTGGCTTGGTTGGTTAAGCATCTGACTCTTGATTTCAGTTCAGGTCATGATCTCATGGTTGTGAGATCAAGCCCAGCATTAAGCTCTGTGCTCTCCTTGAGATTCTCCCTCCCCCCCACCCCTCTGCCCTCCCCACCATGTGCTGTCTTTCTGCCTCTCAAATAAATAAACCTTTATAAAAACAAAACAAAACAAAATAAAACAAAACCAGGAAGCTTCACTTCTTATGATGAGCACAGAATAATGTATAGAATTGTTGAATCACTAAATTGCACATCTGTAACTAATATAACGCTGTATGTTAACTATACTGGAATTTTAAAAAAGTCTCACTCCTATCCCTGTTTCTCTCCATTCAGTTAGGTAACTATTTTTGTTAGTGTCTAATCTATCCTTACAATTTTTCTTTACGCTACCAATTAATACTTTGAATTGCCTTTTTCTTATGTAAAAGGCAACATTTTATATATATTAGCTCCTTGTGAGCTTTTCTCACTTCAGAATATGTGCCAGGATTCTTCCCATATCAAAACATAGAGATCGTCTTCATTTTCCATTGCTGCATAGTATTCCACTGTGTGATGGAATGTAATTTATTTGAATAACTTCCCAACCACGAATATTCAGGTTGTTTCTGATACTTTATTATTTCATTGTTGTAATACATAACCTTACCTATATGTCATGCCAGTAAAAGAGATTTCTAGGAGTAGGATTGCTGAGTGAATGCATAAATAATTCTACATTATGGTAGTTACAGACAGATGTCCCATCACAGAGTAGTGCCATGCTGCCTTCCCACCAACAGTGCATGACATGTCTGCTTCCTCCAGCCTCACCAAGAGAGGATGGATGGGGTCATATTTGGACTTTTGCTAGTCTGATAGGTAAGAAATGGTATTTTCATATTATTTTTCATGTGTTTTTATCTTGTTGTCCATGAGGTTGAGCACCTTTTCATATATTGCAGAACAATTTACATTTTGTCTTCAGTGTCTTGTCCTAGGCTCATCTTTCTATTGAGTTTTTTGGTCTTCTCTATTTTTAGAAGGCTCTTATTTATTCAAAAGATTAATGAGCTGAAATCATTTTAACACTTTTCTTTTGTGTTTTTATGGTTTTGAAATTATTTTAAAGAACTAATAACTATTGAGATAATTTATTTAATAAAGGTAATGAATTCTACTCGATGCCAGCTATCGATGAGAAAAATGAGTAAGACAAAGGAGAGGCATTCTCTTGAAAAGACTAGTGACCATGGGAGGAGTTTAAAATATGGTCTAGTGTAAGACATAATAATAGTATCTGACATCACAGCAGTCTTCTACAACTTACAAATCCTTTCACATTCATCATCATTTTTTTTTTACTTCGCAGATAATTTTTAAGGTTGTGTTAGTTGGAGAAAAAACTTAAAAATAGCAATGCCTTCACCAAAACAAAATTTCTCTGTCCCATAAAAAGTCTAGATGAGTAGTCCAGGACTAGTATTGGGCTCCTGGTGCCAGAAACTAGGCTCTTTATGTAACATCAACTCATGGCTCAAGACAGTGCCAAAGGCACTTCTTGTCTCTTAAGGACAGTTCCAGGGAGCTGCTATAAGGCTGCTCCACTTATACCCATTTCACCAGAACTTAGTCACATCAAGTTGCAAGGGAAGCTGGAATTGCTCCAGGTTGCCATGTGCCTGTTAAAAATAGGGGTTCTATTATAAATGAAGGAGGATGGATGTTGGGGTTCAATCTGAAATCTTCCAAAAAATAAATGGGAAAGGCATTATTATCCTCATTATAAAGGATTAAAAAAATACAACTATCAAGATGTTGGACTGAGCACATCTACCTGATACCTCTCTCTCTCTCTCTCTCTCTCTCTCTCTCTCTCTCACACACACACACATACACACACACACAGGGAAAAATAAAACCCACAAAACACATAACAGAAAAGAACATGGAGAGGGGGCACTATCTGTGGATGAGTGATTTCAGCTAATTTCCTGCAGCCAAAAAGTACATGCAAGAAACTTTGATGGGGTTCACAGTGGAGAATGGATTCAATCTACCTAGAATTTGGGAGAAACTCAAGGCCTGAATTGTCAGGGAAGGCCAAGAATGAAAGAAGAAGTTTATTCTCATATATGCCTATTGAGGAGGTTACTTGAGTGTGTCAACTCCAGCAAAGCTAAAGCAAATTCCCAGAAAATTGTGAGTTTTTAAATAGAAGAAATAATAGAATTTAATTAAAAAAAACAAAAAACTTCCTGGATACCAATTGTTAGTGACCTCGAAAGCAATTAGTCCAAATTAAAAGAGTATCAGTGGACTCTAAGAGAAATATTTTCAAGAAGAATGGAACAGATTCCCCCCCGCCCCTCCCAAAAGAAGAAAGAAAAAAATCAGGTGGGTGAGTAAAGGCTGAATATGATAAAGAAGGCATCTGTTTCTTCTACCAACAAGAAAAAAGGACAATCAGAAACTCCAGGAAAAACAAAAAAATCATACAAATAGGAATTAAACTAAAACATCGCATTATTTCGAGCAACTGGATGCATGTGAGAGAGAAGACTCTACTTGTTCTTGAAACATTTTTCTTTGAGTGATAGTAGGGTCATGACATTGGAACCATAGAAAAGAAATGTAATCATGGTGCTCTACTTAGCTCTGTAACAGTATTTACATAACCAAGATGTAAGCATTGTTTTCTGGTTTTCAGTTTTTAGAATCAGCCTATAAACAAAGCAGGAGAAACTTAATTGTGGTTACAGGATAGATAGATTTGGGAGGTAGAGACAGATAGAGAGGTAGGAAAAAGAGACATTTGGCTTCTCTATTTATCTTACTGAGTGAGCAGTCAAAGGTATCATTGACCATTGATGGAAAAGAATTAGAGGTTCATCTGTAGTTACAATAGTAACAGAGCAACTAAAATCGCTAAAACTTTTAAATCTTAGCAGGGAGAGGGGGAACACAAATTAGAACCTCATCTTCCCTAGAAGGAAGTGGATAGATAATGTCTACTGAGGTTGTTGATCAAGACAGAGCAGTGTAAACATATCATTTGAAGATGCAAAGAAACCACAAGCGGAACTAAAAACAAACTGGTTAAAGGCTGTCGTCTTTGAGAAGTGGAATGACGGTGAGGAGACTTGGGTCAGGGTACTGTTTCTTCATATTGCGAAACCTTTGGGACCATTTGATATTTTAATCAGGTGCATAAAGCATTCTGATAAAATTTGAATTTAAGTCCTGGAGATGCATTTCATTACCACATTGTAAAAATACAAAAAAAAAAAAAAGATTACAAACTAAAGGAAATAGTCACAATAAAGTGAGCAAAGGTGGAGAAACTTGGACAGGTTAAGTGATTTAGCCTATTTCACACTGGCCCATGGCTGATAAACAAGAGAGCGGGAATTTGAACAAAAGTGACCACATGACCACTGGGCTAGCCACCACTGGGTCCACAAAGTCCGAGGTGCCATCTCTGCTATCTAGGGATGTAGGATCTAAGTGAGGTATGACCAGTCCTGCAAGGACCTTCCTTTTCTACACATCTGCTCCAGGTAAGGCCCCAACATCACTCCTGAGCCTTGCACATCCCAAATCTCTTGTCTCCCTCCTCCACCTGGAAAAAGATAGGCGGTCAGTCACAAGTAGCATTTGAATTCCTCATCCATCCTATGGTGGTTGTGCCTATTAAAAAAGGGTCATTCCCATCCTAGACCCAGCTTCTCATCTGCATTCATTGTTTCCTGGTTAAGCAAGAAGGATTAGAATATTGAGAACTTCCACTTCCAATGGGGAGCTTGAAAGAAAGCCCTAAAGACTATCATCTAGAAACATAAATCAAATATGTATTTACATAGCTATGAGGCTGTTAGAGAAGAAATAGAAGTTCCTAGGAGGTAACATACAATGGCCTAGTTGAACCCTGAGAAATAAAATATAGACTGACAACACTGGGTTTTGGAGGGAGGGAGCCTCCTTCCTGAATGTTGAAAGGACTTGGCGTAGTTTTTGAGTGTTGAGTTTGATGTTGATCAGACCAGCCTGGAGGTAAGTAAGCTTTGCCAGGTGGCAGGGACGTGGTCACGCTTCTGGTCAACAGTGGATGCGTGTTGGGGGCTCTGGGTGGGAGGGAGCTGACCCGGCCTTTACTGAGTGTTGATGTGAATCCTGATTGGGAAACCATCTGTTTTTCTTTAGGATGTCTCCTGAGGACCCTTGCATATGCACAGTAGATCCAATGGTGGGGTGGGGGGACGGGGAGGGGTATTCTGGTTAAGTGGTCCTCAGTCCTCTGGGAGGCTGCAGAGTTTATAGGAGGCCAGGTGTCCAAGTACACACTCATATGCACAGTAGTCATGGATTCAAACCATGTTAGTCGTACAAACTACCTTTCCCACATGCATATATATGCTGTTGTGAGTAGTAAAATACAGAGTTTTGTTTTTTTTATTTTTAAACACAAATAATGTTAAAGCATTATTCAATTGACAGTAACTTTTTACATTATCTAGTTTCACAAAGGACATTAAAAATGCAATCACACGTCTTTTCTGTGCTCCCCCAGCTCCTAATTATGTTTCCATGTCACCCTCTGATCTCTATGGTTTCTTTCAAAGCACTTAACACAGTTTCTTATAGTCTTTTTCCTTTCATGCCCATTGATCTTATGGCAGTCTCTCCCACTAGATTATATACTTCATGAGGGCAAAGAATGCATCTGTTTTTCTCACAAACTGTATTCCTAACTCCTAGCAGAATGCCCGGCACATAGTAAATGCTCAGTAAATATTTGTCATGCAAATGAATGAGGTGGCAGGGCTGGGGGAGGGTGTTCAAAACAATTATTTATTTGATTATTAAGAAGTTTGGGAAGAAATGATCTGGTTGTTGTACAACTATAACCAAGACCAGGAAGAGCCAAGAGAATTACCAAAGAGACATGCTGGTTCATTGCAAACAGGGAGGCAATCCCAGCCCAGTGAGCTGTCCAGCATCACTGCCAACTTCTAATAGCATTTATTTTTGAGCTTATTTGTAAGTAATGGGATGCTGGACCTGATTCAAAGCACACCAAGCAAAGGCTCAGCCTCTTTACTGATTATGATCTAAAAGAGTGTCCAGTGGAAATTTTATGTAGCATCTTTTTTGTTGACACTTTCTCAGGAGGTTTACTATAACCTATATACTTAGCCCCCTCAGGGTGTAGAGTGATGTCAGTCACAAACAAAAGAGGGGACTCCATTTTCTGCTGTCACCTCCCCACTCCATTTGCCCCGAGTCCCCTCCTGAACCTGAAACTCAGCTGTGTTATTTATGGAATGCCAGCCACCAGTGAGAACTAGGTGCTTCGGGGAAACACACAGAACTTAGCAGGCATGGTACCTTCTTTAGAGGAGAAAACAAGCAAGTCCACATTTATTTTCCTCTGTAGCTAGGGTTCTTTCCCTCCAAAGATCTATTCTGGGTATTCTAGCAGCTGCAGAATTGACCTGCAAATAAATTCAACTACATTCACAGTTCCTAAAAATGACTGACCAGCTCACTCACAGAGGTGAGAAGAAAATATTTTCAGAGAAAGCAGAGGTACGTAAGAGAAAGTTACCTAAAACAAGTAGAAAAGGCTTAAGATTGCCCAAATCCAACACAGATTCTGGCTGTTAGGAGGTAGAGATCACTCCAGTTATGAAGAAAAATCTCAACATGTGTCCTACATGGCACCTTGCCCCCATAGGGCACATCACTTCCTTTCTTCATTTATGGCTACCTGCTGTCATTGCTCGACAAGGAGAGTAGGCGGGAATATTTAAAGACTCTTATCTCTACTCCCAATGAACTGGAACTCCCAATTCTGGAGGTCACAGCTAGGAAATAGGGTGATCAAAACACGTTTTTTTTCAGATAAAATTTCCTTTCATTTTGACAATTAATAGCAGTATCTAGACTTCTAAAATACTTTTTCTCAGGCCATTTAGGTTGGTATACTCAGAGAAGGTCTCAGGACAGAGTGGTATTGATGACTAGGCTACTTGGGATGGCAAAGGTCCTGTAGCTTGCTCGGGTTTGGGCTGCAAGATGGCACATCTCAGCTACCTTTCATGTCACCACCACTAACGAAGCTGGCAGGTGACATTGGAGGGAAAATAATTTCAAAAATAATGTTTCCTCAACCATTCTTTATTCTTGGCTGAGATAAATATTATCTATTTTTTATCCCTATAATTTAATCCTTATAATATCTAATTTATATATATAAATAAATTACAAATAAAATATATAGGGATAAATTATATATTTATCCCTATAATATAATCCCTATTTATTATCTCTGTAATAAAAAGATTAATAAGAGAAAAATTAATTTATTTTTTAAATATTTTATTTATTTATTTGAGAGAGAGAGAGACAGCACAAACCAGAGTAGGAACAGAGGGAGAGAGAGGGGGAAAGAATTTCAAGCAGACTTAGCTCTGAGTGTGGAGCCCACCTCGGGGCTTGATCTCATGACCCTGAGATGGTGACCAGAGCTGAAACCAAGAGCCAGATGCTTAACAAACTGAGCCACTTGGTCACCCTAGAAAAATGAATTTAACTACATACACACACACATCCGCCCCACAAAGATATGAGGTGCCAAGACAGCCTGGCAAGGGAGGCTTATATACCATCCTGAGTTGAAGAACAGGACACAGGTGAGCCTCTCTCTTTTTTGGTCTTGGCTATTTGGAAGGGAAACAAAGTTCATGGGAAAGTCACTATGTTCCAGGAGCTGTGCCGGGCATTTTCCATGTAATAAGCCACTTAATTCACCCAACCACTCAGTGAGGGGCTTAAAGCTCTCTTATTCTTGTAGACATTAAGAATAAACAAGTTAGGAAATATTACGTTCCTTGCTCAAGGTCACACAACTAATACATAGCGGAGGCAAGGTTGGAACCCATCATTTTTTATCACCAAGCTAAGGTTTACTTACAGGCAGGAAGTGTGTTTATATCTACCAAGAAGCCCTCCAGACACAGTGGCCGCAGTAGCATTGTAACAGAACGTAGGGAAAAATGGGACCATCGTGGACCCTATCTTTTGCCCTTGAGGAGTTGCTGCTTCCTGCCTTGTGGGGCAAGTGGGCAGAGCCCTGCTTTGGTTCCTCTGCAGAAAAAAGCAGGTCCATGTCAGACACACAAAGTTCGCTTTTCAGACCTTTCTACAAAACTGCAATACGTTCTGTTTCATGCTTCCTAAATTATATTCAACAGGCAGCTGTGCTTGGTCAGAATCTCGTAGGTGCCCCGGGATTCCAGACGGGGCGGGGGCTGCCCCCTGCTCTCTCTGGCTGGGAATAATACAATTCACAAATGTGGAGCATCTGGGGAATTTGGGGGCTAAAAAGAGAAGCCCCTGGTTGGAAGTGGCTAAGATTCCTGGACCTTCGTGGTGTCGGGGAAGAGTTTCAGAGATGTTTTGCTTTTGCTGTGGTGCTAATAATAAAGCAGTCATGTTTTGACCGTTACCGGGTCGCATGCATCTTACCAAGGACCTTTTTTACAGGTACCATACGCACCCATTCCACCCATCCTGACAGCATTTAATCCCCTCAAGGAACTTGAGGGGTAGATATTAGCCAGCACATATTACAGATGGGAAATGGAGGCTCAGAGATCATCAAGAGCTTGATCAGGTTTTATTTTGTTTTTAAGTTTTGATTTATTTTTTTGACAGAGAGAGAAAGCACAAGCAGGGGAAGCAAGAGAGGGAGAAGCAGGGAGCCCGATGCGGGGCTCGAACCCCAGACCCTGGGATCATGACCTTGAGTTGAAGGCAGACGCTTAACCGATGAGGCCACCCAGTTGCCCCCAAGAACTTCCTCAAGTTTTCACAGCTTAAAGACCAAGCTGGGATTCAAACCCAGGCTGCTCCACCTGAATGTTTATAATTTTAACAATATATTGCTACCAATGAACTTATTATGAAGTTAACGAATGTATCGGAGAGGCTCTTCTCCATCTCATACCCTACTCACCAAATGCTTGAGCAATTAAGATAGCTTGAGTTCACTTATGAGGGGAATGGAAAAACAGCACTTGGGTTTGTCCCAGTTACATGAATTAATTCTGTCTCGGGGTTCTGATGGCAGCATAAACCAAAGAGCCCAGAATCCCATGATGAAATTATATCGTTAAAGTCCTTGGCAGCTTGGCTATTATTTTATGTAAAATATATGCATGGCTTCTGAGAACTCCTCTCCACCAGCAGACAAGATGAAAAAACTATTAGCAATGATAGGATTCTGTGCTATCATTCCGGTATTTATGTGCCATTATTGATAGGAATGTTGCTTGTTTGGAATCTGGAAGGCAAACAGAGTTTCAGATTCCAGCCCTCTATTGTGGAAAGTAATAACACTGCAGCATAGCCATGCAAATCAAGGAACTCTGAAACCCCAAACCTCCAATCATAGCACCGGGCGCACACCAACATTCCAAACACGCCTCTCTCCCCAAAGAGAGCCTGGCTCATGCCATGGAATCTTTTCAGAGCCAGCATCAAAGGCTGCGTGAGGCCCAGTATTTGGGACATCTCATTGCAGCCCAAGTCCCAACGTAGGGTGAGGTCAACAGGGCAAATAACTGAATAGTTTTCTCCAAAACGCCATAGTTGGAATTCCCTCTCCTGGCCTGGGTTCCCTCCCTCCCGGCTGCACCGTCCTCCCACCCCCCACTGCCCAGGCTATCTCGCATCCCTTAGCCTTACAAAGTCCTCCTGGCACAGTACCCGGCTCGTCCCCCGCCCCACCCACCTGCCACACCGGCACTGCCCAGCCCAGGCATAAAAGAACTTTCCTCCCGCAGAGAGGGACGGAGCTCGAGACACGCCCAGGCTATCTATAGAAAATCCCTCTGGGGGTTCTGCTGACAAGTCACTCGAGATCCCTCCTTGGGCTTTATTATGTCACAGGAACCCTGGATGGAATGCAGCGGATTAAATTCCAAGCCCTTCCCTGTGGCTGGGCCCCGAAGGGGGGGAGCCAGCCGCTTTCTGCCGGCTCAGGGGCCATCTGCGCTCTCAGGTGCCCCCTACTGAACGTTTTTGTCCCTCAGCGCCGCAGTCCGAGGCTGCTGGATGTAGATCTGGGGGCTGCTGGCAGTTCGACCCTCTGCTCTCTTACAGGCTGGCAGGGATTTGGGCGGAGGCTAAGAATGCCGCTTTGACCCTCGGAGCTCAGCGAATGGATTTGGGCAGGCCACTGCTCCCCTCTGAGCTTTGGTTTCCCCACCAGAAGAACCCCTGGACTATGAAACTGTTACTATCACTCCCGCGTGGAGGCTGGGGAGTGGACACGGTAGAGGGAGGAAGGTCATAGCAGGTGCCAAGGTGGAATCTGGAGACTGCCATGGCAGGCACAGGTCAGTGCACCCTGAAGAATGACAGAAAAGATGCTGGAGCAAGGAAATACTTCCAATGTGGGCTAGTTCTTCGGAGAGGCAAGGATATTGTCAGGTTACTGAAACCTAACAGCCCTGTGTATTCCTCATCTACAATATGAGTAGTAATAATACTGATCAGATAGGTCCTTGGAGATGAATAAATGGGTCTATTTATTAGAAAGGCTTCAAAGGGTGCCTGGTATGTACTAAGACTCCCCCTACCCCTCCTCCCCCCTCCTCCTCCTTTTTTCTTCTTCTTCCTCCTCCCCCTCCTCCTCCTCCTCTTCCTTCTCTTTCTCCTTCTTCTTCTTCCGTGACTTACCCACGATTTTTGTTACTATTAGGAAATATCCCAGAGCTTTTACAGCCAACAATGCTTTGCAAAGACCCGGAGTGTTGATAACATTTATTGCACGTTTATGGCATACCAGTCATCCTGCTGAACATTTAAAATAATCTAGCATTTCAGAACAGTCCTGTGGCAAGAAGTACTATCATTTCCATCTTTTAACATGGAAGAGCCCGAGCACTAGTGACCTGTCCTAGATCACAGAGCCGGTAAATGACGAGCGCCATCAGTCCTGTCCCACCAGAGCTTGCCCAGGCTGGAATCTTCTCTGGCTGGTTGAACTCTCACACACCCTTGACCTTGCTTGGGTCTCCTACAGAGACCCAGAGCAGATCCTAATACCTGCTTTCTTTCGTAAAGCAGACGTGCTAACCACTCCACTATGGAACTGCGTCTAATACCTGCTTTCTTTCGTTCACACGGTTGTCTCCGGGAAAGTGCCAGGCCAACTCACGCTCTTCCCAGAAGTGGGAGGAAATTTAATTTTCATAGAGGAAGGTAAGTCAAAGGAGGGAGGAGTGACCTTGGACAGTCTGCATTTTCGTGGGATTCTCCTGCTCCTTCTCAGAGAACAAGAAAGGACAAGGGGACATAGTATATATTTGACCTAAGCCAAAAGCCCAGGGAGGCTCCTCTAATCCTGGGGAGGCCACTTGTGTTATAAAAAGTAGATGGTTCCCCACTTTCAGAACTTGTCAGATCTTGAATCTTTCCGTGTGTGTGTGTGTGTGTGTGTGTGTGTGTGCGCACACACGCGCACGATGCACACTCGCACAAACCGATGCTCTCGGTAATAACACATCACTAGGCTGCCACCCTAGCAGAGCATATGAAACATGTAAACAAATAATAAATTATGCCTGTGCCAATGGGGCATAGAAGCAGTAACTCTAAAATATTACCCAGGGGAGAGAAAGCTTATTGACACTGTAATAGAACACCCCAATCTCATCGCCAATGGCATTATTCACACCCGGAGTAAGTTGGCAGGATTGTTACTTCTTGAAGGAGAGCTTTGTTTTTTTCTTTTTTCTTAAACATCAGATTTTTCCCCCTTGAAACAATGCAAATCTTTCCTTGTGAAGGGAATTTGAAGAGCAGATTCCTTCCATCGTTATAAAAGGGTTGCAGGTTGCTCAGACTGAAGGAATTCCTGATGACAAGGTTTTAAGTACTGCTCATTTGGCAAGGTGGCTGTCACTGAGCCTTCCTTTACATGGAATGCAGACCTTGGTTCCTAGGGGGAAGAGATCCTTTGAGGATCATGCCCCTGTTGGGCCCTGGGTTGAGAGGTGATGCCGCTAAGCAGACTAGAACCGTGGTCTCTAAGGTGGGGTGTCACACCCAGAGGGTGCTATCCCTAAGCAATCCATTCGAAGCGAAGAAAGTGTTGAATTTTTTATCTTTATTTTTATGTTATCAACACCATTTTTTTGCAATTAAAAGTTTAAATATATATAATGAACAGGGTAAAATAATGAACTTCCTATGTACTCATGTAACTAACCATCATCCAACTTCAAAAATCATCAATTTATGGCTAGTCTGTTTTCCACTGTTCATCCATGTACTTGCTCCGCCCCTTTCTCCTCCCACATTATTTGAAGCATATGCCTCCCTATAGGTTAGGAAAGGCAGTCTTGTCCATGCAGTCACTGGACACCCCTCACTAGCCCCCAGGACACTTTCTTATAGAGAGATAAAGGGCCCACACAGCCTGGGCTGGGTTTTATTGCCTCATGTGGGAATATCTTTTCCTATTTTCGGCTCAGTAGATGTTGATTTGCTCTGCTAAACATGCGTATCAGTGGCTCTCAGGCTCCCAGTCTTCAGTATTTCAGACCTCATGGGAGAGATGTTGGGGTCCTTCCACTCTGAGAGGACCTGCATGGAGGTCAATTGCCCTGTGTTGGCTGCTGGGAAAGACCCAATGGCCACAAGGGGCTAATGCCCACTATTGAGGCTGGTATTACTTAGTTTCTTCTCTATGATAAAATGTTCCACCTTAACTTTTCCTTGGTTATTCCAACACCACAGTAAAAAATGCAAAAGAGTTTGGAATCCAACTCTGGATTGGTAACCAGTGCATAGTATTCTGCTCCCTGGAATTGATAACTGGTGCTCTTTGCTATACAGTCTATCATTATGGCAATAAATATTTCAGCATATCGATCTAAACAACAAGTCCTCCCTCTTTAAAAACATATCTACAATATCATCATTATATTTTGCATCCATAATGATCCCTCTATATAATTGAATGCCTAATTCATGCTTACATGTCCTCAATTGTCTTATTCTTTTTAGAGCTTGAATTGAAATCCAAACAAAGTCCATACATTGTGATGAGTAAATATGTCCCTTAAATCCCTTTTAATCTATTGGCCCCTCTCTCAACTTCTTACTCTATTTTTGCAAATTTTTGTTTAAGAGCTTGGATTATTTTTCCTGGTTTTCCTCTACATCCTCTACAATCATCTTTGGATTTTGCTGATTATATTCCCATGGTATCATTTATTATGTGCTTTTATCCCTTGTATTTCCTATAAATGAAAAACCAAGAGGTTCTCTCAGGTTCAAATTAAATATTTCTGGCATCTTGACACTTTGTTCATGGTGCTATGGATATCTATTGGGAGAACATAATATTTGGCTGTCTCTCATTTTTGTGTGTGTGATATCAGCAATCTGTGATGATCATTGCCAAATCCTGTAATTCACTAGGGACTACAAAATGTGGCGTTCTATATGTCTGTCCTCATTTATTAGCTGGAATACTTCTGTAGGGAGAATCTTCTTATTAGCTTTTTGCTAACCCTGAGGCACAGTTCTTATAAGAAAGGCAGAACAAGGGGCGCCTGGGTGGCTCAGTCGTTAAGCGTCTGCCTTCGGCCCAGGTCAGATCCCAGGGGCCTGGGATCGAGCCCCGCATCGGGCTCTCTGCTCTGCGGGAAGCCTGCTTCTCCCGCTACCATTCCCTCTGCCTGTGTTCCCTCTCTCGCTGTGTTTCTCTCTGTCAAATAAACAAAAATTAAAAAAAAAAAAAAAAGAAAAGAAAGGCAGAACAAATGATTCTTTTCCTTTACCAGTTTTCAAAATAATAAGTTCATCACCTAATATTCTTCAAAAGTGATTACCAGACATTTTTAAAGTAGTTATAAACATACAAATTTTCACGTATATAATGTGGTTTAACCCATTTTGGTTGCTCAAAGTGACTTCAGTTTTGGCCAATGGAAACCTATTCAACTTGGCTCCTGAGCCTTTTGACATGACCCCAATAATAATTGATAGCTTCTTTGCTTTCTGCTATGATAAGTTGTTCCAAGCGTACTTCCCAGACTTCTCCAAGGAGCTGGTTCTTTTTAGTGGGAAATGGTACTTAAAGACCAATCTGTACTTAGGGTTAGATTATCCTTTTTTTAATTCTAATTTACATAATATATTAATACCGTGGTAGAGAGATAAAATGACAAACACATATACCCAATATAGAAAGTTTAGAGACTACTTATTTAATGTATATACCCAGGAAATGTGCTCGAATTCTGATCCTGAGCTCCCTTTCCTCTCGCTATTTGGCCTTGGTCAAGTTCTTTCTTCTCTCTCAACATCAATTTCTTCAAGTGTAAAATGAACATAGTCATAGCCACTTCAGGGGATATTGGATGACCAAATAAGATAGATGGTAGATAGAGATAGAAAGATAGGTAGATGATAGGTTAAAAGATAGATAGATAGATAGATAGATAGATAGATAGATACATACATACATACATACATACATACATGTACGTACCCTGGTCTCACTCAACAAATAAGAGCTATTCATAGTATATCAACTAAGACCAATATTGACAGAGTCCCACACTTGTGGAGGGTACTGTGTCTGCCCTCAAGGATCTTGCAAACCACAGGACTAGAGAAGCACCACTCATAGGGAAGCTCAAGCAACAACCATTCTCCCAAGGACTTACTGAGCAATATGCAGGGTGATTGTTTTAGAAGTTCAGAGGCGAACTCCTTGGCCATCTGGAAGTCTCTTTGAGAAAGATGGGTTTAGCTGGGCCCTGAAGGCTCACCTGAGGAGGTGGGCGTGGATATGTGGTTGCAGGGAGGGCATGCTGGGAAGAAAAAAGAGGAAGAAAAAAGAGGAAGCAACAAAATAGCGATAGGTGGAGAAGCTACTAGAAGACTGTCCCAGGAAAGAATGAGTGTTTCATGGTCCCAACCTTCTACAGAGGTGAGTCAGAGGAGGCTGGAAACCAGGACTCTGTTGGCTTTCAAGGCCAACATTGTGTCTCTCAGTAGCGTAGTGATACCAAGCTGCACTGAGAGGAAGGAAGGCATGAGGGCTAGCCCAGAAGGGCTTCTGGTGGTTGGTCTGTAGAAGGACAAAGCAGCCCAGGCACTAGACAACTACAGTGCCATCCAGAATCGCATAGGCTGCTCTGGTGTGTGACAGGCATCCCCCCACCAGGAGGGAGATGCTGCAGGAAAATAGAGACTTTCAAAACAGCTTTGATGACCCAAGCTCCAGAAATGCCAAGGCTAGGCTGGCAGCAGCAAAGCCAATGCCACAAACAACTGAAACTGTGCTTGCCTCTAAAAGCCTTGGCGGGAGTCGGGCTCCCATCTGGCTGGGCCACGTCAGGAGCTCACAGTATCGGGATTACATGCCAGACGCTAGGTTAAGCACTTAACATACATTCTCCCATTAAGTCCGTACGGTCAGCCTCCAAGATAAAGTGTTTCCACTTAACAGATGAAAACACTGAAGATACCAGAAGTCGAGCAATTTATCGCAAGTTAAATACAAGCTGAAGGTGGGATTCGATCTCAAGTCTGCCTATAAAACCCTCTCCCCTACTCTTTTCACTTTCCACTATTACTGACTGTCCCTTAAAATGGTGATCAGGTTCATGTAGGTACAGAATCTGTGGTCACCCATGGTTTAAGTTGCTATGAAAAAGAGTACATACAGGAACTCTTTTAGTTTTCTCATGCCTTATGAGAAGCTCTTCTATTATTCTTACTTTGGAACTTGAGGCCCAGGTCACACAGTGAGGACAGTGCAGGGATCCAAACCCAGGCAGTCTGGGTCCAGAGCCTGCGTGCTTGATCTTGTGCCATGCTCTGTCTCCCAGTAGGTGCCCATGTGGGCCAGGTCTTTTCTCCATCCCATGTTTCCCTTCTGAAGCAATCGTGTGCCCGCCCTGGGAGCACGGCGGGGGAGTGGGCAGAGCGGCCAGAAGATCCGGGGCACCAGATGTCAGGGGTGGCAGGGGATAGCTCTACGCTAACGACATCTGTTTCCTTATGCATGTGAGGTGAGTTCCATTCCCTCTGGCCCTTGATTTTGGAAATCGGAGCAGTCTGAATTTTAGGGCTCACAGCACACGTACCAAGGAGGGAGCCCATCCAACGACTCTGGTGTCAGAATTTTCTTTTTTTAATTAAAAACTCTTCTTGGGAGGTTTTATAAGGAAAGCACAGGCAGGTGGTGTGAAGAGTGGGGGGGGGGGGGGAATCTTCTTTTTCCCTTGGGGACTAAGAGCAATGCCTGTTCTACTGAGATTTGTAGTCCAATTTATCTTCCTTAAATGACCACATAGGAAAATGATCACAGCAGCAAAGCGACATTAGAAATGTGAAATGGATAAATAAAATGTTGGCGAGCACTCTGTCTGCTGAACCCACTTGAAAAATGGAGATCTAAGGAGCACACAGACTGAACTAGAAGGAGCCTTTAGAAGGAAGGCCACAGAACAAATGTCAAATGTTTATCTGGACAAAGAGAGAAACTGATGTGCGCAAGCCCTCAGGCCCTTGTAGCCTTCTTTCTTCCTGAGCGAGGCTGAACATTTCCACAGGTCATTTCCCTGCAGTGGTCACAGCCACCTCTAGTAATGACGGAGCACCATGGGGCGTTCCTCGTGGAAAGGACCTTTGAGGTCATGCTTTATAGTCTGACCACTTCCCTCTGCAAATGAGGATCCAGGCCCAGAGAGAGGAAGTGACAGGGCCTGATATTTGATGTGTGTTTTCTCATAGGATGTTTACCAAGTCAAATCATTCACCAGGTTGGAATGCAGGTGAAAGTCTCAACAACTGCTGATATCCGCGGGCCATACTGTACTCCGGATCCCAGCGAGCCTTCTGCAAATGTGATGTCACCCCATCCACTCAACAAACTGCTGAGACTGGCACTAGCCCAGTATTTTCAGAGGACATGGAGGCCCGGAGAGATTGTCTTGACCAGGGTCACATCGCCAGGAAGTCTTGGAGCCACATCTCAATCCACCACTGGCTCCAGATCTCATGTTCCTTCTTTACTGCCTTCTGACAAGAATAGGGAAATAGTGAAATAAGCCAGGACATATCTCCTGGGATATTATTTCAAAATTAAAAATCATTATGAACTTTAGGTGGTAACATGGTAAATACTCATTATACGGTGTTTCATGAAAACTGTAACACTGGATGTAAACGTATGCAGAAGAAAAATAGCAGTAAAATGTTTAAATACGAACAGTGGCTGAATTGTATATGATAAGCTTCTTTTCTTTCTGCTTTTTACCCATTTTAATTTTATATAATGTGGTATAAGTCTTTTGTAACAGAAGAATGAATATAATCATTTTTCTTAAAGAACTAGTAGTACTCTCTTAGAATCGATAAGGAAAAGGCTAAAATGAATAGTCATATATTTGTCTTTCCTTGGCCATAAAAGCTAATAAGTAATTGATTTGCAGCATGAGATAAAAGACCATTATACAAAGTCTATACATAACGCGGTTTTCTTTTCACATTTCATCAGATACAACAAAAACTAAAATTCGAAGAACTTCAGATCTGAAGCTACCCTATTTCTATGGCTTGCATAGCCGAGTCTATTAATAAAATGAGATGATAACCTTCCTATGTTTACCAGGGTGGTGACTAATCCTTCTTTCCTCAGTCTATGACTGAGCTCTAGTCAACATCAAGGCTCATGGACACACTGAGGTAGAAAATTCCTTCCCGTCCACTCTTTCCTTCCACACGTGGAAGCTCAAAATTAAGTCAAGTCACTTGCTCAAGGTCTTGTGGGTCTTCCTATTTAAATTCTGAAGATCAATTCCAAGCCCCTTGAAGCATAGTCCTTTTGTTTTTGTGCCAATCCCAGCAGCCAGTGCAGACCCGTCCTTCAGCAGACGAGTTAAAGCTTTGATGAGGGCACAGGATGAAAAGCCCAGTTTAATAAACATGGGCACAAGCAGCTGCTCAATTCCCTGAGTGTTTCCTAGGTGCCAAGCGCTATGCTAAAGGCTCTACAGGGGGCGATTTAGCCCCTAAGGTAAGCCTGTGGTACAGGTAATAGTATCAGTCTTATTTCTATGCTGAGGAATAGGAGGTTCCAGAAGACTGAGTCACGTGCCCCAAACGTATAGCCAGCTGGCAACTGAGCCACGGCATTAGCCTGGACGGTAGGACTTCAGAGCCAGTCCTCTCCCCTCCTGCATCACCCTCCTGCACTGGGGGGACTCATAGCGCCAACTCACCCACAGGTAGAATGTTATTCCTGGAGAGTTAAGAAACTTGCCTGAGGTAAGAAGGGGAATTTGCCTGAAAGCCAGATGTCCGTGGTCCTGAAACATGGCCAAAGCCATTTTGTAGCAATCCAGTAAGCCTTGAAATGACCACCTGAGAAAAGCAGCCAATGAGCCCTTCCTTCCTCCCCCCAAAGTGTGTCTCCAGGTCACCTCGGCCCCACCCTTACTCAGCATGGCTCCCCATTTTTTTTTTTAGATTTTATTTTATTTATTTATTTGACACAGAGAGGGAGATCACAAGTAGGAGAGAGGCAGGCAGAGAGAGAGAGGGGAAGCAGGCTCTCTGCTGAGCAGAGAGCCCGATGCAGGGGCTCGATCCCAGGACCCTGAGATCATGACCTGAGCCGAAGGCAGAGGCTTTAACCTACTGGCATGGCTCCTCATTTTTAACAGAAACCATGATCGGATGTAAGCTCAGCACTCATTCAATATTCATTCAATAAACACATGGCAGGTTTCAAGCCTTTGCAAGGCAAGAGGTGAGGAGAGGGTGCAAAGTTCTTCTCCAGAGTGGTACATGACTTCAAGAACCTTCAAGTACCAGCAGTCAAGTACACCCGACAGATGAGGAGGAGCCCGAGAGGCGATGTTCCTATGTTTGCCAGAGGAATTACACAAACATTTATATATCGTAATACCCATCAAGGCAGGCTTGAAACTCTGTGCACTGAATGGCCCGAGTTCTATTTCCTCTGTTAAAACTAAGTGGCCCTGGCCAAATTCAGGGTACACTGTGTTAACTAGTCAATGAGCAGAGCCAGGAAAATCGGTATCCAAGGAAAGGAGAAGAAAGGAATGAGCAGACATTTAAGGTGAGCCACTGAAAAGCACATACTTGGAAAGCAAATGCATCAAGAATGGGCTTTGGAGTCCTGTCTTATTCAGAATCTTGGCTCCAAACAATCACAGGCTGTGTGATGTTGGTAAGTCCTGTAGCTATTTTCAGGTTCCGTTTCAAAATCACTAAATGATGTACCAATACCCACCTTGCAGGGTTAGGAGATTCACGATAATGGGTACAAAATGTCTAGCGCAGCGTCTGCCATCTTGTATTGCCCAATGTGTGGTAACTGCTGTTATTATTTATAATCACTGGGCATTTCCACTAACCCTTGGCTTATCTCAGTGGTAAATTACATTGAGGATTTCCAGAAGTGAGGAAAAATAATGTCTTAAAACAAAATTCAACCATCAGCTGAGCAACATTTACTGGGGATCTGCTCTGGACTTCAGTGGGGTGGGGAAGCAGGGGATACTGCTTGCTTTTTCCATGATGGTGAGAAAATAAAAACTCAAATTAAACTGAAAACTGAACTAAGAAAACTTATTTTCAAAACACTAGGCTAAACCTCTGTGGAGAGAGAAAATGAACTGACCAATTTGTTTCAGGTCCAAAGGCAAACTATAAATGAAAATGGATATCCAGTTTTGACCAGGGTTGATCATCTCAGTTTTTTCTAGAGCCAGGTGGAGTAGTTCTGGTAATACAAGCTACTATAACAGATAACCCCCTGAAGATGTTTCTTTCTTATTCCCATGAAGTCCAACAAACTGGGGCTGGGAGGGATGTGAAAGAGGTCCTTCCAGGCTCAGGCTAGCTGAGCCTCTACCAACCTCAATAGGAGGATCCCAAGTCTGCCGTGGCATTGACATCCAGCCTACAGATGGCAGAAGCAGGAAGGCACATCTCTCCCCTCTGCCTCCACACTCCATTGGCTAAAATTTAGTCACGTGGTCGTACCTAATGGCAAAGGAGGCTGGGAAAACAATCTCTCTGTTCAGCAAGAACTGGAAATGGGTTTTCAGAATGGTAATCAGTTCCTGCTACACAGGGGACCTGCAAACACCAAGGATTCCTTGTTTGGGAACTCTAAAACCCATTCTTTCTTGTTTTCATTCTTGTAACTCCACCCAAGTATTTAGTCCTTTAGTCCCAGGTTCATAGTACTGCAGGCAAATCTCACAGCACAGGGACAAAATAGATAGGAAAATGAAATGGGGAGTGGTAGATAATACTCTAAAAGGGAAAAGTCAAATGAAATTTACACTAAGAGGGAAAAATCAACATTCACCCTCTCTGCTTATACAAGACTCTAAGGGGAAGCCTCTAAGAAACCAAGACAGTTTCACAGAGCTGTATCAGCAGATTTTGCTGTGTTTTGACAGAGTTAAATTTAAGCTAGAACTTGAGTCTTTCTCAAAATGAGAGCATTTGATTGATTGCTTGTGATTCCTGGATATTGTAACTCAAATAATACCATCTGTAATGACCGCACCTTGTTCTGGAGAGTTCAGTTCTTAGAGCATCCGGACCTTAGAGAAATGGCTTCCTTTATTGTCATGTCTAAAACAAGTACCCTCTACTCATGTAAGTCTACCTCTGGATCACTGCCCATTCTCCTGGATTCCACATGGCTCTGGCTCAGGCCACAAGGAGCTCAGGCTGAGAATTCCCATTTCATCTTCCACATCCTTCCACCTTCTTGAAAAAAACTCTGCTTTGGAGCTCATCTCATCTCAACTTCAATTTTTTTTAATCATGACCCACAATAATAAATACATTTTATATTTTGACCCAGTATGTGCACACACACACACACACACACACACACACACACACACACACTTTAAAACAGGAATTTCTCTAAGCATTCTTGTTTTATTAAGAATAATGCCCCCTGTTTCTGTTAATAATTTCTGTTTAATTCTATATCAATCCATTCAAAAATGTTCCTTGGGACCACTGAATTGTTTAGACAAAGATTGTCTAATTGTCTTCCAAAGATTGTCATGTTTGTAATCTACTAGACTATAGTCATCAGCTTACATTAGCAGAATTGTTTTTTCTCTCCTTGAGGCCAGTGAACTTCATCTTTGCTCTACTTTTCCTGTATTCTCCTAAAACCACACCCTCAGCTTTTCCCCTTGTCACTTTTCAAATATAACTCCTGTATCTCCTTGGACCTCAGCCCCCCTGTTCCTCTAGCCCCCTATCTTGTTACCCCCACTTTACCTACACTTCAAGCTTAATCAGGACTTGTAGACCTTGACTCTTTCATTGACTCTATTTATCAGAATCTTTCTGGTCTTGCATCTTTCCCAATCTACACAGACTCCATGACCACAAACTCCTGATCTGTCTACCAGTCCACCACTTGGCATGAGATATTTTGGTTTAGTCCTCCTGATGACCAACCCTACAGCTTGGCCATCAGCTCAATGGGCATGGCCAAGAAAGTATAAATATTAAAGTATCTGGGCCAGGCCCATCAACTGGGGTTGAGTCTACACTGAATCATGACTACTTATTTTTTCTTCAGCCCCCTGTAATCTTCCCACTTCTAATCCCTCTGCACTGTTATAAAGACTGAGAAATGCAAAGCGTACTCTTTGGGCCTATTTTACTCTCTCTGCAGCATCTGAGACTATCAACCTTTAAAATCTCTCCCCATTAATTTGATGGCTCCCACTTCCCTAGTTTTTTGCATCCTCTCTTGCCACTCCTTTTTAAGCTTCTTCATAAATTCTTTCTCTTCTCTCTACCCATTAACTGCTGATGTCTTCAAGTTCTTCCTTCTTTAATCACATTCTGCAACATTCCAGGGCAAAGTCATCCACACCCATGGTTTGCACTACCATCTGTATGATGATGATTCTCATCAATATATCCTAAATCTTCAGCCCTTTGCAGCTTCATATCGAACTCCTACTGCATCCCTTCACCTGGATGTCTTGCAGAGCCTTTCAAACTCAAAATTTCCCAAACTGAAGTTGGATCTTTCTCTGTACTTCATGTTCTTCAGTGGTTTTCCATTGTACTTAGAAAAAAAATCCATAATTATTACCATGGTCTTCCGGGTCCAAATGGTCTCATAACCTCTAGCTCCTTTGTCTACCCCATCGTCTAGACTTTTCTCATAACTCACTCTGCTCAAGCCAAACTTGAAGTTACTCCAATAAGCCAAGGATACTCTTATCACAGAGCTTTTGTCCTGGTTTCTCCCTCTGACGGACATGCTATTGTCCCAGATCGGATAGCCACAAACTATCTGATCTGGGGCAATAGCATGTGAAGTGAAGACTTCACTCAGGTTTCTACTGAAATATCAGCTGCTCACAGAAGCCTCTCCTACCAGCCTGTCAAAATAATATCCTTATCACTCTCTATCCCCTTACCCTGCTCTATTTTGTTTCAAAGCAGTTATCACCACATTACACCAAAGCGTTTATTGTCTGTTTACCATGTTCACTAGAATATAAATTTATTGAACTGAATCCCTGGCACCTAGAACAGTACTTGAGACAAAAAAACTCAATATATAATTGATGAATGAATGATTAATTTATCTCCTCCTCCTCTCCTATCCCTTGCCCCCAAACTGTGCTTTCTCAAGGATTCTAGGTAAAAAGTATATGATTTTCCAATCATAGCCCAAGCCAGAAGCTTGGTCTTTGGCCTCAGCCTCTACCTTTTTTCTCCACCTTCATCCCATCATTCATGCCTCTTAGTGTACCTTCCGAAGTCTCCTATTGCATTTGATTTCTCCATCCTTACTGCCGTGACCTTGTTTTCAATGTCATGGGTTGCTTTGTAAATCCGATAAAAGCTATGGGTCATCTTCTCAGGAAAATGTACATGGAAACACCATATTCTTCACAAAAGGGTCTATAGATTTTCCAAAGCCCAGTGTGGACCTCCCTCCCCAGGTGCTACTATGTCTAAGGATAAAAATCTCTGGCTCAAAGATACCTTATTTCCTACCTGAATAAATGTGATGTCTGCTAGGCTCTGAATGTTTGTGCTCCACCTCCCACCAGAAAATGCATTTGTTGAAATCCCACCTTCCAATGTGACTGTATTATAAGATAAGCTTTGGGTGGTGATTAGGTCATAAGAGCAGAGCCCACATGAATGATCGTAGTGACTTATGAAAGGGATTCTAGAAAGCTAGCTCACCTCTTCCTCCATGTGAGGTTACATGGAGAAGACAGAGGTCAATGAGGGAGCAAGCTTTCATCAGACACCAAATCTTCTGGTACCCTGATCTTGGACATCTTGGCCTCCAGACCAGTAAGAAATGGCTTGTTATTTATAAGCCATACCATTTGTGGTATTCTGTTATAATAGTCCAAATGGACTGAAACAATGTCCTCTGACAGGTCTCATTGCCACCAATCCTACCCTTCTTTGCTCCACTTTCCACAAGAGCTGCCTCAGTAATCTTTTAACAGTGTAGGTTGTCCATGGAGTCTTATGTGTCGCCTGTACACCTGATGAAGGTCCTCCATCACCTTAAGAACAAACTCCTCTATGTGGGTACACAGTGATGCTTATTCCTCCAGCCTTAGCCTTTTAATGTTCCATACCCACACTTGGCTTGAGCTATTCAGAAAAACTCCTCTCTCATACCTCCATGCTTTTGACCATGACATTTCTTTGTCCTACCTGCTCCTCACCTTCCATTACTTAGCTACCTGTAACTCATCTTCCCCCAAGCAAGGATTATCATGAAAGCACTCTATGATCTCCTGGGGCTTAAGTCAGGGCTATTTCCTCATATCAGACTATATTGTGATTATTATCTTGTCCATTTCCCCTGACAGATGGTGCATCATGGAGAACAGAGGCTTTTTATGAATCTCTGTGCCCCATGGTAGGTGCTCAATAAAAGTATGTTGAATGGGTGGAATAATCAGGTAAAAAGAGAGTGAGATAGAAGCAGCATGTTTGGGATTCATATAAATGGGGCAGGTGTAGCCAACACAGCTTCCAAAATAGGAAAATCCATATTTACAGAGGAGATAAAGCTGATAGTTCTTCCATTTACAAAAAGGATTCACCACAAGGGGCCTCTAAATAGCGGGTGCTTTAACCAGCCTATGTAAGTGTTTGTTTACAGATCATTAATCATTTTACAAAGAGGCCAAGAGCTCAAATGCAGCCAATCAGAGCTTTTAGAACTGAATCACAAGGCTTCTGAAATTACTCCAGAAGTTAACAGGAAGAAGGATTCTATGTTAAGCTATACAATTAACACATAACTTTTCAGGAACAAGCCAGAGAGGGGAGGAGGGAAGAGAGGGAGAGAAAAAGAAGAACCACAGTTACAAGAGCAACAATTTTGAGAAGTCCAACTGAAAGTCCCAAGAACTGCCTTAAACAAGGACATCTCCGTTCTTTTCTGCTGTGGGGGGACGAGTGGGACACTCTAAAATGATTAGACACTGACAAGGAGGCCTTCATCTAGTCAGTAAAGACAAAGTTCTCAATTTCTAGTGAAGACAAGGATACAGAGAGGTCTTGTTTTGGCCATCAATGTGCATCTAACAAGTCAAATGGATTTACTCTGGCACAAACCATAAAGTTCACTCAGCTTTTGCCAAATATCAGTTGATTATCAGTTGAGCACCTGGCACAGGTCAGGCCATGTGAGATAAAAAGCTGACCAAGATCTGGGCAATCCCTTGCCCTCAAGGATCTTGCATTTAGTAGGAGGAGCAAGCAATCAATTTACAAGGTGATTTACTATAGTGAAAGTGGTAGCAAGGGAGTAAGAAGGTGATGTGACACAGTCAGGTGGAGGGATACCAGGAGCTTCTCTAGATAAAGAAGGTGAAGGAGGCCTCTCTGGGAGTGCATTATCTGAGCTGAACTTGATGGATGAGAAGGAGGCAGCCATGGAAAGACCTGAAGAAAGGCATTCCTGGAAAAGAGACTAAAAGTCTAAAGCCTTCAGATGAGAAAGGGGCCCAAAGGCCATGAAACCAAAAAAAGGCCACTATTACTGGAGTTCAATGGAGGAACAAGGCTCGTATGAGGTAGAAGATGACGGTGGCATGGGCCAGGGTGGTGGTAGAGGCAGACAGGTATGGACAGACTGCAGATCTAACTGATAGGGAGCATAGAACTGTTGTGAATGATGACAGGTGAGACATTTCTAAGGTCCCTTTCCACTCACACATTCTGTGACTGTTACCTGGGGGCCATGGCTACCAAAGTGTAACCCTTTGTTGAGGAAACCTTCCTGGCATGAAAAACTAGGAAGAGCCAGGCTTGAGTCACACTGTGATGCTTACAGGCTCATGAGTTTGGGGTGAGAATTCTTATAAACCCATCACTTAAGAAACCCAGAAGAAACCCATTCTGTGTATTCTAAAAGTTCCTGGTCCTCTGCTGCATCTTTTTTCTTGCCCTGAGCCATGGGCACTCTCTTGGATTCTCTATTTCAGAACAGCATTCACCCAACCAACCAGAAGACAGAAAACCATCTTTGACAACTCTGTTGCAAACTGACCAAAGTCTGGTTGGTTGGTCACAATTACTCTGTACTGAGTAGCTAATGGCATTTCTCAAATGAGAGAGGATGATAAGGGCTATAAGTCTCTTGCCCAACAACCTCACAATCAGAGCATATCTCAGACCAGATTCTGGCTCACAGACATTAGCAAACAAGCACAAAAATGGTCACATGACCAGGTGTGTAAGCTCAGTGGAGGACCAGCTTCCTACTATCTAGGCATTCTAATAGTTTCCTACAATCTAAGCACTCACATGAAAAGTTCATCTTGAGGCAAATGCAACTATACGCCATTGCAGGATTCAGTTAACCTAGACCAGTGATTCTCAACTGGAGCAGATTTTGTCCCTTAGATTTTGCCGTGTAGGCAATTTATGGAGATATTTTTGTCTTTCACAACTGAGGAGGCACTCCTACTATCTAGTGAGCTGCTAAACATCCTACAATGCATTTCATCAATTCCCAAAAGTCTATATGTACCCATTCCTAAGTAAGTATAGAATTAATCTCTCAGCTCTCCCTTCTACTGCTCTAGTTCAGACTTTCAGCATTTCAGAACAAAGCCTTCCTCCCACCTGCTTCCCAACTCCCCTGTTTCCTCTGGTCCAATCTCCTTCCCTGCTATTAGATTGATCTTCCCCAACTAGGACTGGTATCCTGTTTTTTCTAAATTCTCCAATGGCTCTCCTTGCACAATAAACTAATTCTTTGCTTTCTCTCCTGCCTCTTCTATTGGGTGTTTTGTGTTAATAGTTGCTTTATTATACCAAACTCTCCCAAACCTTTATGCCTTTGTGTATGCTATTCATCTGCCTGGAAAGCCCTACCGTCCCTCTTTCATACTCTCTTCCACTTTTCTGGGCACCCAGAGCTTAACCCTAAACTCAAATCCTGACTCATCTTTTGACAATTCGAAGCCACCTCTGGGGCTCCTTATTGACCTTTCCCTACTTTGTGCAAACGTCTATTAAAGCAGATGTCCCAGTTGTCCTGTTGCATTGTAACTGTTTGCATATCTGCTGCCCTCCTGGACTTTAAAGCTTTAAAGCTATATGACTAGCTTTATGGGCCCAGCATCTTACACAGTAAGCAGCAGCTAAATATTTGTTCAATAAACGATTACTTTCTATGCCCTGTGTTGTCTGGTTTTTGCTTTTTGTTTGTTTTGGCTTATAACAGTTTTAAATCCTTCAAATTTTCAGAGGACAAAATGTTACAAATGAGATACTACGGTTTTCAAATCTCAGTGTGCCTAAGAATCATCTTGAAGACTTGTTTCAAATGCAAATTCCCAGGCCTCAAATGCCCAGGTGTTTTTTTTTTTTTAATTAATTGACTTTAAAAACTGAGATATATCTATGTATATCATGAAATTCATCCTTTAAAACTGTATAATTCAGCTATTTTGTAGCATATTCACAAAGCTGTACAACCATCACCACTATCTAATTCCAAAACATTTTTATCACCCTAGAAAGAAAACCATATTTATTAGCTATCACCCCGCTTTTACCTCTCCCTCCAGCACCTGGCAATCACTAAACTACTATCTAGTCTCCAGATTTGCCTATTCTGAATATTTCACATGTAAAAAGAATCAGACAATATATGGTCTTTCATTACTGGCTACTTTCACTTAGCATAATGTTTTCAAGGTTCATCTATATCATAGCATATATCTGTACTTCATTCCTTTTTATGGCTAAATAATATTTCATTGTACGGATATTAATTTTGTTTATCCATTCATCAGTTGATAGTCATTTGGATTGTTTGAACTCTTTGGCTATTGTGAATAATGTTGATATGAACACTTGTGTACAAGTTGTCGTATGGACACATGTTCCTAATTCTCATGGGTCATGAGTAAATGTCAAATTTGTTCTTCATAGCTGCTTAACCATTTTACACTCCCCATCAGCAATGTATGAGGGTTCCAATTCCCCCATAACTGCACCAACACTTGTTATTTTCCGTCTTTTTTGTTATAGCTATCCTAGAGAGTGTGAAGTGATAGTTCTTTGTGGTTTTGATTTTCATTTCCCTAATGACTAGTGATGTTCAACATATTTTCATATGCTAATTGGACATTTACATATCTTCTTTGGAAAAAAGTTCATTAGAGTGTTTGCTCTTTTTTTTAATTGGCAGTTTGAGTATTTTTGTTGTTGTTGAATGGTAGTTCTTTATATATTCTGGATATTATTCCCTATCAGATATATGATTTGCAAATATTTTCTTTCATTCTATGTGTCATCTTTTCATTCTCTTGATAGCCTTTTGATGTGTAAGAGTTTTTAATTTGATGAAGTCCAATTTATCTATTTTTCTCGTATTTTTGGAACATTCAATGTCATATCTAATCCAGTATCACAATGCCTGTCCAAGGTCAGTAAGATTTATACCTGTGTTTTCTTCTTAGGGTTTTATTAGCTCTTACATTTAAACCATTAATCAATTTGAGTTAACTTTCATATGTAGTATGAGGTAAGGGTCCAACCTCATTCTTTTATAGGTGGACATCCAGTTGTCCCAGCACCATTTGTTAAAAAGGTTATTCTTTTCCCCATTAGATGGTCTTGACATCCTTGTAGAAAATCAACTGATGATGAATATAAAAGCTTATTTTGGGGCTCTCAATTATATCCCTTTGAGATAGATAGATATAGATATAGATATAGATATAGATATAGATATAGATATAGATATAGATATAGATTTGTCTATTTGTATGCCTGTGCCACACACTCAGATGGCCAAGAAACCACTTTTGGAAAAACCTTGGCTTAAATTACAGTTGCTATAAATAAGAGTTAATTCAAAACAATGGTTCCCAACCAGACTGAACATCAGAATCATTACAAGTGTTTCAAAGAGAAAAAATCCTGGTCTCCAAGTGTCCCTCTTTGCCTGTCTCCCTCTCCTCCCTTGAGGTTTTGTTTCAGCACATGGCTATGACACTCAGGAACTTTTGTTTTTAAAGAGCCATTCTCATGATCATCCAGAATTTGGAAATTGCTGGTCCAGGTGATCATTTAAAGTTTTTTCCAATATGTGGGACTTATAATGTTAGGAAAAGAGAAAATTTAAGATAGAAGTTTGATCCCAAAACATGTTAAATGACCATCTTGTGTGTACTTGGCCATGTGAAGGCATCACTCTGATGAAACAAATTTGAATACGATTTTATGAAAAGTGACTGAGGTCAAAAGACCAATTTAATCTAAGATGACTAGATTGGAAGAACATAATCCATATTGCAGTATTAATGCAGATGTGGGAACTTGCCCCAATGCCAGGAATAGTGTCCTTCTTGGTTGTCCCACAGCCCCCTGCTCTGTCAATGACATGTCTGTCTTTCCCACTAATCTCTGGGTCTTCTTGAGCAGAAACAGGACTTTTTCCACTTTGGGTTTCTAACGCCCATCACTGTCCCTAGAAAATTGCAAGTATTCGATAAAATGTCAGATTAAACTAAACACAGTTTCTATATTTAGTCAAATGAATAGATAAGGTCAAATAGCAGGCTTTATGTAAAAATGTTAGGTATGAGGTGCTTTGAAAACAGAACCAGAAGGGAATTAAGCAATGGGATTTAGAAGATTATTTTTTTAGAAAACCAAGCAATTATTTTTGCACCCTGTTTATCATCTTAGTCCTCATGCGCCTGCCTACTGATGGTATTCCTCAGGGTCCCAGCTGGAAGCAGATGGCTCACCAGAGCTGAATGGAGAAACTCTTTCCAGGGGAGTGGCCAGAATTAAGGGGACAACAAGAAATGAAGTTCCTGGGACTAGTAACAGTGAGATACCCTAACCATCTCTAGGCCTTAAGGGATGAGGGGACAGAGCAGAACACAGGGCTGCCCAGAAGGATCTGCAGCCATTAGAATGAAATGGGGAGTAAAGGGCACAGCATTCCTCGGAAGGCTGACCAGAGAATCACCGGCATACTAACCCATGGGAACAAGAAGACATGGACATTCAACAAGAATCCATTGCAAAAAAAAGAAATATAAAGGAACTGAGGTGCAACAAATCAGTTAAGCTTCCTAGTCTGCAGCTTATCAGACCTTTTGGGAATGTTGTGCTTTCATTAGTTCGTTTACCAAATACTGGAGTCTTTTTATGCTGTAAGACACTGTTTTTAGCGTTGGGGATATAAGGATGAATAATACACATTTCCTTCCCTTAAGAAGTTTACAGTGGGGAGTGAGGGACATAGGCAAGTAATGACAATACAATATGATAGTGCAACAGTGGGTGTATTTGTTTCCTGGGGCTGCTGTAACTTTCCATAACAAAGTACCACATCCTGGGTGGCTTAAAAACAGAGATTTATTGTCTCACTGTTCTGGAGGCTGAAAATGTGAGATCAGGGTGTCAGCAGGGGTGATTCCTTCTGGGGCTTGTGAGGGAGAATCTGTTCCAGGCCTCTCCCTTAGCTTCTGATGGTTTGCTGGCAATCTTTGGCATCCCTTGGCTTGAGAAGTACCATCCCACTCTACATTCATCATCACATAGTATTCTCCCTGTGTGTGTCTTTGTCCAAATTTCTCCTTTTTTTAGGTACACTAGTAATATTGGATTAGAAGCCCCTCCCACTCTAGTATAACTTCATCTTAACTAAATACATCTGTAATGACCGTATTTACAAATAAGATCCCATTCTAAGGAACTTGGGGGTTAGAACTTCAACTATCAATTTGGGGCACAGAATTCAACCCGTAACAGTGGGGATAGGCTCAGGGTATTATGGAAACACATACAACATGGTTATGGAGGAGGAATGAAGAGAAGCCAACTTAGTTGGTCTTAAGGGATGAATAAGAGTCAGCCAAGTGAAGAGATGAGTGGGCAAAGGAGGTGGACAGGACACATGAGGAAACCAGAGACAGTACCCGCAATTTGGTGCTGGAGCAGAGAGCTCAAGGCTGCAGAGAAGGACCAGCCCCTCTGGTCACAGAGGACCTTTATGACCTGCAGAATTCAGACCAGAGAGAAATGATGGAAAGGTTTTAAGTAGGAACTTGACAAGTCTAACTTTCCCTTTCAAAGGGGTCACTCCTGCAGCTAGGTAGAAGAGATAAAGGTCGCAAATGGGTGAATTATCTGGGAGGCTGCAGTGACAACCAGGCAGGCAACCTGGCAGGCAACCAGCCAGGTGAGAGTGGTTGCAGGGGTAGCAAGAAGAGAAGGGATAAGGTTGAGGGATACTGGGGGAGGACGTGGTGATTACAGTATCTGCACATAGAGGAGTAGAAGAGCAACATCCCCACCCCTGCAAGGGAGGCCACAGTGCCTTCAGCAAGGTGAGGAAGAGGTGGTTTAATAGAAAAATTGCTCCGAGTGCCACTCTGGAAATACTGGACTAGCTGTTCCAGTGGGAGATGCTGGGGCTAAAATCTTGGTTAGAAAGAGGGATTTGGGAGTTCTCTGCATACCCCGTGAGAGAGAATGAGCTTCACCAGGGAGTGTGTGTGGCAGAACAAGATGAGCCATGAGTCAGAACAGAATCCTGGAAAACACCCACACACCTGTGACAGGCAGAGGACGAGGAGGAGGCCTTTCTGAGGAATGGTGGAGAACAGAGAATGTAATGTGGTGGTTAAGGAATCAGGACACTTCAAAGAAAGGTCATCCATATTCTTAAACTCTTCAGAAAGTTCTAGTAAGGAAAGGACTGCAACTAGTCCTTTCAATTTGCTGTCAAGGAAGTCGTTGGCCACCTCAGCGACAGTATTGTGGTGGTGGGAACGGAAACCAGAGGACAAAGGGCTGAGGATGAATGGAAGTATAGATAGCAAGAAGTCTGAAGAAGGTAGAAGAAGGGGAAGTTGCAAAGTGACTGGAGGAAGACATGGAATGTGAAACTTGAGTACACTCAGAGGCTTAAAGTGAGATGGAAGAGATTTTATCAGAACGAAATGGGGGATAACTGTCCAAGTGTGTCAGTAGGCATTGAGAGAGAGTAAAGGGCACAGGAAGAGGGGCACAGCTCTGAGACTGAAGGTGAAGATGAGCATGCACGTAGAGGTGTTTGTAGAGAGTGGGTGGAAATAGCAGGAGAATGAGCCTGATGCCCTTGAAGTTGGGAGGCAAGCTTATCTGCTGCATATGAAAAATAAAGGTTGAGTGGGAGCCTTAGTGAGAGTGTTGGAAGACTTGGACTGGTCACTTGGGGGCACAGAGAAGGGAAGTTTCCGAGGACAGGGAAAGGCGATGTGGCAGCATGAAGACCCTCGGAGGCTGGGGGCCATGAACTTGTGGTGGTCCAGCCTAGACAGGAGTGTCCATTGCCCCAAGAAGTGTTCAGCCTCAAAGATAGAGCAAAGACAATGACGGCGAGGGCGTCCAGGCATCCAAGTGCAGATTTTGCTTGGTTAGAGTTGAGGGGGTGCTGAGGGATCTAGTGAGACGTGTGAGCCACAGGGTCCAGGTAGGAGATGAAGGAAGCAAGGGAGGAGAAACCTGAGGAGTGGCATCAGTGGGAGTATGGATGCGAGAGCCCTGGAAGGACACACAGATGTGATCAGACTGGACACACTGACTGACCCTGCCTACAATTTTACTGAGTGTGGCATACGAGGGAACAGCAAACCTCCCAGGTACGAGTCCATGTTCCCTTATGCCAATTGCTTGCACGAAAGCATTGAAGCTGGATTAAAGGGGAAACTGTATAAGACACCTCTCAGTTACCTTGGTCAGGGTTCTTTAGACTGCGTCCCAGAGTGAGGTCACAAATTCTTATTCTTGGGATGGGGATTATTTAGAAAATAAAGGAAGATACCCTCCAATTTTTCTTTTATCTTTATCAGAATCCAGTGAAGTATTCCAGCCCCTTTTCAAGACAGTGTCTTGTAACAGATACCAGTGTCTTTCCAAGAATAAGGAATCACCACATGACAGAGAGAGTCTGTGGGTGAAAGGTAGTAGTAGAGGGCTCCAGGTGCATTTTCTGAGCTCAGCCAATGACGGATCAATGGCAGAGAACACTGCAATGACCAGATGCAGTCATCCCGTGCCGGGTGCGTCGAGACCCGAATTCTGATATGCAAAGAGAGCCCGGGACTCTTGTCAAATCACCAAACAGGATGTTGGCCATGCAGCAAACAGGCCTGCAAGCTGTTGACAGCCGAATGTCAGGCTGCCAAAGCCAGGCCCCGCCACATGATGGGCACTGCCCCAAAGGCTTGGCGGCCATCTGTATTCCAACACACACCATCAGCCGCGCTGCCCATGCTCCAGCCCAACGCTCCAAGCAGTGCCCACGCTCTGGGTCCAGAGACACTGTTGTTGCTGCGCACACAGGCCCCTTTGTTCAGCAGCACCACAGGCATGAATGGAGGCAGCTTCCTTTGGTTCTTCCCTCACGGCCTGGAAAGAAAGGCCTCTCAGTCAAGCTGCCCAACGGACCAGCTTTGGGAGTGCCTCGCTGAAAGCTAGTCAGTTGTAGCACATCCAAAAATGGAGCTTAAGGGCCTTGGCCAGAATTGTGGCAAAACCTCCCTCAGGTGTCCCCAGGCCTGCGTGAGCCTGGCTGGGGGCTCTTGGCAGCTCTGGCTCATTAAGTGTATTGAGAAATTGTCTCCAGCAGAGAAGCCTCCATCAACACGGACATTCTGGTGCAAATTTTCAAATGATATAGGGCCTCTTGCTTTATGTGCGGAAAAAGCTGAAGAGTAGGATAGATTCAATACGGGGCATAGGACCAGTTGCGTAATTGCCATTTTCTCCTTCTGTGGCTGCTTCATCTGCCCGGAAGTGATCTTCGACCCGCTGAAGGACACTTGGTGATCCCGAGCAGAGCCATTCTCTCTCTCGGCCTCCACCCACACCACCTGACCCGCGGATGCAGGAGGCAGCCAGTGGGGAAGATGGGTTCGTAGACCACTTTTCTCTGACTGTAGAAACGTACTTAGACTATCAGCTCTCAGGCCTTGGGGACTACTGACAAATGGGCTCCATCCCGGCAGAGGAGACACTTAGTTTTAGTTTCAGTAGAAAACCACTTACCTTAAAAAAAAAAAAAAAAAAAAAAAACACTTTTTGATCCTAAAGGAATGATGGCCTTATTTGTCGGCTCCAGGAAAGACTGCTGCATAAAGCTTTCTGCATGGCAAACACCCCATTTGGTGACGTACAACATCCCAGCAAGGTGGAAGGCTCCTGGGAGTCCCCTGAGTTGCTGGCACCGGACACCTTTGGCACCCACAGGCCGACGATGACACAAGAGCGGGGGAGAGAAAGGGGCAGCACGGGGTCTGCCAGGTGGCAGGGCTGGCTTCTTCCCCTGCCAGGGTCTGTGACATTGCTTCCTTCTGCCACGGGCTTTCCTCGTGAAGGAGAAGTGGTATTTTCCCCTGCTTGAGAGGAACACGAGGTAAGACTCATCTTATGTCGCTCTAATGCCTAGCGCAGCCCACAGTAGGGACTTAGCAGGTATTTAATGGATGGAGAAGGGTTGGGGGGCCTGGGAAGACACGTTTCTTTGTGTGTTAGCTCTATCAACTTTGTTCGCGGATGAGGCCAGGGCGAGTGTCTCTTGGAAAGCTCCTTAATCTAGAAATCTGGGCATTTTTTACCCCTGGTCCCAGCAGTTCAGTAGACCCCCACCCCCCCACCCCAAGGAAAGGCCACTGCGGCTGAATTGAGCTAGACAAAGAGCACCTCCTTCCCTCCCCATCCTTGAAGCGGGCCCAGGTCCCGAAGTGTTCTAGAACTTGGGTGTGAGCTATAGGAGATAAGAGGGCATACCCTGGTTAATTTGGTTCCTCTAGTTATTCTCCCTGACTTCTAAGAAAATGTAAACGTCTCTAGGGATCTGGTCCACTCCTCCCCTACTAATTTTCTTACCTTCCTCCTCCTTGCTTCCCACCTTATATTTTCACATCTATTCAAAGCATCCTGGGTGTTGGACATTGTTGATTACTAGGGAAGTAAGATGATTTGGGCCCATCTCAGACCCCTTTGGAAGAGGGAGAGGGGCAAATACCCAGCATTCATTTTCAGGTTGCTGACATGATCACATACGGGGCTACACCGGTGGGGCAGCTCGTGGTAAAGAAACTCCAGACCTTATTTTTGTATATGGGGAATTTGGGGTAGTGGTATCCTCCCATCACCTTGACTTGATATTTGCAGCTTAGACAGTGTTTTCTGATACGTGGCCTCCTTTAATCCTTGCAACAATCCTGAGACCAGGGATTTAATCTGGTTTATGAATGAAGAAACTGAGGCACAAAGTAGCTGTTCAGTCTCAGGACTAACAGAGGCTTTGAACTCAGGATGCCTGAGGGCAGCCCTTACTCTTCCTCCTCCACCAACCTGCCTCCCCAGCGGGCCAGCAGGCCCTCGCCTTCAGTGAAGAACCTGGTCAGTCCTTTGCAAGGGGAGGAAACAAGAACTCCAAAGCCAGAGTGTAGCCCCTACTTTCTTTCTTTGGCCTCAGCTGCTTGTCTGTTTTCAGTTTCTAAACTACGAAAAAGAAATAAAAATGGGGAGAAGAGTATTCTGTTGCCTCCTTAATGAACCCACCTGCTGGCTATTGCCAGAAATTCCTTTAAAGAAGCACAAATCCCTTCATTCTGCAGGTATAAATAAAAAGCTTAAGATGCAAATGCCTTGAAGCCTTAACACACAGATATAAATAAGTTCCACTCAAGTCCAGATGATAATAGAATATTCTTTCCTGCCTGTTCTGAGCTAGAAAGCAGAAATAAAAATCACCAGTATTCCCTGGGGTTTGCAGCATTTTTATATGCAAGAAATATATAAATAATGTTTCTGAGCATCCACTAGGTGCCAGGCACTGTGTTGGGTGCTAAAGATTCGATGGCAGCCCAAACAGACACAGTACCTCCTTCCATGGCACTGAGTGTGGAGAGACAAATACAAAAATTGGGTGAATAAATAAGAGAAAGCTTGTGGAGTACTATGAAGGGGGACTGGAGGCCTTCCCAGGCAGAGGGAACAACATGTTCCAAGGCTCTGGGGCCAGTGTGGAGTGTGTGAAAGGACCCAGAGGTGGAGAGAGAGGTGGAGAGCCCAGATGGGCAGGGAAGGGGAGCAGGCCTCTGGTGAGGGGCCTTGGGACTCTAACTCAAACTTATGGGGCACTGAAGATCTTGAAGGACAATAGGAAGACATTTAAGGCCTGAACAGCAGGCAGGATCAAAGGATTTGTATTCCTAGAAAATGTAATTTGCTTGCAGCATCAGGAATGGGTCACTCAGGGGAGACTATTATGGAAAAGTGGAGATGGGGTCACGGTGGGGAGGTGATCCAGAGACATTATAATCTTGGAGTCTCAGAGAATGAAACCGATGAGATATGGAGATGGGACTTGGGGATAGAGAAGAGAGCCGTGAAGGAGAACCTGCGTTCCTGAGGCGAGGTCGAGATGGGTAGGTGACAGTGCCCTAGACAGGCTGACAGAAGGGTCTCCACAGAAGGAACAGGCCTCAGGGACTGGGGGGTGGGGGGAGAGGATGAACTCAGCCTGTGGCCTTCTGGGGTTTAAGTCCACATGAGCACGGAGACACGTGGCCTGCAGGTGACATTTTTGCCTTTTAGTGGCCAAAATTGCCTTCCCTGTCCCCTATGGCTGGAACACCTTAACACCCAGACATTCTAGTCTGGTCCCTCCTTCTGTCTTTCCTGAACACACAAAACACAGCACCTAGACACAGTGGAACAAAAACAGACATTCTTCATGCATTCAACGTTCCCCTCTGTGTGGTCTTCACATCCTGGCAGAAGAGCAGAGGGAGAAGCTGGTTGCCGCAGTTTGCACGTCGGAGATGTCCTTCATTCCCAGATCCCTGCTGCAGAGCAGATCATTGCCTCTCGGGAGCCCGTTGTAGGCGCCCATCATAGGCATGTGTGCCAAATGGAGGATTCCACAGAGGAGGAGGGGAAGACTGCCTCACTCCGTCCCCATCTACCTTTGTGAGCTCGGCCTGTCAGCCCGGCTAATGGAATGATGGGCTGCTATTGACACAGCCCCATTCTTCAAAAGGCAAATAAAATTAAACCACTGTGAGAGAAGCAACGCAGATAAAAAGTCCATCTCAAGACTCCTTATGCACTCTGCAGCTCATTTTTTCCTAAATCCTTTCATTGATTATATTGTCTTGAGAGAGAGAACAGAAGTCCTTCCCAGTGGCTGAACTGTGTCTGCTTTCTTTCTAAGCAAGTTTTTTTCGTCAATGAACAGAAAAGAGCCTTTTCCAAGCTCCTCCCAGTCTGGAAAAAGCTTGTCAAACTGTTCTCTCTAAATCCCACCCCTATGAAGATTTCTGTGTTCCAGGCCTGCCTGTTTCAAAAAAGCTTGGGGCTTTGTATATAGACAAATAGCAGAATCCCCCTTCAGGATAAAAGAGGGTCTGTGAATGGGCCTTTAGGAGCCTTCGAGGGACCCTCTGCCTATCCTCCCCAGCATCTGAATTATCCTTCCTCCCTCATATCCTTTCTTAAGTGAATGACAAATATAAAGGCCCCAGTCAGGGGTGTCTGAGGTACGTATGAGGAGAAGTAAGCAGGTATGCCTTGATCCCACAATAAAATAAAATGGTTGTCTTGGTCCTGGTCCTCTAGAAAAGCAGAGACTAGGGCAAAACAAGTGAGAGGTACAAGCCAGTTCTTGAAGGTCAAAGGGAGGTCACGTAAGACAAGGTGAGAAGTGATTCCATAGGATAAGCTTCTGCTTTGGCTGATGTCAGCTGAGAAAAATAGCCAGGGGCTTAGCAAAGATCTTTACTTGACCCAAGGGACTTCTTGGGAAAGAACCACATCTCGTCCCTCAGAATGGTGCCTAGGAGAGAGAAAGGAGAGAGCTTATTCTATGGGGCTCCCCATCTAGCTCCCCCCTCCCATTAGTCGTCTCACCTCAGAAGAAGCTACTCCCCGAGACTTCCAGATGATATCATTTAGATCCTCCTCTTAGGAACCAAATGCCACACCTTCCAGTGTTCCAGTCAACTGCAAACGTGGGGGGCAAAGTGAAATATGTGAGGCACTGACAGGGAGAGAGAGTGAGGGGTGGGAGAGGGGAGGGGGAGGAGGAGGAGGTAAAGGAAAGGAGGGAATAGTAGCAGCTTGAGCTAAGTGAGTCAGAGAAGGAATATAACGTCCCTGTCCCAGTACATTGGGTACAATGGTTGAGATGCTTCTCTTTTCATGGAATAGGTTTTAGAAGAAGTGGAAGGGAAAACATGCAACGGAGAGCCTGGGAGGGGGTGTTCACAGCAAAAGGTCTGAAGGATATATATACTTAGTGTCCCTAGAAGGAAAGGATGGAGGGAGTGAGGCTGGTTATGCCTGTACATTTTGTATCTCAGCAACCTAGGGGCCGAGAGCTGTGAGCGGGGCTGATGGGGGAAACCGTGGAGCCAGGGTGGGCATTGTGGAGGACTGAGTACTCCGGGAGACGCACAGGCGCCTGCTCACAAAGAACGGTGCTTCTGAGACCAATCATGATGACTGGTGATGAGAAATGCTGCTCTGCACCCCACCCTACCTGCCCCCCAAAAGGCCCAGGGGGATCTAGAAATGGTACAGACTGACTCGCTGTCTCTCCAGTTGATCCTAAGGATAGATTGTGCATGCATCTGTTGGGGGGAGAGGGGAAAGGACTATGTCAAACTGAGCATCCCTATTTCCTGGACGAGGGCAGGACCCGGCCCCCCTCTATGACAGAGAGGGGATCAGGGCCCCTGTAAAGATGTCCCATGGCCCATGCCACTTACCTGGCCAGAGGAATAACAGCATATCCTGCAACCCCTTTTCTAGGCCTCTGGCCTAAGCAGAACTTGTTGACAAAGCATTCACTTGGGGGGCAAGGTTTTTGGGGTCCCCAAGGTTTTTGGCCACATGTTGCTCGCTCTTTTGGGGGTAAGTTCCTGGGGGGTAAGTTGGGGGTAATTTGGCTCTTTCCTGGCAGAGCCCTAGGAAGGCTGCTGGAGGTACGCAAGGCTCCAGGACTGTGTGCCGGCCCCCTGTGAAGTCAGTTATGAGGGAGGCAGGTAGCCTGGGCAAGATTGGAGTATCCATTGGACCTGGCCTGTGATGTTTTGGACCTCCCAAAGCTAACCCTTGGTTATAATATGATTTGTATAGCATTTCACAGATTGTGAAGTGACTTCACCTTCACTTTCTCTTGTCTTTTTATAATAACAAAACTGTGAACTTGATGATGAACTATCTAGACGCAAGAGGTTGCTCTGTGTTCCTAAGGTCACACAGCTGATAAAGACTTGAACCCAGATCTCTTTTATTCCTAAATCCTCCTCCAAACCTCAAAGAGGAGCCTGAGAGAAGAGACTTGTGCATTTTGATTATTCTAATTTAGAAACATGGTTCTAAATTCCTGCATCTAAGGTGGGAACAGAAAATCTTTTAGGCCTTGGTTTTTAGATGGCACCTACCCCACACTGTCGTGGGAAACAGCCATGAAATCCTCCCTATCAGGCGTTTTCAGCCCTCAGTTACCACCCCTCCCACCTGAACTATTTCAAGAAGGAAATCAACAAGCATTTCCCAGGCTGCTGCTTCTCCCTGTCTCAAGTGCGCTCTCTCTCTCTCTCTCTCTCTCTCTCTCTCTCTCTCTCTCTCTCTTTCACACACACACCCCACATTTCCCCCAACAACTCCCCCCCCCAAGTGCTGCCAGCAGAGGCTCCCTGGGAATTTTAATAGCATCAATCAGCCTCACAGCTGGGGGCAGAGATAAGGGTGCAGCGGTTCCTCCCTTAAAGCCCTTCCCCTGGATTTGTGAGTGTAACTCTCACTTCTTCAATTTGGGAGCCCTTCACACAAAGACAAACATGTACAATTACCAGTCTCCAGTGTGGAGAGAGGGGAGGAGAAATCAGCTCAGTGACCAGCCTGCCCGTTTATCTCTTTAGTGCAAGGATCCCTCCATTTCCTCCAGGCTGCCTCCAGGTCCTGGCCTGGGGGAGCTGAGACTAGAGGGTAATTTGGGGGGTGTGCAACTCCTGTGGTGCAGGGAAGTCCTCTTTGAGGATCTGGGTCATTCCTGGACCTGAGGCTGTGGAGGACCCAGAGCAGGGAACGGGGCCTGCTTCCTGACCTTCCTCTTCCCTTGGATGAACTTCAAACCAAACAAGCAGGGGTGTTGCCATCTTCCTGAAAACATTTGTTTGGTCCTTTCTTGCCCCCTTCTTTATACAATAGACATTCCTGGGCTTTCTTCCTCCATCTCCCAGATTTTACATGGCCTGAGGGAGAAGACACTGGCTTATTCACTATTTTATAGGTTTTCCATGGGCTGAGTGGTCCCATGATGTAATACAAGGAGATGATTAGAGGAACTATGTTGAAATACTGTTTCTTCCCCTTGCTGGTGTGTGTCTAGGGCCCATTGCTTAACTGCTTTCTGCCTCAGTTTCTCCATCTGTAAACTGTGAATAATTGCTATCTGGAGGAGTCATGGTAAGGACTCAGTGAGATAGTGCATGGGGAAGTCATTGGCCCCCTGAAGGACTCAGTGAAGCTCAGATCCCTTCCCTGACACAGGGTTCTTGAGCATGTTCTCTGTGCCTTCATACTGAATTAAAAACCAAAGAAGAACATCACCCTTCACTTTGGAAATCACTTTGTCCTTGTGGTTCTTTATTTCTCCTCCTAAAAACATAGAGGCATACACGTAGAAGACCCTACACTTCCTCTTTTTATTGTTACTCCTCTCATTTCACTTCAACTCCAAGTAAAAAGTTCACCTCTTCTCTACCCCAAGTCCCCAAGGTGATTCTGTTTTCTCCTTCTTCCCGTATACTCTGCCTCTACACAAGCACACGCATGAAAAGTTGGAAGGGAAAGAGGTCAGGGAATTATCAGTTTATTCATTCATGTATTTGTAAACCCTCTACCCCCAATAGGATTTCAAGCAAATCAACACGTGTCCCTACAGTAAGATACACATTTAGATTGAGTTGAAGTAAGCGAGTGAGGACATGGGACATGGGAAAGATGAGTGGCTGGAGGGAGAGAAGGAAGCTGGCGGTGAAATCATCACACAAAAGCAGCTCGGATAAGTCAGTAGCTCTGAGAAGAGCTGGAGAGTTGACCACAACCCACAGACCTCTACTCCCTGCCCAAACTGGAACTTTCAGGGAAAAGATTGGAAAAGAAAACCACTGAGAATGACGATCTTGGCAACATCCTCTTCCTTCCATGGGGAGAAAAGTGCGTTGGGACCACAAGAGGTCTCCATGCGGGGTTAGGAGGCAGTCACACCACGGCCGCCTTCTGGATCATCTTCTGTCCGAGGTGGGTCATGGGTTGGACATCTAGGGAGTGGATCCTTCTGGTATAAATCACCAAGTCAAGATAACCTGGGGCTTTGCTTGGAAAATGCAGTTCTCCCACAAATTCAAGCAAGCTCTGACTTTATGGTGTCGAACCACTATAGAAATCATGGTAGCCCGATAAATTAAACCACAATTATCTAGAATGAAGATGACAAAAGCCGGGCACCCCTACACACACATTCGGGCCCTGTGCAGGCTCACTTGGAGTCCAAGGACTTGAAGAACCGAGGGGGGAAAATCCAGAAATATCTGCTGGAAGGGAGGACAAAGTTTTCTCCAGGGTCCCTGGCTGGGGTCCCTGGCTGGGGTCCCTGGCTGGGTCTGAAAATTAAACCGATAAAGGCGTTAATAGGAGAAAAGCATCATATTTTATAGACTTTGTCCACATCAGTGGGAGCCTTCACAAGAGAATGAGAACTCAAAGAAATGGCCGGAGCAAGAGGCTCTTACATCTTTAAGACCAAGAAACAATACATGTGTGAAGAATTGGCTGGACCGAGGGCTTTGAGCTGGGCAGGGGGTGGAGGGTGTAGTCCAGCTAGGGTTAGGTCCTCCTCACCTTCCTTAACTAGTAGAAAGATAAGGGTGAGTCTAACAAGTTTTGTTTGCAGATTCCTCTGGTGTCTTCTCTGGGCGGGTAAGAGTCTGTCTCCAGTAAAAGGAGAATTTATTTCCTGCATTTGGGAAGAAGAGGGGGAGCTTTTTCTGCATTTACTGCTTCTAAATTGCCTTCAGCTCAAAATAATTTCTGCGTCAAAGAGGCGTCTTTGGGGATGACATATGCTGGTTTCCCTCGCTGTTCTCGTCATATGGATGAAGATCCCCGGGCTGCTGGCTTGAGCTGTCACAAGACCTGGGAGGGTGAAGACAGGCAGAGCTCTTGACGCCCATTCCAGTATGTGTGTCTCCCACATTTCTCTTCCTCATTCCTTGACTCGGGCCTTTGGCTCTGCCCATCCCACTGTCAAATTCCAATCCTCGGCTTTCCATCTTCCCTTTTTTTCCCCCACTGACCCCACTCTGCCACGAAGCTGGTGTTTTGACTGCTGACTTGTGGGTACGCTGCCGAGGGGGCCCTCGGAGGCCACAGCTTCCCTCTATTTCTCAGGTGACACCTGGATTATTTGCAGTTCAGGTGTTTACACTGTATACCCGGCATTCACACTACTTGTTTCTGTTAAACTATTGATTCTTTCTCTTGGCAGCTGACAGGAGGCTTTGATGCGGGGCTGTGTTGTACTTTCTAAAGGAGGGAGAAGTTGGTGGGAGGATTTACAGCTGTTTGAAGAATTCCTCCACCCTAGCAATTGTTCTGGAGGGAGGAGCCCGTTGAGCATTTTCCCGGCTGGGGGCAGATTTCATGAACCCTGTTTCTCTCAGAGAAGGAAAGAAGGGAAACTGAAGTGCTTCCAAATAAAGATCTGAGTAATGAGATTTGATCTGAAGGGATTTGTTCTTAAACTCGAAGAATTTCCAGATGTAATCCACAGCACCAGCAGATTGTCTTCCTTCCAGACGGCAAAGGGTCTGCTCCACTGGGGCTGGGGCCCGAGGGGAGGTGTTGATTGACCCCTTCACCACCCTCTTTCCCCTTTAAATTTTTCTGCCAGAAGAGACTTCCCCTGTTCTGTTGCAGCAAGTCTCAGTAAGTGAATAGTGCTTTCTGGGGACCTCGTCTTTGTTAAGTAGATCTGCAGTGATACAGTAGAGATTTTAATGTGCAGTGCTGTGTTTTAATAGACTATTAAACTACAGCATTACACATTAGCTGGCTATGGCACAATTGCAGAAATATCGAAGATGTGCTCTCGGGAAAGCACTCTTCCTTTAATGGCAAGGCTCTGAAAATCTCTGCAAAGAGAGCAAAGGGGGAGGACGGAGAGAGAGGACCTGAGGGCTGTGACCTGGGCTGACCCAAACCCTCTTCTTATTCCAGGACCCAAGTCTGGGAGGGCAATCCTTACCCACTTGCAACCAACCCAGGACTGGATGACTTGCGGCTCCCTGCCACGGAAAGATTTTGGCCAAGCTGGGAGTTTCAAGGTCATTGAGCACTCCAAACCTGTTCTTTCTGGTCTAAAGGTTGGAGTGACTTTGAGGCATGTGGTCATTTGTCTTAGTTTATTGGGGGCTGGAGCTTTCATTTTTATGGTTTGTTCTGTTCTTCATGGCCCGAATGACAGAAGTATGAGGTGGATGACGTTCTTCTTTGGAAAAGTCATTTTGCTCCAGGATTTTCTTCTCCTGAGTGCTCTCTGCTCCCTGCTCCCGAGCGCTCCCCTCCTCCCTAGCGCCCACTCACAAGTATGTGCGCCCATACCAAATTTGTGCTTCAGCCATAAATAAATAAGTTGGGAATTCAAGTCTACTCCCCCTCATCATTTCAATGGAGGCTGGGCCGAGTCTATCCCCAGGAGAAAATGAGCTGATTTCTCATCAACCCTAATGTCGGAGATGGACTCAGTAGCTAGAGGACCCTACCCAGCCATTTGGAAACTCAAAGTCTAGGCAGGGTGCTCTTCACCTGTATCCTTCTGCAGCAGAAATAAACCTTAAGACCAGAGCCATCCAAGCTTTACCAAATGAGAGCTGTGAATAGCATTTTCCAAAAAATCTATCTTATCTCATAAGCCTTTTCCTACTGTGCCTTCCTGCTGTACAGCAACATTTAAAAACCAAATTGCAAATTCCAAAAAGAGGCCATTGCCTTCCCAAGATTTGCTCCCCCAAACACACTCTTTATGCAAACGCAGGCCCACAGGAAGCCTGGAGGAGGCAGGAAGAAATGGAAAGACAAGGGAAATAACCCCCAAATCAGTAGTACAACAAGACTTCCCCCATCTGCCTAAATGGTTTGCTCATTCAGCCTTGGAAGTAATCGCTTTCTTACTCACTCAGTGACATTTTATTCTAGGTGAGTGGATGAGAATGTTAATTTCATTCATGCTCTCATCTATGTATTATTATGAGGAAGGGTGAATTGCTTTCTTTTTCTCTTTTTAAATGGAGGCCTTGTGAATAGGGTAGGCAAGCCACTGTCCACAGGGTGGGATTAGCTTCCTACAGCTGACGCCTATCCTTCCACCTTTGTATCTTTGTCTCTCTGGGGCTTGAAAGCACACACACGCACACACACGCACACACACACACACACAGAGTTTCACAGAGTGCACATTTAATCCCTTAAAAAATATATTATACAAAGAGCATGCATGTGGTTAAACATTTTTTCCCCAATAACACAGTAAAGTATAAAATATAAAGGAAATATCTTCTTCATTGATTGACCCTTAGACTAACTCCTGAAAGGGAGCCACCATTAACAGTTTGGGTTTTTGGTTTTTTTTTTTTTTTTTTTTTTTTTTTGTTAGTCATTATAATGTTAAATTATATATACTGTTTATTTCAATTCAAAAAGCTCTCTAAACATTTCCTATGAGAAAAATGAAACAGAGATTTGGTTGTCCACCTTGGTTGTCCCTGTACTTCTTAAATTGGCTCAACATCTCAGGCAACACTTAGAAATCAATTGCAATCTTAGCAATAATTAGTTAAGAGTGAGCTAAAAACACGTAGGCTAGGTGCTGGGAGGGGCTCCCAGAGAAGGCTACAGGGAAAGAGGGAACTCCAGCGGGGAAGAGAGAAGGAACTGTAGATGAATTTCTTTGATTACATGGCCTTCTTAGGTCATGGAACTGCATTTCCCCATTGGTTAAAGAAGTACAGGTAAGGGAAGGAGAGACTTGATGGGCAATGTTAGGGCTTGCTTTAAGAAACCAAGCTCCCTCACATCTGTCTTCATTTATTCACAAAACAGGTGTATTCATGCCAGCAAGAAATAGTTCATTGCATCCTGTGGTAGATTGCATTAATGGCCCAATTTTTTCCCCTCTCTCTGTCCATGTCCTTTGCCATGTAACTTTGCAGCATTTTCCTGTTCTGCGGACTGAGTGAAATTCCCATCCTGGGTTTACCATGCATCTTTTTCCATTGACCCATGGGATATTAGTAGGCAAAGAGGTCTTGTTCCCTCTTGTGCTTCTATTATCACCATGAGAAGGATGAGCCCAGCCTAGCCTTTAGTCCCCAGAGGCAGATGAGAAATCCATGGAGCAGTGCTGTCCCAGTTAGGTTGCCCCAGCAGGGTGAAGAGGCATGAGCCAGCCAGCCCAGGCTAGATCAGCCAGGCCCAGCCCAGATCAGCTAGACCCTGCAGATCTGTGAAAAATAAATGTCAGTGGTAATAATTTTCCAATTTTTGTTATGCCACAATTTGGTGGCAATGGTCTTGGATCCATACCCCTGAAGTCTTCCAGGAACTATTGAGAACACTGGAGAAGACAGTGGGGAATAAATCAACCACAACTCTCATGGGACTCACCTTCTAGTAAGGCACTTTACAGTTTACACACATGTATCACCCACTTCATCCTTTTGACCCTGTGTGGCAGGCAGTCCCATTTTTGAGATGGGGAAGCTGAGGCTTAAGAAGGCTATATAGGGGCGCCTGGGTGGCTCAGTGGGTTAAGCCTCTGCCTTGGGCTCAGGTCTTGATCTCAGGGTCCTGGGATCAGGCCCCACATCCAGCTCTAGCTCAGTGGGGAGCCTGTTTCCCACCCCCTCTCTCTGCCTCCCTCTCTGCCTACTTGTGATTTCTCTCTCTCTGTCAAATAAATAAATAAAAACTTAAAAAAAAAAAAAAGAAGAAGAAGGCTAAATATCTTCCTAGTGACAACAACCTAGTAAATGCCAGAGCTGGCATTTGAACTCATGTCTTCTGACTCCCAGTGCTTGACTCTTTCCACTACTCCATAGCAACCTCCACCTCCCATAGAGGTCAGCACCTCTCATTGGAGTTACAGAGGGACCTGACTTGGGTGGGAAGACAGATGGGAACTGCAAGTCTGACCCAAAGAGGACTGATCTGTTATCGACAAAATGAGAAACAACTCTCATTTTTATCCCTTGAAATTGTTCCTCCTTGCAATTAAACCAATCTCTGTTTACAAGTATTTAGCATGATTCTAGAAATTACATTTTGAAATTATGCGAACAGAGAGAGAAGGCAGCCCACACAGTGAGCGATTTCTTGTGGGTAATTGGCTGCTGGTTCTGGCTCCAATGATGCCTTCTCTTTTAGAGCATAATTAGTGATTTCAAAAGAAACTGTTAGAAATGGCCTAGGTCTCCAAAGAAAGGCTTTTCTAGCTCCTAACATTAGGAGATCTACTCAAAAACATGCTGACAAATTTCCCTTTTTGTTTTTCTCCTTTTTATAATGACCTCCCAAGCTATTTTTCAAAGGTTGAAAAGGTTGTGGGTGTCTAGAACTCTTCCAGACATGGGAGAAATCCCAGATTCCCATCAGAAAACACAGGATCTCTTTCTCCTTTCTTTCTGTCTCCCTGCCTTTCTTCTTCCTGAGAAACAGACAGAGTATTTAAACAAGATGCATTTATTAGGATCAGAGGCAGAAGTTTAAACAAAATAATAGCTTATTTATCTCCCCTTTAAGAAAATATTTAGGCAGTCATAGACTGCCATGATGTTTCATATTCAGCAAAGACCAAACTCCTGAAGGATCTTTCATCCTCAAGTTCACCTCATGATCCAGGATCACTGTAAGACAGCTGGTGATTCAACCTGGACATCCACATTCAAACACCAGGAAGGAGAGAGAGCTAGCTCCTCCCAGCCGTCACTTTTAGGGAGGTTTGTCTGAAGTCCCACACACAAAAAAATTTGACTTACAATTCATTGGCCAGAACAGAGGCAGGTGCTCAGTTGGTTAAGCCACCAACTCTTGATTTCATCTCAGCTCATGACCTCAGGGTCATGGGATTAAGTCCAGGGCTCTCTCTGTGCTCAGCAGGGAGTCTGCTTGAGATTTTCTCTCTCTCCCTCTACCCTTCCCTCCACCCCTGCTCATGCTCTCCCTCCCTCCCTCTCTCTCTCTAAAATAAATCAATAAATTAAAAAAAAAAAAAGAACAGAAGTATATGGCCATATCTAGCTGCAAGAGAGGCTGGGATCAATACAGCTAAATATAGGGTTCTGTCACTAAGGAGGAAGAAAAAGGACGGATATTGGAGCAGGAAACTAGTTTGCCACAAAAGCAGCAGTGGAGAAATGTGGACAAATAAATTGAATGAAGGTATGGTTTGATTGGTTTGTAACTAATATTAAAACTAAAGAGATCTGGTTAATGTGTTGGCATCATGCTACGAGCTTGGGGTGTAAAAGGGCTTTCTCTTTTGCCCTGTTGTGTTCAGCAATGTTATCCAGAATTCAGGTGACGACTTTGAGAGCCTTCTGTCTATCTCCACTGATGGCACACACCAGCAAGTTTAGCTCCCATGTAGGGTAATAGATAGAATGAGGATCCAGAGCTCTGGGAAGACTGAAGTGCTAGGCAGGAAATAACAAGAGACAATTCAAGAGGTGAAGATATAAAATTCAATATTTAGATCTAAAAACGAACTGCACAAGTGCAGGATGAAAGAGAACTGGCTTAGCTGCAGATTTCATCTGCGAGTGTTGAAAGTGAGATGTGGCTATCAAAAGATATAATTGGATCTGGCCTTTGGCAGAAAGGAAAATGAAGCTAATATTTATAGAACACCTACAAATGCCACACCCTTTGATCAGCCCTTACAATGATTCTAGAAGGTGAGTGTTGCCATCCCCTGAATCACAGAGAGACCACATAATGGCCCAGTTTCCCACAACCAGGAAGGACAGAGCTCTGTGCTTTCCTCTCCCTGCAGATTTGCTCCCTCTAGGGCGGGACTGGAGGGACTGAGAAGCCCCGTTGTTTACTACCTGCCCCAGCTGAAATTCCCTTTGTAGAGGCTCCTCCTGGGGGAACAAATTCTAACTGGCTTCGAGAATGCTTCAGCCAGGTAGTGCTAACAGCAATTAGTTCATCTGATTAAGCAATTAGCAGTCTTTGTCACTTTGCAGAGATCAGGGGCCCAGAGGAACCAAAGCATAACATAAGCTAGGAAGGGAAAAGATGGGAGGGAGACAACCCAGGGAGCAACACAGCAGATTGCAGAGGGAACCAGATGCCTCTGGAGAGGTGAGGGACCACAGAAGTGTAACCACACTGAAGACCCACATCACCTCTGCAACGCCCTTCAGCATGGATGAGGAAATTGGGACACAGTGCCAAACAGGGACTTCCCAACTCTGGGTTCCAACTGGCCGGTTGAATGGTCCTCAGCTCTGGCTACATATTAGAGTAAACTGGGAATTCAAAATACCCGTGCTGGGGCTCCATTCCAGACCAATTAAACCAGAATATTGGGGAAGGGACCAGGCACTGGTGTTTGTAAGTGTCCCCAGGTGATTTTAATGTGCAGCAAAGGTAGGTAGGCTGCTCACACAAGAGGTGCAGCTCCAGCTGAGGATCTGGGAAGGGGGGTGGAAGGCCCTCCCCCTGGTTTGCTTGGGAATTTCATCACTATTACACAGCCTTCCCTCTGCCCAGGTTCATGGCTTTAGGGAGGAAAGCACTTTCTTACCAAAGGCTGAGAATTCCAGGTGAGCAAAAGATCACAAATCCTGGAACCATTCAGTCTGACCTCTTCCTTTGTCCCAGGTAAAAAAAAGGATGCCCTCCTGAATCCCTCCCTGGCTTCATTTATTCCTCAAACGCCCCACTCCTCCGTGAGCCCTCTTCATTCAGGCTGGTCTGAAACACCCATTCTTCAATGAATTGTGCCCCAATTTCAAGAAAGGGAGGCTTTCTCTGCTTCTTTTACTTTGCATTTCTTCTAAATTCAGTGTCTTCAGTGTACTTTTTGCTGTTGTAACCTACCCCAGTTTTTACACCTGGGCCACGCAAAGCACCAAAGTTACCTGGATATAAGGACTCCTAGGCCTCACTCCCAAAATACAGGTGTAGTTTGGGCTCAGGAAGCTGTGTTAACAAAAATACTGCCTACTTTAGCCAGCTTTGCCCTTTGGCTTTTATAATACATATGAAATACTAAGGAGGAACCATTCTTAGAGCACTGTGGTTTTGTGCAACTGTGTGCGTATGCTGGGGGGGCAGTGTCTAATTGTGTTACATGGAAATCCCCAGGTATTCATATTTCTCTCTCAGGAGGAGGGGAAGTTTAGGGAAATGAATTTTGATTTTATACCCCAATGAGGAAGTGACTTTTTCCACCAAAAAAAAAAAAAAAAGTGAAATGTCCCTTTCCTCTTCACAATGTGGAGAATGCTGATTACAGCAGAGGATGAAAAGAGAATCCAGATACTGAGCAAAGGAGGGAGGAAGAGAGGTGAGCTGTGGACAAACAGCATTCTGTAGAGGTTTCAGAAAGATTAACCTTCAAAAAAATTAGTTGATGGTGAAGGTAAGGTGAAACTAAAGATATCTTGCAAATGAAACAAGAAATACTCCAACTGAGATCTCCACAAGATAATCCTATCATAGGATGTGTGAAAGGGGAACTGGCAAAATCTCCATGAAAAGGGCTGTAGGTCAGACAGAAGTGAGATTATTCTCTTGCTCACCAACTACGGGTCTGCACATTATTCCCTGAGGAGGAATAATTGGAGACTGATATCAGATCTTCAAGATATACATAGGCATGTATACTTCAAGGTATACATAGCCATATGTGAATAAACACTGGAGTAACATATATTTCTAGAATGTTCTTATTCTAGAATGTGGGCTCTGGGGTTATCTTTTTGTCTTTGGGTAAAAACTCAGGTTAAAACAACCACCACCAGCACTTCAGGCACTGATTATAAATATGTAGATTATTACTTCATTATTACTGTCAAGATTTAGTATGCAGAAAAATAGGAAAACAGCAGTTCTTCCAGAACACATTCACAACAGGGCTTATTTGTATATGGGCCTGCTTCATGTTGGATTGGTGCATGAAGCAAATCTTTATCTAGAAGCACATTGGATGGCTCTTAGCTATTGCATTGCCCATGTATTTCTATCAGTAGGAACTTCTTAAACTGAAAGTTCTTTGAGGACAGGAATTATGCTCAGCTCAGACTTTTCTCTAGTAGCATGCATCGGCTGGATGCTAATCAGGTTTAGAAAAAAATTCTCTCACCCACAGCCAGCTGTTTATGCCTGGGACTTCTTCACTTCATCTAGATCTCTTTTGTGGGTAGTAATCATCCTCCTCTTCACTTGAATTTTTTATGAGAAATGGAAGATTAAACAAATATAGCCAATTGGGAGACATAAAGCCTATGGCTAGAATTGAATTGATCTGCATTCCTTTGGGATTGGTGGCTTACTCTCCATATTTCTCTAAGAGTTGAATCTTGCCTAATTATTTCTCTGGGAGGATTATGATCAAGAGGAGTATGTTTGGAGGCACAAGTAGTCAAACAAACATTTTATTTGTTGCATATAGATAACCAATAGAAATCCAAGGTGGAGAAGGAAAGCCCAGGAGAAACAGATCACTAGAGAGCTAGAGTGTGCTTCATTTGGAATTTCAATTCCTGGGGTTTTTTTGGGGAGTGGGGGTTGGTAGGGGGTTAGAGGTTGTTTCTAAATTCAAGTGTTGTATATGCTAGTCTTCATGCTCTGAGCAGAGGCTTTTGCCACTAAAGCCCTGTGGAAAACAATCAGAACCTTTTAAATATGACATTTCTTAAGCTAAGAGCAGCCCCTTCATGCTTCTGTGTAAGTACTGAGTAGCTTTGCCCAGTTTTCTATCAGAGAGAGAGAAAACTGCAGAGGATGTTTGCATCTATTTTGAAGTTCCTAGGTGTGCACAGACTTGAGGTCCCCATAATGGATCACCCCTCTTTCTGGCACTTAGGGAGGACCAACAGTCTGGAGAGGTCCTTGAACCTTTTCCCTCAATGACAGTCTATTGGTCTTCTCAGAAGAAACCCTGAACCACCAAGTTCCTCACTTCTCCCCTCCACAATCTTTGTAATATCCTGTTGCTAAATGTATTGTCCTACATTATAGGCTTTCTGAAGATAGATCCTAATGTCCCTGATGACTCTTTTGCAGCCCTTGGCATCTCTCTCCGCAAACCTCTCTTCCCTCCTCAGTTACACTGTAGTGTGTAGAAGCCCCAGTATCATCTCCCTGGGTCTGAACTCATATATGAAGTCAAAACTATCCAAGAGAACACATGACATGGGTATGGGGGGGGGGGGCTGAACTGCCAGGAAGGGGCTGGGTTGCTGGTTCTGAGCTGACACTCACTGTTATATTTGAGGCCATGAGGGAGCCATGACTATCCAGGGTAGACAATGTGGAGTTGTATAAAGAGCTTCCCAGGCACAGAAGCAAGGGAAACAAAAGCAAAAATGAACTATTGGGACTTCATCGAGATAAAAAGCTTCTGTACAACAAAGGAAATGGTCAACAAAACTAAAAGGTAAGCCTACAAAATATGAGAAGATATTTGCAAATGACATATCTGATAAAGGCTTAGTAATCAAAATATATAAAGAACTTATCAAACTCAATACCCCCCAAATAAATAATCCAGTTTTGGAGGGGTGGGGGTGGGGGGGTTGGGCGAGCCTGGTGGTGGGTATTGAGGAGGGCACGTATTGCATGGAGCACTGGGTGTGGTGCATGAACAATGAATCTTGTAACGCTGAAAAAATAAAATAAGAGTATTTTGGGGGAAAAGAAGAAATGGGCAGAAGACATAAATAGACATTTTTCCAAAGAAGACACCCAGATAGCTAACAGACACATGAAAAGATGCTCAACACCTCTCATCCTAAGGAAAATACAAAGTATTTTCAAATACAAAGTATACTATCACCTCACACCTGTCAAAATGGCTAAAATTAACAATATGGAAAACAACAGATGTTGGGGAGAATGCAGGAAAAGGGGAACCCTCTTTACACTGTTGGTGGGAATGCAAACTGGTATGGCCACTCTGGAAAAAAGTATGGTGGTTCCTCAGAAAGTTAAAAATAGAACTACCCTGTGACCCAGAAGTTGCACGACAGGTATTTGTCCAAAAGATACAAAAACACAGATTCAAAGGGTTACATGCACCCTGATGTTTATAATGGGAATGTCAACAATAGCCAAACTATGGAAAGAACCCAAATGTCCATTAATTGATGAATGGATAAAGAAGATGTGGTATATATACACAGGGGGATGTTACTCAGCCACCAAAAAGATTGAACTCTTGCCATTTGCAACAATGTGGATGTAGCTAGAGAGTATTATGCTAAGTGAAATAAGTCAGTCAGAGACAGACAAATACCATAAGACTTCACTCATATGTGGAATTTAAGAAACAAAACAGATGAGCATAGGGGAAGGGGGAAAAAGAGAGAGGGAGGCAAACCAAAGAAACTCTTAATGATAGAGAACAAACTGAGGGTTGATGGACTGAGGTGAGTGGGGATGGGCTAGCGAGGTGATGGGCATTAAGGAGGACACTTGTTATGATGAGCGCTGGATGTTATATGTAAGTGATGAATTACTAAATTCTACTTCTGAAACTAATATTACCCTATATGTTAATGAACTAGAATTTAAATAAAAATTTGGGGGAAAAAAAGAGGTTTCCAGGCAAAAAAATTTATGAGGGATAATCAGGACTATAATTTGATGGCAGAAATCATTTGGAAAATTTACCTCAATCAGATATTTATAAATGCAGTAGAGGAGAGTTCTTAATCTGAGGAAGAATCAACAGGGCTCCATGATAGACTTTAGGTAGTCTATAAGACCTCTGAAATCATAGTCAAAATTGTGGGGGTCCGTAGATTTTATCAGAATCCCGAAGAGGTAAATGGCACATAAACAGTTAAGAATCACTTAATCAGTGACTCCAGCTTTCAGCATCCCTAACCAGCCCCTTAGCAAGTAGGAGGCTTCTGGAAAAGCAAAAACAGCTCCTCATCATTGTACTAGTGCTAGAAATATTGCCTAGCCCAGACTATACCCTTAAAAGTCTACCCCTAATGGAAAAGACTTCTTAAGCAAGATAAGAAATCCAGACACCAGAAAAGAAATATGGACAGATTTATTATAGAAAACTGAAAAGTCTGATACAGAAAAGAATACTATAGACAAAATTAAAAGCAAATGATATACTAATAAAAATATTTATAATTTACATAATGAAAAGTTAATATTCTTAAAAGACACAAGAATTTTAAAATCGGAAAAAAATCTGAAAATATCATTTATAGATGAGCATATTCAAACAGCAATAAATATTTAAGAAGGCCCAGAAACCTCCCCAGTGATCAGATACAAACAAAACAAAACAGAGACACATTTCTCACCAATTGGATTGGAAAAATGAAGATCAATAATGTCTAATGTCTAGCCATAAACTGTTGTGGGACTATAAACTGGTGAAATATTTTCAGAGAGAAATTCAATAGTTTCTAATTAAATTTAAAATGCATATAATTTTTGTCCCAGAAATTTCACTTACAGGAATTTATTTCTCAGAAAAGTCATGCAAGTATGTACAATGTTTACTGAATCAATGTATTAGGAAATATCTGAAGGCAATACAGAAATTAATACTAGAATGATTTAGAATACATTATGGTTGATCTATACTGTGGAATATTATACAATCATTAAAAAAGAACAGTGTTGTTCTTATGTACTGACATAGAAGAAGACCCATGTTAAATTATTGTGCTTAAAAAAATAAATTTATACCATAGTATGATCCTATTTTATCTTCAGTACAAACTGCAAAACAATGTGAATATAGATGAGTAAACTGTATGTTCATTAACACACATTTCCTACGGGCATAGCCAAAGTTCTGGAAAAATACATATTTATCTATTAGATTTAGCTGTATAATTTATCTATGAAATTGATCTCCCTCTGATATTTGGGACCCACTTTTAAAATCCGTTTCCAATGTATTGTTGAATCTTCAACCTCCATGTACTACTTTTGTAATTATAAAAGAAATACACAAAGATTCCCCTTAGGAGTCCATACCCACACAGTTGTAAAATGGTTTGTACAGAAGCTGTCTTGACCCAGTTTTGAGGCCCTAGGGAGAGGTTGGTCAGATCCCTTTGTTGAGTAGACAATTAATTCCACAACCCCAACCATCTCCTTTATGGAGCTCTCCACTCCAGTCCCCTATAAACTTGTGCTAATCACCCCAGGGCCAGATACCACATGATCAGGGAGAGGCCGTAAGCCCCAGAGCTCCATTACCTAACTAGCCAATCCTAAGTTGGTTTAACTTGTTTCCCATGTTCCTTCCCACAGAAACCACAAGAAAGTCTCTTTCCTGCAGTTCTACTTCCTCTCTGCCTTGTGACCGACCCTGGTGCTTCCGCAAATGGTCCTGTATAGTGCACTGTGTTATTCCAGGAAACTGTGAGGTTAACCAGAAAATACTCTCTGGCTTCTCTTTCTTGATCTGCATCTGGCTTTACTCTATCTCACCCAAGGTAATATGGTTAAAATGCTAGTATGGGCGCCTGGGTGCTTCCGTGAATTAAGTGACCGACTCTTGGTTTCAGCTCAGGGGGTGATCTTGTGAGACAGAGACCCGCATCAGGCTCTAAGCTTAGCGGGGAGTCTGCTTTTGATTCTCTCTCCTTCTGCCCCTCCCACTTCTGCTCTCTCTCTCTCTCTCTAAAATAAACAAATACATCTTAAAAAAAAAAAAAGACAAACTAGTAAAACATGCTTGAATGGGTTTTCAAGGAACATCCCATGGGTAGATGCCAAGTGGTCATAGAGTTAACTCCAGAACCACCCCTATTTTCTCTGCCTCTGCCTGGTATCTCCCTTTGGCTTCCACCCCACTGAACTTTGCATGGGTTCTGGTGCTCTTCTCTCCAGATCCTGCACCTGATGTACCTTTGACTCCAATTCCTGGTCCCAACTTTGCCTCTCCCATCTGGTCCAGCACCTCAGTGGAGCGGTTATTGGCTAATGACCTACTGTCTGGCCCAGATCCCAGCAAACATGACCCAGCTTCATGGACAGTCCTCCAGCAAAATGACCAATGAAGCCCAGAGACAGAGCAAAACTCTGACACTGTTAGAGCTGGTGCAGGCTGAAGCCGGGGTCTGAAAGCAGGCAGAGAGATTGTCAGGAGTTTGAAAACCAGCAATCCCAGCAAGCTCTCTGAAGCCTTTCTTGTAAGTAGGAAGGGGAGGAGCACATGTGGACCCTGGGTCTGAAGCAAGCAGGATTTTAGGAGCCAGATGGACACAATGAAGAGCAAAGTAAGGGAAGGGCTAAATGGGTGTGTTGGCCAGAAACTAGCACACCTATGGAAGAAGGCACTCAGGTAATCAAGGGCCATGAGAGGGATTTTAAAAGGCTCAGGTTTGAAGCCCGGTTCTGCTGATTCTGTGCTAGCTGCATGGATATGGGTACTTAAGCCGTTCAAGCCCTAATTTCTTCATCTGTTAAACTGGACATAATGATGCCCACCCATGCCCACCCCATAGGTAGTTGTGAACTCCATGCCCTGTTTCTCTCCTTACCAAACACCAGAGATCTAGAAGGTATAAGAGCTGCAGGTGGAAAAACAATTGAGAGGCTCCTCTTGGGGGACACCTTGGTGGCAATTTCAGACATGGAGAGAACCTGAGATGAGGGGTCCTGATTCTTGGTCGGGCATGAATTCCATCTCGTTCATTCTCCTCCTGTTGCAAGCCTAGTTTCCACAGACCTTTAAGTCCTGTGCCCACCCCCCTCACATCCTGCCACCCACCCACCTCCTGCCCCACATACTTACCAACTTTCCTCTCCCCCCTCTCTAGGGCTGCTGCTAAGTTCAGAGCCACACACCTGTGTCCAAAATCTCAAGCCAAGACATGAACTCCCAAAGCTACCTCCGCCACCCCCTCTCATTTACCGATTCCTCTGAAATCTCAAGCAATTTCCATTATTGGCAGACACGGTGTTTCCTTGTTGCGTTCCACTTTCATACAACTGGAGTCTGTAGACAAGAAAAATACAGCTGTTATGCAGCACTAACTGGGCTTTTATGTCGCTTCACACGCAGGAGACTGGCTGTGGAATGCCACACACCTCCTTATCACGGCTTGTGTGCTGGGACCTCTATTCATTTGATGCATTGTGTACCTCGGAATTTTCCGGGATGCGGTGAAGAGTCATGTTGCTTGCTCTCAGAATTATGCAAAAAAGCTATTCTTTTTCTTGAGCCAGAAATCATAGGCACTCCAGAACCCTTTTGACTTAGGCAGAGCTATGGGGTAGGTTTTCCACAAAAGGCAGAAGGAATGAATTGACACAGGCTATGTTAACCAGCCCTCCCAAGGGGAGTGGGAGCCCCTGCTCCAAGCCGAGTAGGAGAGGCATTTTGAGGCAGGAAGCTTTTAAAAACTCACAGCATACCTTAGCTCCTTTAGCTTTGGGGCTCCATTATGTATTGGCTGAGAGAGCTGCAATCATTAGTTGCTGATTTTTTAAATTAAAATAATTAAGCCAATGTAATGTTCAGGAGAGGGCCAGAACTGGCAGCTTGGGAAAATGGAAGCTTCTGTGATCAGCAGCAGGGACCAGGAGGAACTGAAGCTGTGTAGGCACTTTGAGACCAGCATCCAGTGAACAGAGAGCTAGAGAAGACAGGAGGAGGAGCAGAGGTCTTCCTCCTCAAGAGAGCCCTTGGCCTCCTGCAAAGTAGAACTAAGTCATGCTTACCCGGCCATTGGGAGCACCTTGGGAGGCTTGTCTTGCTCTCTGCTGCTCTCAGATCTAGGTCCCTTATCAGTGGACACTCATGCTGCTCTGCCTCCACATTTATTAGGCAACCACCGTAGCTGCAACATCCTCCCATAGGTGTTAAGAGATTCTGCTCATTTCCTCTCTGTAAGTATTCATGACATAATGGAGGGAAGGAAGAGGAGGAGGACAAACGAAGCAAAGTAAAGTGCTCGAGGAGAGAACCGTCTGGGTGAGGGCAGAGCATGGCAGCTTCTGAAAGGAAGGCCTCTCGGCCTCTTCTAGGGTTACTTCTGGCTTTCGCCTTCCAAGAGTTAATATTTCTGCCCCCAAAGTAAGCTACAAGGAGGGGGTTGCTCCTTTTTGCCCTGTGGGTGTCCAGCAGGTCCTCCCTTGCCTACCACATCCTCTCAAGTTTGGCATGGAACTGCTGCAGGTGGGGCTTTTGTCCTACAAACTTCATTAGGATACAAGCCCAGTCTCACTTCTTGTACCTAACATTGCCGCATTAACCTATAGATCAGATGGTCAGAGCCCCTACTGGGCCCACATCTAATTTTCCCTGTCCTTTGTTTGAAATGACTATGTCTAAGTCACACCCTTTTGGACACTTTCAAAGAACCTTAATGTCAAGAACTCAGACCCTCTTCTTGTACCTCTTCTGATACCCTATTTGGTGGCTCTGTGGGATCTTACACATAGAGTGTCCCCTAAACAAGACCCCAACATTCTCAGCCCTCTGTTACCCAATTCCTCCCTCACACTCGGATCCACAGTTTCATCAAAACATTGGCACATTACCCCCCCACCCACCCTTTATTAGACATATGCCCTGAAGAAATGCCATCTTAGACTTCCAGTGATCTATTTTTATCCAAAAAGCCTTCCAAAGTGAACTGTCTTGTGGCCTGTTACCTCTCCTCAAACATGGCCAGACTCTTCTTGAGAAAATGATTTAGGATCAGACTTCACAAAGACATATAAAATGAAAAGGAAAATTCTCTCTCCTCTCTCTTCCCATTGCACCCTAGAGCAGAGGTTTTCATTCTTGTTGTGGTCACCACCATCACTATAAATAATATGCTTATTTCTTCATCTGGATTCACCAACTTGTAGCTACATCTGTTGCTCCCAGCCTAGGGTAATGCTTACAACACAAAAAGTTGGGAAAAGTTGGAGACACTGCTTTCTCTCTACTTGCAAATAAATCTTGTTTCTTACAACTCCTCCCTACCTCCTGGTGCCACCTCTTTGATGCACTGTGTCTTCAGAACCAGTGGCAGTTTATGAATGTGAAGGTTCACATCAGGATAGGCTTTGATGATGACTGGCAAGAGTGGTAGAGGAACCCAGAGTCTCACCTCAGGTGGCTATTTGGGACATGTGCTGAAGGAGCGGAAGAGACAGCTAAGTGCAGCTGGTGTTCTCTGCAGCTTTGCATTCTTCCACTGTTTCTCCTGCCCAAACAGCATTGGGCTAGCTGCGAGCAGAGTCCTCAGGCTGTGGATAAAATCAGATCAAACTCAACTTCCATTCTCCCTATCCAGTCATTGCTGCTTATGTGCTGTGGGCTGCCGAGGATGCCAGCCTCCCTTCCCAGCCCCAACTGTTCTCGCACCAGCCAAGGGCCCTAATGGATCACAGACACTTCCCAAGCATCAGGGGCCTGGAGAGAGGAGGCAATCCCGGGAGACTGGATGTGGGGAGACATGTCTGTCCTGGGTCTCCCTGCTTACCCTCTCATCAGCTGCACCAACCTCCTGCCTTTCTCTTCCATTGTCCTACAAATCCAACGTCCTCCTAGCTTCCCTTCTCATCTCTGCATACTGGACTGTCGTGACCCAGGACAGAAAGCCAGAGGCATTCAGCCATCCTCAAAACCAGCAAATTCTGGCATTAACTGACATTAACTTGAATTTGCTGGAGCTTCTCCATCTTGACCTACACTGTCCAGTAGGACTGTCACTAGCCACGTGTGGCTATTTAAATTTAAAATAATTAAAACTAAATAAAATTAGAAGGTGTCCAGAACGACTAATGGTTAGTGCCCACTGACCTGAACAGCAGAGAAATCCAATAGTTCCATCCTTACAGAAAGTTCTGGTCTACACTCGTCTCTGACTCCTTGCTTCTGCTTCCCCTTTCCTCATATTCTCATCCCTTTGTAATACTCACAAGAAAACACAACTTCTTTTTGTCTAAAGTCCTTCCCTAGTAGAAGCTCCACACTTCTCTATGTAAGGGAAGTTTGTTCAAAGGTTTTCCCTACGACAAAGGGCCACCTCTTCACCTCTGATCAGAATTACATGATTCTGCTGGAATGCTGCAGCACTGGAATGAATTCTCTTTGACTTTCAGGGACAAGGAAGCGAGCTAGCCCCCACGGGGGCCAGCAGGCCAAGACCAAGGAGGAATCTGAGTGTCGGACTTAGGTGGGCAATCTAGAAGACTCTGATCATCATCACACTGATGATCAGAGCTGAGCTAATCAGAACCAGGCTCTTGGGCAAAGTGTGAAAGACCATATCTAAAGATGTAAAGACCGAGAGAGATGGAAGTGAGCAAGTGAGGTCAGCGAGTTCAATTCTCTTATCTGAAGAGGAGACCCCTGAACCAGTTAAACAACCAGCACAGTTTATGAAGAGAGGTCTCAAATCTGTGTCAGGCCAGAATGTGGTGAACAGATTGACCCAGGAATGAGATACAAGGACATCGAAGAAGATGGGGGATGGAGGCGGGTGAGAGGGAGGCCTCACCAATGAAATAAGCACACTTTGGAAAAAGTTTACTCTAAAACGGATTTATTTTAAATAAATCCCATTTTTCTTTTGACTCTCGGCATAAAATGGGAAAATTACCCTTAACGATGCAGCAAGAGTTAAAATATATGGCTAGGTGTGAGTGTGTGTGTGCTTGCGTGTGTGTGTGTGTGTGTGTGTGTGTGTGTGTATTTTAACTAGGAATAAAAGTCAAGAACTTTTTTTTGTTGTTAAACACCTGTAACAATAATCATGTTGAGAACAATGGGTTGTTCTACTTAAAATGAAAGCAGTGGTGGGCACATAGTAAGCAATCAATGAGTACTTGTTGATTGATTGAAAATAAATCGCAATATAAAAATATAAATTAGGAGTCCGTGCCTCTGCTGACCACTCTTTCCCTAGACTAATGAGTTGTTTATTCCACCGGCGACAGCTTCTCCTTAGGGGTTGTTAGTACAAAATGGTGTTTACTGAGGCTGGGCATGTGCTAATCAGGGTGAGAGATTGGTCTGTACCTCAACTAGTGGCAGCTACCGAGACAAGATGGGAGGTGCAAAACTTCATTTCTTTTCATTTTATAGGGGGTTCAGATTTAACCCATCAGTCCCGGAAATGAGGAATTCTGTGATTGGCATTTCAGTAAGTGAAGGGGAGCTGTACACTTGGGATGTGTCTTGCATTCGAGGGGCAAAAAGAGAGGCACTTGCTAGTTAGGAATTTCAAACCAGACAGTCTAGTCTGTAAGCAGGAGCTGTGAATACTTGTACTGCATGTAGCTTGTGCATGACCATCACATCGCCAATAATAGCCACTACTGTAATAGGCATTTGTTGTCTTTGCTTCCAAGTGTCCATTTCTCCTTCTTCTGATGAAAGTCGTCCTACAGAGTGCCTTGGATGGAGTGATGCTTTTCTCACCCCTAGTATTAAAGTGAAGGCTTACTAGCCTTCACTAGTAATGTAATGTCTCAAACAAGACACGAGGCTATTTCTCTCTCATATAATGGTCCAGAGCCAGGAAACAGGCTCTCCTCCACACAGTCATCCGGGGACCTAGCCTAGCAGGGTGGATCTGTCATCTTTGATGCTTGGTTTCCAACGCTGCCCCAATTTTTGCCAGTTCCACCCAGCGGGATGAAAGGCAAGCACAGAGGAGTGCCAGTCCTGTAAGTGGCTACCTATCACTTCAAGTCATATTCCTTTGGTGTGAACTTGGGCATTTAGCTGTACTTTGCTGCAAGCACTACTGGAACTTAGAGTTTCTAGCTCGGCCCCATGTGTTCCAGCCACACTCTAGGCAATAAGTGAGCACATAACCCAAGCTAAGGTAAGGGACCCTCTCCCACAAACACTCTCTTTAGAAATTTGAATGTTGAGCAGAGTGGCAAAAAGATTGAAAACTGTTGGAGCTGGCTCATCCCAGCAGCAGCATCTTGAAGAGATCCTTGACTGTTTCTGCCACGTGGACTCCTGGAATTGCCCTAATTCTTGTCTGGCTTTTCCACCTCTCCCCTTGGCATCGCTGTAAGTACCCGCTCTGCTTTGGCTAACCAAAGTTGGTGGTCACTGCTTGCAAGAAAAATGTGCGTGCTACAGCTAACTCTTATCAACCACCTAATGTTTGATCCAATGACAAAGATCTCTTGCACACCAACTGGGTGCCAGCCAATGGTCTAGGCACCAGGATCCATCATGCCCTCACTGAGCCCTACTTCATGGCCACCTCCTCTGATTTCCTATGAGCAAATCTGCTGGTTTTCAGGGGTCTCCCCTCAGTTACTCCTCGGCCACCTGGAACTCTGGGTCAAGCTCAGCAGAGTTTCCCACAAGGGCAAGTATGGGGTGAGATTATCAATTCCGCTGTTCTCTCCGAGGCCATCCTCACTTTCATTTCGCCTGGTTTTTAATGTTTCCAATATGTAAATTCACCGCCAGTGCATCTTGCAAGTACGTGATTCCGGGGCAGCGATTTGTCTGTTGCTCTGCAACCTCCACAACGCCACCAGCTCAAGGCATCATTTTGGTGACAAGTTGGAATTTGCATACTTAGCGGGCATCAGTGCACTGCTTTCCCGCGAGCCCAGATGAGAATTTCATCTTCCCTCAGGCTATCATTACACACATCCAATACCAACAAGCACATTCACAAACATGCCTTCCTTAAGGTCTCCTCTTTACTTCATTGTCATGAAAATAGCCCAAATCAAGGAGTCTAAAAAGTGCGGGAGAGGTGACAGGAGAGCATCTTAACTAAGTAACAAGTCAGTGTTCAGAGCGTTCCTTGAGTAATTGGGAGTTAGAGCGGAGAGGCTACGGGCTTCTGCCAATGGGAGCTTGCTGACACCGAATTACCTTTGAAGACCCTCCAGTCCTGTGAGAAACTCCCTCTCGCTCCTCCTGTCAAAACTTTCTGGGGCTTATTTTTTCCCCCCATTTTTCCTTGAGGACTGGAGGTGGGATGGAAGAAGGGGCGGGGCTTGGACTGAGTGGCCAGTTACAAATATTCAAGCTAATTAGCAGAACGCTGGGGCAGGGCTCGGCGGGCGTGTAGGGGGCGAGGAGGGGGGGCCGGTGTCTGGGCCAGACTCGCGCTCTCCGTAATAGACCTCTAACAGGTTTCAACCCTAAAGATATGCGGTGGAAAGACGGCATGAATAATTCAGCGAGCACGAGGTCCTGAACCCACGTTTTGTCTCATAAAGAGGAAAGCCATGAGCCTCAGGTACCGAGTTTCAAACCCATCAGAGCTAAATCTCGCTCTTTCAGAGCTTGGTTACTAAGTGCTGTGTAGGTGTGAAAAGCCTCATTACCATGTAATTTTGTTGGGAGCAGGCTTCCAAGTACCTGCTTTACTTTATATTCATATAAACCAAAAAAAAAAAAAAATCAAAATGCATTTTATTTCCTAACAATAGCCAATTTGGTTATAATTATTGTGGAATACTGAATTTGAAGGCATAGCACCCAAGTGACTCCCCACGTCGCTCCCCTCCATACGCGAATATCTTCTTATTTATTGCCTTCCCCATAATGAACTTTGAGATAAACAACAGAAAAAGTAATTTGTTTTTTGACAATGCTGAACCTTTGAATAGAGAAAATCACACAGTCGAACACAGAGCGCAGTCCTGTGTGGTAAGTGGTATCCATGGCAACCAATAGATTTTATGCTAAGTCTGGCCTTTAAAAACATTTCACGTTTACCACTGAGAAAAAGATGGCCTTGATTTAAAAATGATACAACAAGTACCTCGAATGGGCATGCTTTCTGCTCTGAGCTGCAAACACAATTAAGAGGCATCTCCTCAGCACTGGATCACCTCAATAGTATCTATGTCATCCTTGAGGAACATCATGGCCAGCCTGAGAAAAAGAAAGAGGTGGGGTATTTGGTGTTGGGCTACAGGGATTGTGAAGCCGGTTTGTGTGTGTGTGTGTGTGTGTGTGTGTGTGTGTGTGTGTTGTTGTTGTTTTTTTTTTTTTTTTTTACTTGTTCTCCTTGTATTTAACACCAGGAGTAAAAAATAGAGAGTAAAAATAGCGCGTTTGCTTCTTATCTCAGTCTGTGATCATGGTGACAGTGAAAATATTATGGCCCTGCTTATCCTGGGAGTAGCTCCAATCACGCCCGCTTATTATAACTTGAAATAATGGATGGAGAAATACCTACCATACCAGCTTCAGACGGAGTGACTCTAAATTAGTTTCTGTTCACATTTAGAAAGTTGGGTACCAAAAATGGAATGCAGTTGTGGCAAAGAGAGGATGTCGCCTTAATGATATACTTGAATAAAATGAGAAAGGACATGCCCCCTTCTTCTTTAAAAAGAAAAGAGAGGGATTTGATCAATGATGCATCAAAGGAAGGAAACATAATTAATGTCTTTGGGAGGAGTTTGTTTTGCCGAGCCATTTCTAAGTGCTTTGATAGCTCCCTTAAGATGGCATTTCTTTTTCTTTCTTTTTTTTTTTTAATACTTTATTTATTTATTTGACAGAGAGAGAGAACACAAGTAGGCAGAGAGGCAGGCAGAGAGAGAGGGGGAAGCAGGCTCCCTGCTGAGCAGAAAGCCTGATGCGGGGCTCTATCCCAGGACCCTGAGATCATGACCTGAGCTGAAGGGAGAGGCTTTAACCCACTGAGCCACCCAGGCACCCCTTCTTTGTCTTTCTTACTTCTCCTCACTTCTCCTCCTCCTCCTCCTCCTCCTCCTCCTCCTTCTTTGCAAGATGAGTTGTCCTTTATTCCTCAAAATGGGATTATCTTGGCCATATCGAGAATTAGAAAAACCTCAATACACTTCCTCTGGAAGTATTTTCATCTGGAGTGCTCTTGCAATTGACTGGTGCTATGGGCTGAGTTGTGTCTCCCCGTAAAATTGTAGTTGGAGGTCTTCACCCCAGTAGCTCAGAATGTGACTTTATTCAGAGTTTGGACCTTTAAATAAGTGATTAAGTTACAATGGGTCCACTAGTGTGGGTCCTAATCCAATCTGACTGGTATCCTTATAAGGAAAGAGAGGCCCCGGGGATGTGTGCACTGAGGGAACACAATGTGAGGCCATAGTAAGGGGGCAGCCATCTGCAAGCCAAAGAAAGAGACCCCAGAGGAAACCCAACCTGCCCACAACTTGATCTTGGACTTCTAGTCTCTGGAACTGTGAGAAAATCAACTTTTTCCATGTGAGCCCCCCAATCTGTGGCAATTTGTTATGGCAACCCTAGCCAACCAATGCCTCTGGGGTGGGAGTGAGGCATCCTTTCATGGAAAGAACAGTTTTTCAGAAGGTGTGTTAGTCAATACATTGGGGAAGGAGGTCAGGATGAAAGAAACCTCAGTTGTTCTACCTTCCCTGAAGTGTGGGGGATTTCTGGGGGACAGGGGGGTCGAATTCATAAACACTTCTCCTACCTCCTCTGACTCAACCATCCATATCTGTCAGTGGCAAACAAGATGATTTTGTGACACCTCACTATTGGGTTTAATGAAGCAAGGATACTTTCTGAGTCATCAACACTTTATAAAGACAAAAGCTTACAGTTCTTTCATATTGCCAAATTGCTGAGAAGTGACATGGCCCCAGGAGGATGGTGATGCCTGAAAGGAATGTGTGTGTGCAAGGGAGGAGGTGGTTAGGGGAGTGTTGTACTTTGTTCCTAACATTCATAAGCTTTGCTTGATGGTTGGGCCTCAGGCCCAGGACCACACATCAGCCACCTGCCCAAAGGCGTGGGTCATTCATCTTTCTGAGATAACTTTCTTCTTTCAGTCCACAAAGAGCTCTGGGCTATCTTTGGCCAGGGAAAGAATGTTGACTGTTTCACATACTGAAACATAAATCACTCTCTCTAGGCCTTGTTAACTTTTACTTATAAACTGTTTTAATGTAGAACTGTCAGGACCCTGTGAAAATAATGGGTGGTGACAGGTTTAGGATTAAAATCTTCTCAGGTAGTTAGGATGGTGAGTTAGGTTATAAATTGCTTTTAAAGAGCTGAGGCATGGACTATGAGCTTCATATGCTTACTCAAAATGGACACCAATGAGGCAGCTGGGACAAGTATATGCTTGTAATTCATCTTAATTATTTGTCAGCAAAGCCATCATAATAAGAGATGTCTTTCATTTTGATTAAAATGACCCTTGGTAATCTCTAAAGGGTACTGTCTGAAAAGCACCATTGAAAAAGAGAAGTTGGAGTCTTCTGGGGCTTGGGATTTTATGTCTCAAGCAAGGAGGCCTGAAACAGAAAAATATACCAATGGATGTGAAGATATAGCTCAAGTGTCCAATGATAGACACATCCATAATTCTCTCAGATGACCTCATTTACTTCAGTGCCAGGGCATCAGTGGGCTCATAATTTCTCTTAAAACATATCTGTGTCTCAGGGCTTACTGGATAAGGATGGCTGTTTATTCACAGGGAGGCGGGCTTTGAGGAACCTGTCCTTATACCCCACAGAGAAGGTGTGTAATATAGAAGTTCAATGAGTAGACAAAGCAAGCAGCAGCCATCTCCAGCCATAGTGAAGCAAATAGGTTTTTTGGGGGCTAAAAAGTGTGTATGGATGTTCATCAGGTGAATGAAACTTGAATGGCGATCTAGGCAAGAACCAGGTTGAGCACTGGGTGGGGAGAGAAAAGCAGACGGGCATGCTTTAGAACTCAGGCCCAGGAGTTCAATGATTCCATCCCTCCTGACAGGAATTTCTCAGTGCTCAAGGAACCTACCAGAACACAATGGTCACACAGTCATCCCCAAGAGATCAGACTATCAGAATCTTTTATTCATTCATTCAACAAACCGCTATTGTGTGCCTACTATGTACCAAGACTATTCCAGGGCCTAGATACTTCTATGAACAAAACTGGCCCAAACCTATCTTCTCATGGAATTCACATTCTAGGGGAGTCCGCTATGCCACATCAAGCCTCATTCACCAAATGAGACAAAGACTACTTATGCGGTTTGTTCCTTAAGACAAGAGTTGCCTGGGAAGGACAGCCTCAGGCAGCTGGGAAAATACTTGCCAGGAAATGAGCTGGATGGGTTGCTTCCTCCAAATCACACATCCTCTCTGGCCAATGCTTCTGGGTAGAGAAGACTTTCCACATCTTGGAGAAGCTCTACAATTCAATAATAATTCACTAAGATGTTTCTAACTCTTAAAACATGTAAATATAGCTACAAACTGCATTACAGGGTTTCAGAGAACCATCTGCTAGACTTTAATTTGCTTCTTAGGACTGAGAAGATTATAAATCATGCAATAACACATATATTCAGCTTTAAAAAATCATATGTAGTAGCATCAATTTACTTTACCCTCATCCAGAACCTCTCATTGATGGACAGAAACTAAATGGAATCTCATTAATACAGTGTACAATTTTACTAGTATGATTTACTATATACAAATATAAAGTAATTTGAAATATTTTTCTGTAGGAAATGTTAGCAGTTTTTTCTCTACTAAATCTATAAGACTATGTCCACATCATTTCAAAGAGTCATTGGCAGACTCGCAGACTTTTGACATTTGAAGGCTCTATAGCATGAACATCTAGGGCTCATGGATAAAATTATGCAGGAAAGATAAGATTTCCAGCCCACTATCCTTAGGAAGTGCACTTAACTTGGTACCTCTAATAATCAAATCCTCTATTTATAAATATTTGTGAGCACCTGTATTGTGCCAAGCCCAGTCCTCTCTTTGGAGCTCCCAATTTAGTGGAGGAGAAAGATGTGAACACAAAATTCCATAAAATAGGATATGGTATAAAGAACCATATTTCAAGGTACCATGGATGCGCAAAGGTGGAAGTGCTTGACTCTTCCTGGTACGTGCTTCCCAGAGGAAAGGACACTTGCACTTCCTTGAGGAATTTCCAGAAACTGCAAACAGCATATGTAAAAGTCAGAGGAGAAAGAAAGAGCATGGAACATTCTGGCAACTGCAAGCGCATCAGTAAGGAAAGAGCCCAGGGTCCATGAGAAAGTGATAAAAGATGAAGCTGAAAATATTGACGAAAGCCAGATCATAGTATGTCTTTTCAACTCTACTTGGGGATTTGTACTTGATTTTAAAAACAAACAGCCTTTGCAAAAAGGGTACTTTTTCTGATTCACCCACCAAGTGCTCACTTCATCATTTCTGAAATAATAGGATTTCCAAGACGGTGTACTCTGTGCCCATGACACAGAGGGAAGTTAACATGTCTATCTAAGCATCAAGGCTTGTCCTTGGCTTTATGGATCCAAGCCTTTGGTGCTTTGACTTGGAAAACTGGTGTAGTGATCTAGGAAAGAAGACGCCCTATCATGGAAAAAGATAGTGGTCCCAAATGAGAGGCTTGAAATTCAAAGTCTTGGAAGAGCAGATCAATATCTTTCTGACCTCAGAGAGCTGAGGTTTCTACATCTGAGGCCCATTGGCCCAGGCCATATCTCTTAGGGGGAGACGAAAGCTAGGAAAGAGGGAGGGTACTGACAGCCAACTCTGTCAGTTTTTTCTCTGGTGTTTCTGTTTCTCTCTGCCCCTTAGCACTTTAAAAAAAAAATCATATAAAGAATAATGTCCAGGGAATATTCTTCCTTGGATCTTGCCCAAACTACTTTCAAATGTGATGAGATGGCATTCTGCTTTATTTAACAAGCCTGGAAATGAGGAGTAAATGAGTTGATAGGATTGGAGAATTTTGAAACCCTTTCTTTTGGCACTCATTTGTTTTATAGTCTAGATGGGATGAAATTTAGCAAATCATACTTGCCTTTCATTGTGGAGAAGATTGGAATCTGTTGACTGAACATTTCTACTTGGACTCTCATAGTTTTACCCCAAGCATCCATCAATTGCTCTGGACGCTTTAAGTTTTCCTTTCACTGCCATTTGCTGATTTCCACCATGGAGATATTTTAGCTAACCAACACTTTGGTGGAGAGAGAAGGTGTTGGTTGTTTGGAAAGAGCCCTGTCAATTCTTCCCAATCCATTCTGCGCTCTGACAATCTCTTATTTGTAGGTAGGGACAAAGCACTTAACCTTTGTGTCTCCAAAAACAAATGATAAATTTTGCCCCATTTACACTATTTATTAACAGATGGGAGTTGCACATGATTAACTGTTCTGTTCCTTCATTTCTTTGACCTTAAGAAGCCAGCCTTGCATGAGGGGTTGCTATGCAGCGTTGTATAGCATGCAGAGCCTCAGAGGAGGTGAGCAGCAAATGTTTGATGATGATAATGATGATGATGAAACTCACTTGACTTCTCAGCAAATGCCAAACTCCCTGCAGGATAACACATGTGGAAGCTAAGCCCTATCTACTTTGGAGTGCTGGAGGAAGCTGTGTAAAGCATAAAATTAAAGTGGGGCTTCACCAAAGCTGAACATGCTTTACTTTACCATAGCAGAGTCACTGATAATAACTAAATTGGTTCAAAACCAAATGGCAGGTCAGATCTTTGATGAATTACTAGAGATTAAATCAGCTAAGTGCTATTGACACTTGGCTACTAAGTCCATTGGGGATTCTTTGACCTGGGAAAACACTCATCATCAGTCTCTTGGCAGTTGAGGAGAGAAGCAATGAAGTCATGGAGAGCCTAGCCTTCCATTTTCCATTCACTTTATGAATCTGTTTGTCACGTTGCTCCCAGAGTCTTCTGCGTAGCAGCAAAGGGTACTTCTTTATCCCCAGATGAATTATAATTCTCTCCTGCATTTGCATGTGTATCTGAATCCATACAAAGTTGCAGGAAAAGATTTAGAGCTTTCTCTAAGCTTGTATTTCTAAAATGTTTTCCATAGAACACTAGTTTCCAAGATACTCTTAAAATTAGAATTCCTTCACCAGGTAAATTTGGGAAATGCTTCCACAACTTATGTCCTAAGTGCTGGGGATATGGTGATGAACAAGTCACTCAATGCCTGAACTCTTTTGAATCATGGCATGGAGTAAGTTCAGTAGAAAGGCAGAGATAGATCATAGAAAGTCTTATAAACCATGCTAAGAATTTTGGCTGTCATGATTAGAATAGGCAGTCACGGAAGGTTTTAAGCAGCTTTTATCCAGTACATAATGGAATATTAAAGTTTCTGAGAACTTCTGAGAGGAAGAAATCTGTAAAGTTTTCTTTTACCCAGTTATTACAGTTACTTGACTCATGGTACTAACTAAAACATCGAAGAACACAATTTTGAACTTAGAAGGATTGTTTTGCCCAATTTTGATGTCCTTGCCCATTGTGCCTGTTTAACACTAAGGTGCTATTCCTGACCCAGGACTTTCACTGCCAGATTGTTCCAATTTTGAACCTAGGTTACTTCTAGGTTACTTCTTTTTCCACTCCTCTGTTCACAATGCTGAATTATTGTTGTGTGAATACATTTATTTCTTCCCTTGTAGGTGAGCTGTTATAATTGATAGGCTTAGAAAATGGATACTGGCTTAAATATCATAGAAGTATATTTCTTGTTGATATAATAACTATACAGGGCAGGTGAATAAGTCGGTAGTTATCCTTCCACCATACAGCTGCACAAAGTCATTCAGGAACCCAGGGTGATGGAAATTTTGCCATTTTCAATACATGGTTTCAAGGTTTCCCTGGGATTCACCTTTATTCTGCCCAGACAGTAGAGGAAGGTAGCAAGAAGAAGCATATGTATGGATGTGTGGGAGAGTGGGGGAATCATGGGACAGGGCTAGAAGACATCCAACAGTTCTGCTCACATTTAGAACTAGAAATCGTCACATGGCTCTAGTATGAAAGGAAGTCCCTGGTTCTGCAACTACTTCCCAATGACATCTGATACTATGGATGGCTTGCATAAGTGTGTTGAACAGCTACTTATTTTTGCTACACACCTACCATACTACTAGCTCTTTGAAAGAAGGACTGTAAGTTTTAATACATTCATCTTTGTCAATTTCATAAATATCTCATGGTTCTGGCATAAAACATATGTCCAATAAATGTTGGTTGAATTAAGCAATTGCACACCCAAAACTTAAATATCTCTACTAGGAGGATGAAAAGAGTTGAAGAGCCGTCAGGAAGCAGAATAAGGTAGGTATCATCATATTTCAGTCCCAAAGAGATAAACATTTGCAGAGAAAGTAGTTGAATTTGAAGTTTAATTTCTCCCATGATTTATCTAAAGGAAGCCTTAAGCAAAGCAGAGGCAAATTTAAAGACAGGCATGAGATTTTTCAGAGGCTTATCTACAAGTAAGGAGAGTTCCTTCTACATTTCTTCATTGTGCTTTTGGCCTGGAACCTCTCACAAAGCAGCCTGAAATGCTGTCAGACATCTTCTGGCTCATAAATCACACAGAGGCATGGTGAGCACTAAATCAATAGAGTTTCTAATTTTTGAAAAAGTGAGAAGGTGCTTATATAACCCTGCTGGGGAAAGGGAAGGCCATTGGCAGCTTGCCTTGTTTATCCTGAATCAGATTCACATTTGGAGGCCTCTCCACTCCTTGGAAGCCCTTTTGCTTAGGTGGCACTGGGGAAAATGCTGAAATCTGCAGTTCTTGGACATCCTATTTCCCCATATTATCTTGTTCTAACCATAGTTCATTTTGCAATTGGAACTGACTGAAGAGAGGTGTTTACAATGTTGCGCATTGTCACACTGCTAACATTTTCTCTTCTGTAGGAGTAAGAAGAGGTGGGAGCTGGAACAGAATGAACATTTGTCATCTGGGACACCTTCCCTCTCAAATGTGATCGTCATACCTCTTCAGAGAAAGAAAGAATTATGGGTGCTTATTTTGTATTTTCCTGAAGTTTTCAATCCCCAGCCCACAACATCCCTATGAGATGATCTCAAAGCAAAAAACATCCAAGTAGAAACAGCCTCTACTTTAGCCCTCTAAGCTGCTCTGTCCCCCAGGCTCTGCCATTTATTATCTATATCCAAAGATAGCCAAATGCTCTAAGCTTTCTTTATTGGAAAAGTGGGGTGAAAATGTCTTATTCTTCTGAGCAGAACCAAGGTGGGCAGAGGCCCTAGCAGTTTAAAAAGCCACATACATGGCCCATTGAACCAGTCCAGCAAATTTCAACAGAGCTAGATATCAAAACTGCCCTTCACGGACCAGGGAGAGTTAAGTGGGAGAGAGATAAAAAGATGTGACATAAATGATCAAAGCAATAAAACTCACTGCTCAATTAGTCACTCAGAGAGGCAGGAGGCGGAGGGGATTTGTGGTTGAGGAAAAGTTGTATACTTGCTCTGTGGGGATTTTATTCATTTCCCAGTGTCACCCAACCTGCTTGGCTCAGCTGCAGAATTCAGGCTGGTTGTTAATTTCATAGGAAGTCCACCTACCTCACTCCCTCCTCTTCTGTTACCTTAAAACATTAGCCAGTTAAACTAAGGATATCCATTATCCTATGCAAATCATGCCTCTCTGTTTTGATGGTAGTAAGAGAAAACAGTATTTTGTGTACTCCAACTATTGCTGGTAATTTGGGTTTCTTCCATTTTCCCAAGCTACCATTATAAGTCACACTGAAAGCAAAAATTGTTTAAGATCAATCTGGCAACTTCTAGACACCTATAGTAGATATGTTTTTACAGGCTTAACTCTATAAGCAAGTCCTGATATTAGGCATTTCTGACAGCAGCTCCTAGCCTGACCCCGGAGGGTGTTCTAGGAAATCCAGAACTAGGGCAAAATTAGCTATGCCCCAGAAAATCTGGTCTGTCTTCAAGAAAGAGCAATTTATATTTTTGAATTTTTCCAGTCTGGTCTAAATTAGCCTTAATACTGCCAAGGTCTAGCTACCTAATGAGAACAATTATTTCTGAATTTCAATTAAATTGAATTAAAGAAGTATTTTATTTGTTTTTATTTGTAATTTTTTCATTATAAAAGTAATATAGCCACATTATTGAGAATATGAAAAATATATTGGAAAAAAAAGACTCTCATAGTCCCTTGCCCTAACAAAACCACTGTATCAATCTTGGTGCAGCTGAATAATATTTAAGGAGCATCTACAATGGTAGATGTAGTGTGCTAGAACAAACAATTACGCAACAAAAGCATAAAGTAAGAGGTTTGCGGGCTAGCTGGGAAGGCTGTGTGCATATAACTCAAGTAATAGAATGGTACAGTGTGTGATAGGATCTAAATGGCTGGTACAGGCCTTAGAGGGAAGAAACGAATAAGGGTTAGCAGTCAGGGAGAGCTCCACCAAGGGCATGGGAAAAATGAGTAGTACTTTAAAGGATGGACAGATATGGTAGGGAGAGAGACTGCTATGCTAGATCAGCCAGGCAGGGGAAGAGGGATGGTGGAGACTGCACAGAACTAGGAAATGAGTCTAGTGGGTTTGTAAGAATAGATTATGACTGAAGGATTTAAATGGTGGAAAAGTCAGGTGGTAAGATTGTAGTAGAGCCTGAAAAATTCTTGTGAGAAGTGATTGTGTTATCCTGCTTACCAGCACAGTGTGCCACATAGTAGGCACTTAATAAATTGTTGTCCTGTTATTCACTGATGTACATCTTCAGGCCCACACAGTGCCTAGAATAAAGGAAATGTTCAACCAATATTTTTTTACTAAATAGATCTAAGGAAAGGGTCAGATTATAGAAGGTCTCCTTCAAATTCTAGGATAATGAGAATTCTCCTACTGGGCTCTTTGAGTTAGAGCTGGGAGAGAGATGGAATGAGACTAGCAGTCCAAGAAGGTGATATGATAATAGACTGCATGCAGGGGGCGCTTAGAGGAAGGAAGAGCAAGGTGGAAATTATAATCAAGGAGAGGAGGTGACGGGAGCCTGGAGGAAGTAGTAGCAGGGGAAATGGAAAAGAATGGAAGAATGAAGGAAGAAGAAGCCTGAAGAAAAGGTGGGTATTGGAGGGAATGGTCTTGAAGAAGGCAAAGTCAAAGCTCTCTCAACACCTTTGAACTTGGAAATCTTGGAGGAATCAGTGAAGGAAACTGGGCAGTGAAATGTGGGTTCTTTTAGCAGGGAAAGGATATATTCCATTTTGAACTTATTGGGTTCAAACTCTTAGTTAGTTTGAACTCTCAACTTAGTTTAAGAACTCAGTTCTTAAACTCTGATTAACTAGCTGTAATATAGTTTTGTGAATTTATTGCACTGATGCTGGACCTTGTGGTATATCTGTCCCTAAATAAGTGTGTTCTTCCCTTCAATCTGACTGTAAACAGTAGCACCCATTGTAGCATATGTTTGATTTAGTTTTTTTTTAATGTTTCATATGAAAACTACAAACTACCATAAATTTTACATGTGTTTCCTCATTGTAGATAAGCCTGTCTTGCTATCTGGATTTTTTTGTGTATATGTGATCTACCAATTAACTAATTTTGCAGTTTTAATCTTGTATTATTTCTTCTACTTTGTTTTGTGTAAGAGGGGAAAAATAAAAAAAAGCTGGAATCCCAAAAAAAAAAAAAAAAAGTCTTTGGAACACTGAGACCAAAATACTGGGCCACAGGACTGTGATTAGGCTGATCTTAGTGGTACTCTCTAGACCAAAAACCTTCAAACATTTTTCAACATATACTCTTGTCAGCAAAAAAAAAATTATGTTCATACACTATTCTGCTGCTTATTTTATCCATTACAAACTATACATAAAATTGAAATTAAAAATAAAGGATAAAGATGAAAAAGACATTATGTTAAAGTATTTTGCTAACATGATGACCTCATTTGATTATCTAATACTAATAGTCCAAGCAGCAGTAAATTCTAAGGGTGAATTTTATTGTGAGTGGCAGTGAATATGAATTCATATTTGAAATATACTTTTTTTTTTAAGTTTTGTATTTTTAACTCTGGTATAGTTAATATACAGTGTTATATTAGTTTCAGGTATACAATATAGTGATTCAACAGTTCTATACATTATTTGGTGCTCATTACAGTAAGTGCACTCTCAATCCCCATCATCTATTTCATCCATATTCGCCACCCACCTCCCCGTTGGTAACCATCAGTTTTTTTCTCTATAGTTAAGAGTCTGTTTCTTGGTTTGTCTTGTTTTCTTTTTATTTCCTTTGTTCATTGTTTTATTCCTTAAGTTGCACATATGAGTGAAATCATATTGTATTTGTCTTCCTCTGATTTTTTTTTTAAGATTTTATTTATTTATTTGACAGAGAGAGAGATCACAAGTAGGCAGAAAGGCAGGCAGAGGGAGAGGGGCAAGCAGGCTCCCCGCTGAGCAGAGAGCCCGATGTGGGGCTCGATCCCAGGACCCTGAGATCATGATCTGAGCCGAAGGCAGAGGCTTTAACCCACTGAGCCACCCAGCTGCCCCTTCCTCTGATTTTTTTCACTTAGCATTATACTCTCCAGCTCCATTGTTGTTGCAAATGTTAAGATTTCATTCTTCTTTTATAGCTGAATAATATTGTATTGCATAAATACACCACATCTTCCTTATCCATTCATCTATTGATGGACATTTGGGCTGCTTCCATAATTTGGCTATTGTAAATAATGCTGCAATAAACGTACGAGTGCATATTCCTTGAATTAGTGTTTTTATATATTTTGGATAAATACCAAGTAGTATAACCACTGCATCATAGAGTAGTCTTTATTTTTAGCTTTTTGAGGAACCTCTATGCTGTCTTCTACAGTGGCTGCACCAGTTTGCATTCTCACCAACAGTGCAAGAGGGTTCTTTTTTCTCTACATCTTTGCCAACACTTCCTTCTTGTGTTTTTGATTTTAGCCATTCTGACAGGTGTGAGGTGATATCTCATTGTGATTTTGATTTACATTTTCCTGATGGTGAGGGAAATTGAACATCTTTTCATGTATTTGATGGTCATCTTGATATCATCTCAAGTCTTCTGCCCATTTTTTAAATCAGATTAGTTATTTTGAGGGTATTGTCTCAGTTCTTTATATATTTTGGATACTAACTCTTTATCAGAAATGTCATTTGCAAATATCTTTTCTCGTTCAGTGGGTTGCCTTTTAGTTTTGTTGATTATTTCCTTACTGTGCAGAAGCTTTTTATTTTGATGTAACCCCAATAGTTTGTTTTCGCTTTTGTTCCCCTTGCCTCAGGAGACATATCTAGAAAAATGTTGCTACCACTGGTGTCAGAGAAATTACTACTTGTGCTCTTTTCTAGGATTTTTATGGTTTCAGATCTCACATTTAGATGTTTAATCCATTTTAAGTTTACTTTGTGTATGGTGTTAGAAAGTGTTCGAGTTTCATTCTTTTGCATGTTGCTGTCCATTTTCCCAACATCATTTGTTGAAGAGACTATCTTCTTCCCAAAGCATATTCTTTTCTTCCTCATCAAAGATTAATTGAATATATAATTATGGGTTTACTTCTGGGTTTTCTATTCTGTTTCATTGATCTATGTGTCTGTTTTGGGCCATTATCCTACTGATTTGATTACTATAGCTTTGTAATATAACTAGCAGTCTGAAATTATACCTCTAGTTTTACTATGAATCATACTGAATATGAATTCACATTTTAAATATAATTTTAATATTTTAAAAATATTCTGTTTAGCTTCTGGACATATCTTATTATATTTTATTTATATATTTTTAAATTATTAAATTAATTTTAATTTTTTTTTTTTACCTTGCATGTGGCTGATGGAAAGCTTGCATCTGGATAGAGTGTCAGCTCTGCTGTTTTCTTATTGTTTGCTTGTGTTTGTATTCTTAGTAGGGTGAACATATATTCCAGTTTGCTTTGCTTAGGACATTCTCAGTTCACACCAATTTTCTGGCACAACAATTCATAGTGCTTTTTTTACTCTCTACAGCATCCTTCTTTGGATGATAAATTGGAAAATCATCTTATTAGAATTATCTTCAATGTATTGTTTTGTTGCAGGAAATATTTAAGCCACTTGTCCATCTTGGGTGGGCTAGTTTGGTTAAAAATGAATGCTACAATCCATAAATCCACCTCATGGGCATGTATAAAGGTATATGCTGCAACTGCATTCAGTAAGTGCTGGAACCACTGTCAATCTCTCCTAATGTGGACATTGATTCAACCCTCGAGGATCACTGTGTATCTCGCATGACCCATGACTGACTTGTAGACTGAGTGAAGAATCACTGTCCACAGAAATGCAAATTACTAACAAAGCTTAATTTCTGCTTTAGTTTTTGCATAAAATATAGTTAAATCTTTGTAAGAACATTCATTTTAGTGAATTGCCATGTGCCCCCTGTGAAGATATCCATGCTACTTTGGGATTTTCAAGGGTCTGCCTTATTCCTGTCTCTATTCCCAAAATCTGACACTGTAACTGACACGTAGGAGGTATTCAGAGTGTTCAAAGAATAATGAATTAATGAATTCAATACTTGAATGAATGAATGACATTCAGGTGAAATACAGACCTGGAAGTGGTGAAGAGAAACTAATGTCTATTGAGTACCTTTCATGAACTCAATGCTTTCTTTCTTTTTTTTCTTCTTTCCAAGTTTTTATTTAAATTACAGTTGGTTAACATACAGTGTAATATTAGTTTCACGTATAGAATCTAGTGACCCAACACTTCTGTACAACACCCAGTGCTCATCACAAGTGTGCTCTTCAATCCCCATCACCTGTTTAGCCCATCCCCACACCCACCTCCCCTCTGATAGCCATTGGTTTGTTCTCTCTAGTTAAGAGTCTGTTTCTTGGTTTTCTTTTCTATTTTTTTTTAATCCCCATGTTCATTTGTTTCATTTCTTAAACTCCACATATGGGTGAAATCTTATGGTATTTGACTTTCTCTGACTGACTTATTTAGCTTAACAAAATGCTCTCTAGCTCCATCCACATTGTTGCAAATGGCAAGATTTCATTCTTTTTTATGGCTGAATAATATCCCATTGTGTATATATACCAAATCTTCTTTATCCATTCATCAGCTGGTGGACATTTGAACTCAACACTTTCATTAGTGCTTTCATTCAGGAATGCTTTATTATTCCATTCTTGTGGATGAAACTGAAGTTCTGAGGAATTACATAATTTGTTCAATGTAAGTCAGTTAGCCTGACTTCAAACCCATATTCTTGCCAGGGATTGGGAGCACAGAGGCAATGTTCAATGCCTCTAAAAATCAATGAGCTCTTTAATGAAGAGAATGTACAGTCAAAGAAGAAAAGGGCTCATGGTTAAGTTTTGGGGAATCACAGGCAGGTAAGGACCAGAAAGAGAAGGAGTGAGTGGAGAAGTGTGAGGGAAACCAGGAAAAGTGCTGGGTGATGATCTCTACCACAGAAGAGAGAATTTCCTGAGGAAAGGAAGGCTGACACATTCAAGACTTGTCACAGACTAAAGAAATGGGAGCTGTAGGAAGAGTAACTGGTGACCTCTAAGCATGTATTGTAATTAAACTGTAGGGATAAGGGCCACACTGTATGGAGTTTACAGAAAGAGGCATTAATGAAGAAATACAGGGAGAAGCCCACACTCATTTGAGAAGTTTCTCATTGAAAGGAAATTGAAGGTCAAGAGAACTAGACAACATTTTCACAAGTCACAGGAAATTTGTGTGTTTGTAGAGATGTAGCAGAGATGATTGGGTGTTCAGTGAATAGTCCATATACTCTCCCACATTTTCGGGCCTTCTTTGCAAGAGCTTGGAGCTATGTGATTACTTCTGGCTGGGGACTATAAGCAGGGGTGACATGATACTTGTGGTGGAGGTTACTACCTGATGAGCCTTCTCCATCACCCTTTCACCAACTCGATGTCCCTGAATGTCACATTCCAGAAAGCATCACTTCAGAATGAAAGAGGCCCACCCAAGCCTTATTGGACTTTGTGAAAGTGAGACATAAGTCTTTGCTGTGTTAAGCCACTGAAATTTGGGGTATTGTCTGATAAAACAACTTGTGTCAATTATTCTAATTAAGGAGAGAATTGGGTGAAAGAGAGGCAAAGGGTAAGTCTGGGAGCAGCACTTTTTGGGATTCAAGAAAGGATGGGGTTTTGAAAGGAGAACTTCTTCCCTTGGAAGTGGAAGAAGGTCTGAGAGGACAGGAGTCAAGGTCAAGGATGAGGACTTCCTTGGGATGATCCAGTCTCCTTGGCAAGCAGATGGTGAACAGTTAAGCACTGAAACCTCTGGGTGCTTGTGGGCTTGGGGCTGGAGGAGAGACTGCAAGGTTTGAAACAATTTCCCTCCTCCTTGTGCTAACTGGAGAATCAATGAGGGATCATTAAAGCAATTGCTTACCTAGAGCCCAGCTAAGGTTGGATTCTCCACAAGAAAACTTTATAGGGCCACAAAATGTCCAGTGAAGAAGACCTAAAATGATCGAGGAAATGTGATTTTTGTTAGAAGAGAAGCTAAAAGGATTGGAACTCTCAACCTGGAAGCACAGTCTGAATAAGACATGATCAAAGCATTTCTATCATGAAGGGGACAGAGGAAGAGGAAGAAATTTGCACAACCAGACAAAGGAGCACATCCTGAAATCTGAAAGACATAATGTTAAGACCAAGAACCACAGTACTACTTTCTACAGCAGGTTCATTATTGGCATAAGGAATGGCATATATATAAATATAAATATAGAAGGAAACTGACTTCTGAGACTGGATTTCCAAAAATGTGTACAGACATTAAATATAAATAAACAAGGGTTTTGCCTGGTCTAAGCAGAGTGGAAATTGGATGTGGTTTTAAGACACAGAGATCTGGTTTTAAACTTTCTGACTAGCTCTTTTCTGTCACTCATTCAGCAAATATTTATTGAACACCTACTATGTGCTAGCACTGAGCTACCCAACAGAGTCTAGTTAGCAAACAAGATGTCCATGGTCCCTGTCCTCATAGGCTTTATAGCCTAGGGGAGGAAGGCAGAAATCAAGTAGAAGATTGCAGAAATAATTATTTAAATTAAATTGTGATAAATTCCTCCAAGAGCAGGTCCAAGGTGCTGGGAGAATATCTGGAGGGACTAGACCAATCTGAGGTGAGAGGAGGAAGATTTCCTCCAAGGAGTGTCATGAGATCTGAAATTTACACAATCAATGATAATTAGCAAAGGAAGAGGGGGAGAGGAGAGTTCCTGGCAGAAGTGAAGGCTCTGAGGCCAATACTTTACCCTCTCGAACCTTAGTTTCCTTGTCTGTAGTAAATGTCACTGGTGACTCACACTGGGCCATTACACACCTCCCCTAGTACCATGAGGGTTAGCTGCCAACAGCTCAGAGCTGCTCCCTCTTTAGAGAATTTGTTCTCTGCCAGCAGAACTACCTTACCTGGCAACCCCCAGAAGGTTATGATACCGCTATCCTACCCTCACTCTGTGCAGGTGGGCAGGGGTGAGTGCCCCCCACAGCTGGACTGACGATACAGGTAACAGACAGACAGCCTCTCCCCCTGTGTGATCTGTCCTTCACACCCCAGAGCATGGGCAGGATCGGGCTGAGTCTGGACTTGAACAGATACCACGTCTTTGCTTTACTTCCTCTCCCACCTTACCCTGTGGCCCTCACTTCCTCGCTCCCTCCATAATCCCTTACGGGAGAATCTGCAGCTCAGGCTCTGCTTCAGGGAAGGCAAGCAGAATGGCTACCTTCACTGAAATAATGGATGTTAAGACCTTGAACCCTCTGGTGATAGCCAAGCGTCAGAGGAGCGCTCAGCTGGTATAGTGCTGGTATGGGGAGCAGGCCCTCAGATCTCCTGTCCTCCAGACATTTAGGGACCTTGTTCTGTGCAAGGACATTAACCACACGGTTTCCAAAGTACATTCCTATCCTCTGTCTGACTCGGCCCTCAAAACAACCCCATAAGTAGAAAAGAGCAGGCGCTTTTCTGTGCTCCGCAGTCCAGAGGAGGAAAACAGGAGTCAGAGAGGTAAAGCGACCTGCTCAGAGCTGTGACTTTGCTACCAGGCTCTTCTACCTCCCCATAGCTGTGGGCCCACTGTTGACAGATGCCCCCACAGAGGCCACTCACAGAACAAGATGGAGGACTTGCTGACTTGATGTGGCATTTTTATGCTCTTGTGGATTTGCTTTCATAATCCTTACTAATTTGACCTTGAGGGCAAACATGTTAATTGTGTGAGTGCACACAGCACTTTCCAGAAAGCATATTCATGTTTCCTTTTTTTCCAGCCTGAATCATACTTCCTGCTTTCCCTTGACCGCTGAAAATTTCCCCCCTTCTTCGAGTGCAAAAAGCAGAAAATCTTTTCAAGTTCAGCTGGTGTGTAAAAATCTGAAGGAGAAAGGCAATGAAATGGTTTGGGTATCATCTCAGTGAGGGAATTAAGGAGGTCTTAAGGAGCCATGACCTCTTAGGTAAGTTGGCTGAAAGGTGCTAAATGATTTCAGGGAATGAGTCCCACCCACCCTCTGCCCTAGCGAGCTCCGAATAAGAGGGCAGAGTAACCTTGTGAGTCACCTGTCTGGTCCTGACATTCTATAGGGAGAATAAAGAATGCTTTGGCATTTGTGTGATAGCCTCTGGATTTCTCTTTTCCTGCACAGAAACAGGACTTTCATTTCTTGAGAGTTAATTTCCTTCAGCAGCTTATTCTCCATCTGAAGTCACAATCCTCTTTGGGGAAGCAATTGGTTATTGTGTAAAGGATTTTGAAGTTACATACTAAGGATTATGACTCTATTTGGTGGGTAAGAAGCAATGTCAGGAGAACTCTGAAGCACCAAATACCCAGTTTTGATGAAAATGTTCCTCCCGGAGATGAACAAGAGAAGGAACAGCAAAATCTATGAGGTTGTCATCGGCCGGAGAATTGTTAATGAGAACATTATCCAAAGGCGGCCCATCCTTTTATCCACGGAGCCTTGCAGGGCGGGTCGGCCCTGGGTGATCAGTGAGCTTTACCAGTATCAGGAAACTCTTTGTTCCCATTATTTGTATCCCATTACTTTTCCCATAAATTTAACCTTGCCTTGCCTGCATCAGAGGCTGCAGTGAAGAACATGTGAGAGAAGATGCTCTGTCAGAAAATTACTTCCTATCTGTGAGGAGACCTTCTTATCATTGGGCGGCAACACTCTCACCACACAATACAGAAAGCCCCCAACAGGTGTCCCTTCGATGCTCCCAAGTGCCTTGATCCGGCTCTGCACCAGCACCGTGGTCCTGAAACACGTTTGCAAGCCTGACCGAAATAACGCTCATTAAATATTAACTTGCAAAATTTAACCCAGGATGCAAAGAGGTGGGAGGATTGCAAATCTCCTAATGTTGATCATTCAGGGTCTTTCACTGCTGTTTAATTTTTTATGGAAGTTTTATATTTGCAACCAGAACATGCTGGCCTGAGACACAGAGAGTTAACTTCCACCTCAAGGGACTGCTCCGTATCTGTATGGGGACCTGCCCAGAGCCGTGCTCATCTTCACCTCCCACCCCAGGAGGGAAGGAGACACATTCTCACATTTGGCTCTCTGAGTTAATTCACTCTGCAAGGTTCTGTGTGCGAGACCCCCTTTTCTTACAGCTCAATACAGCTTCCAGCCAAAAGTCGTTCTTGCTTTGGTTTGGAAATGCACTTGAAGGGAAAGAACTCTAGCTACGCCCTGCAATTGTGTGGCTCCATCAGACCAGAGGATGCTGCACAGCTAATGATGGGATGGACCCTGAAGCCCAGAAGTCTATGTCACTCCTACTCAGCCCCCCTTGCTGTTGAACGTAAGCATATTTTCATGAGGGAGACAGGTGCACCGTTATGCTTTCAGTAAAAAAGGTTTTTATTTCATCTGCATTAAAGTGAATTTCAACCATTTCGAGCTCTTAGAGTTCCCATGTGTCTATTTTCAGAGTCAGTACTGAGTATCCATTTATCCCAAAGTCCAAGTGCAATGCTCAAATGACCATATTTTTCCTGCACAGTGACAAGTGATGCTCTTAGTGATGATTCTGAGTACCATGAGATCCTATGGAATCATCAAAGAGAGAGACTGAGGGTTAGTGTTTGTCATTTTGTTGTAAGTCCTTGCAAAACTGATAACTTCTGTTGATATGTAGATAACTCCAGGTTGGAGTAAAATATTAACACGCCATCCTATTACCTCATTGTCAAATACAAAAAAGGAAAAACTGACATCTTTCAAAAATAGAAGATAAGAGAGCCCCTTTTAGAACAAATCACCAAAAGAATCAGAATTTTGGTTTTTAAGAGATGTAGTCAAGATGAAGTTACAGGTGTTCACCTTCTTAGGGCAATATGGGTGCCTACAAACACATAGCCTTTCCTGAGCATTCAAGTCATGGTCACTGGAGGCCACTGCATTTGTCACTTGCCCATAGGGAGAATATCAACAGTGGCTTAGGTCATAGTTCTGATGAAAAAAACCCGAGGAGGCACATTTTTATGAGGCATTGTACTCAACCCAGGAGAGTAACTCAAGTCCCTTCCCTTTACAGAAATGGCCTTTCTCCATTGGGTAGTTCTGTGGGCCTGTCTCTATGGGGTCCTCACTGTACCCATCTACTGGCAGGCCCTACTGCCAGCTGGGACTAGTGGGTCTAAGATGACTTGTCAGTCGGACCCACACCCTTGGGATATCTGGCAGTTCAGTTGTCCTAGATAACAGAATACATGTGTTACCCTTCAGCAATTATAGAATATTGGTTAAGTGCATGGACTCCGGCATTAGCTAGACCAGGTTTAAATTTCCTTTTTGCCATTTACCAGCTGTTAAGTTACTGTTGTCAAATTGTGTGACTGCTCTAAACTTCTATTTCCTCATTAGCATAGCTAGGAAAATAATGCTATCAATAATGTCTACTCATAGAGCCACTGTGAATTAAAGGAGATAATGTATTTAGGTCTTAGGCACAGTGCTTGGCACATAGTAAGTCTTCAATCAAGAATGACTATTATTTGTATCTGGCTAATTTTACACCATTATGTGTGTGTGTGTGTGTGTGTGTGTGTGTGTGACACACACACATGCAGACTCCCATTATCTTTATTGATTTAATAACCTAAAATCATTTTCTCGCTCATTATTATAATAGCAATCATTATTGCAATTACTGTTTGTTCATGACACCTCACATTATTATAATTATTATTTTTATCCTACTCTCACAAATGTCATCAATAACTACCAGCCATTAGTTGTCATTAATAATTACCAACTCCATGACATCCCACCCCACTGTTCAGGATAAATAGTTTATTTTATGAGTATTAAGGGCCAGCCGTTAAGTGAAGGATTTGTCTCCATTAAGCCAAAAAAATCCTCAGAATGTTCAAGGTGAGTTTGTTTTCTGCTCTGAATTTAGCACGATAACTGATTAAATGTAATGTCTGACCTAAAACATCTAAAGAGACCATATTCTAAGGGAAAACATTTCAAGGCTATGAGACATGTGAAATCATGTGCACTAGACAGGAAGTTGCCATCCACTTTTGTGTGAGTCAATGTTCTGGAAGAAATAACTGAGTTAGTTGGTTAGTTAGCTGGTTAGTTAGTTTGTTTTAAAGTCACATGAAGTATCAGCTCACATTAGTAAACTTTCTACAGTGAACACATAAGTGTATGGATATGTAAGCTAACTCTCACTTTTAGTTTTTCTCAAATTATTTTATTTGCTTGGATTTTATGAAAATTAAATACAGCATGTGAGATAGAAGCCAAACCATGGGGCTTCAGCCTCCAAGAAAATAAAGTGTAATGAGATGTGGCTTCACTTAAGCCATGAAAGGATGAGTCTTGAAGAGTGACAAATGAGATGAAGAATGACCAACATTCCATTTAGGGTTCTCAACCTTTCGTTTCCTTCCTCCACGTGTAACTTGCTACTATCTTTTGCCTATAGGGTGAAGAGAGCCTGGAAATCAGGAGGTTCTCGAAGTGCTGCAGGATGGGCCAGCTACCTCCTCTCACCTTCTCTTTGAGGGGCTACCCATGCTAGGTCAGCCTAGCCATTCTCACGTGAGCAAAGATAGTTCAGCAAATCCCTGAAATGATTTTCTACTCATGCAATTTATATACTTTTGATGTGTTCCCTTGACAGTCAGCCTACAGACTTCTCAAGGTCACCCAACAAGCTGGACTCAGGCTGGCATCTCCGGCACTTCTCATGGGAGCTGTGGTGCACGTGGCAACCTATAAAGATTCTTGAATGAAAAGGAGGATGTATAGAGTACATGCCAATGCGGGTGGGAAGGACAAGAAATGACCAGGACTGGTGTTTGCTGGGGAGCAAAAACAGCGATCTGGGCTCTTTCTGTCCTACAAAACAGGTTCAAGTCGCCTTGGGTCAACTCTATCTTTTCCTATTTTCATTTCTGTATGGTAGAGAGGTTTTACTTGAACGGAATGAACTTCCATCTTTGTTGGTCGAAAATGTACTGTTGTTGACAGTTTAAGTTTCAACCTCACAATAAGCAGAGGGGTAAGAGCTCTTATTTGAGATGCACAGAGGTGAATTTGATTTCTGACCACAACCTAGAACCTATGTGACGTTGGACAAATTACTTCACATTTCCAAGCTCCCATTCCTTTCTAAGAACGGGGAGGCTAACCCTCACTTAGCTGTAATGATTGAAATAAGCTAATACATGTTGACAGCTTGACTAGTATGTTCTCCAGAGGTCTAGAACACTCAGACCCTGTTCCTTTGGATCTGCCACTATTGTTCTAAACGTAGACACTGGCTGTCTTTCCTCAGTCAGCCTGCCATGCTGCAGTACTTTCTGCTTGATTCTAGTTATTATACTGTTTGCCATTTTAAAACAAGATTGAAATAGGAGCTTAAAAACAAGGCACTCAGTTGGGCTTTTTCCTATTAAAATCAGAAATTTCAATGCATGTGGAAAGCATTTTTTTGTATTTAATTATTCAAACTAATGGGTTTTATTGTAATGAGATTTTTAAAAAACCATTATGATGGGCAAAGGGCTGAAGCTTAAAATATTTTCATTTACAGATAGGTTCTGCTTTAATGAAATCCACTATGTAAAAATCTAAACATAGGTAAATTGGAAGCTTTATCTACATTTATATTGTGTACATTACAAAAGAGGTATTCTGCCTTACAAAAGCATTTATTGCAGTGTTCCTTTCAATAGTGAGATCCCTATGCTGCACTTAAAATATGACTTGAATTATTACCATGTTATTTACACACAGATGTTTCGTGTAAAGCAAGGTTCACCTGAGGAGAGCATTGGGTTGCAGGAGGAATGGCTCTGAATTTCGTAAGCAGTCAGGGAAGAGGGGTTGAGAGAAGAGATTTTGAGTGACATCCTCCACAGAAAGTACGAAAGGTTCAGCATTAGACTTCTAGGGTTCCTATCTAATCTTGATGTGAAGGCATCTGTCAAATGCACCATTATATCTCTTTAGCTTAAACGGAGTGGTGTTGAGCGATTAAGGTAATGGAACAGGAATCAGGAGTCATGTTTTCTGCTTCTGTCTCCTCCAGGTTCAGAGTAGATACTCTTGACATGTTCACTCTGAGGCCAGGTTCCCATTTAGAAAGCAATTATCTCCATCCCGGGGTGGGGGAGGGGATGCAGTAAAACTGTGTTACCATTCTAATGGCTTTGTGATCTGGCCTCATTGCCCTCCCCAGCTTGGGAACCAATAGCCAGAATACCCTCTTCACCCACACTTTGTCTTTACCTTGAAAAATAAAAGAAGTGGTTATAAAAGCCAAATCAACAGTTACAAAATTAAGAAACCAAAAAAAAAAAAAAAGTGTCTCCCTAACTGTACATAAAAACTTCCTAGAACAACTTTATTAAATAAAACTTTAAACGGACAGCAAGCTGTTGCTAAAGCTATTATATGAGCTATTTTACTCGAAAGAATGTGTTAAATCCATCTCAGCAAAGTAGGGCCAGTTTGTATAGTTAATAAAAGGGAGAAATTTCCTCATTCTGTAGAAGTGCGCAAATATTGAATATACATCTCACAACTGATATGAGTTTAAAAGCGGAGTTTTGATGATTTTAGACCTATGGTCTTTGAAAGTAAATACTAGTTGTAGAATTATAGTAGACTCGGATCCTTGGGTACAATCGTTTAAAAATACAACTGTTTAACTTATCTGTTAAGGGAAAGGGAACTATCTTTAAAAGAAAACAAGGAGGGATGTGCTAGGCGTGTAAATGAAGGGAAAAAAGAAGACACCAACACTATGAATTAAAGCTAAGACTTAATTATAGAAGTTATCCCCCTTCCTTTCACTACCACAAGGAGAATCCATTCGTTTATTCCTACTTTAAAAATTTAATATGAAACCAGTCTCCCCAGGACCTGAAACCATGCCTAGAACAGGGTAGTCACTTAATTAATGAGTGAATGATTAAGTAGTCACCCAATAAGTGAATGAATGCATAGGATGGGTGTAGTCTGTTATAAAGGTAGGATCTGGAATTATAGATCAGACCCTATTCGTACCCATTCCCACTGGCAGTTCACACTAGTGGTTGGTTAGTAGAGGGCGAAGAGGCAGTCACTACAGCACAGCTAAAGATAGCCACCCATGGGTTACAGGATTCCTGGGAAGATATTCCCTATAGTATGATTTCAAGGCCCTGAGAGAATGGTGGCAGAGCTACTAGACAAAGGAGCTGAGCACAAGGTCACAGCCAGGCTAGAAACCAGCAAGCCTTGATCCAGGTTCTGATGTTTGAGGTCAGGATCTGTGGTGGGAACTTGGACCAGGTTGAACCTGAAGAGGAAGACCACAATTCCTAGCTATGGGACCAAATGGTTCCATTAAGGCTGAAATTGGCAGTGCCATGGAGTTAGCCTGCTTACAGCTTCCTCAGTGGTGAAAGAAATAAGGCTATAAAATCTATGATCCACTAATATCTCATGAGGTGCTACTGATTTACATATCAGAAAGGCAACAATTGGGAGCAAGGATTATTTGAATTAAGGCCTCCTCTAAGCATTCCATTAATACTGATCCCAGAAATAATCTAGACTAGGTATCTTGATTTTTCCTTTAATGAAGAAATCTTTCTCCTTCTGCATCAGGAAGGCATGAAAGAGATGGCACGCTGAAGCTAAGTAATTTGAAGAGAGTTTAATAAAGAAACTATTTACAAAGTGGGGGCTGGATTTAGGAAACCATCAGAGAGATTGCAGTGCCCTAGAATATCAATAGTGGGCAGCCCTTTTGCCCTCAGGCATGAGGGGTGGTGCTTGGGGAGGGTTTCTAGCTGGTCTTCATAGAGAGATGCCTGGAGGGTGAGCTGGGGAAATAAACATCCTCACCTGTTTATCTCCTGCCACACCTCTCACTGGCTGAACCCAACCAAAAGCCAGAGGGCGTGCAGGCCTGCATCTAGGGTAGGGGAGGTTGGAGGGGGGTAGAGTAGACCTGAAGGGACAACTAGAAGATAACCAGCACACCTTCACTGGGAAAGTAATTCATATTAATGATACCTCAAAGACACTGCAGAAAATATAAGAATATTCACTTGGGGGAATTGGTGAAATCAGCTCCACTGGACTCTTTAGCATAGTGTATTTAATATTGGTGATACATTTCGTAAGAGCCTGGTGGTGGGTATTGAGGAGGGCATGTATTGCATGGAGCCCTGGGTGTATTTAGACAAAGAAAAAAAAGCCCCCAATCTGCAAGTAGCTTTGCTTAGACTGAGAACTTCCTAAGGGCAGGAACCGTTCATTATTCTCTATCCTTAACAACTAGTACCACTCCTGATACAAAATACGTGTTCCATAGCCATTTGTTGAGTGAGTGAATAAGTTAGTGAATAATAAGTTTGTGAATGGACTATGTACTGGTTTATATAATTTTCTCATCAAAAGAAGCTATATCCGAAAAGAAAAACAATCACAGAAAACCTCTTTGATTTTCACACCCAATGATTGAAAGTTCTTCCTAAAATATAGCATCGGCTGTTCCCACCGTTCTAAGAGGATTACACTAAGCATGAGGAATATTTCTTTGATGACTGAGAAGCTAGCAATACTCAGGGCTGTCATTCCAAACTGGAGGTGTCAGCAACAGAGCTGACTTTCAAGACACTCAAAGTTTTTAAGTACAAATAAATGAACACGTGGGAACTGCCCTACCGGATCAGACTGGTGGTTAGGCTGCCAAGGATTCTCTGCTAGGGCTAAATGTTCTACATTCTCCCTCAAGCATAAACTCTTTGATTAATTTAAGAATGGATTAGTTAGGTTCCAGTGAGTAGAGATTTTACTTCATATATATATATATATTTTTTTTTTTTTTTTGCCATTTTTGCCATTGTCATATTTTGACTTCTCTTCTGGTATTTTTCCAGTTTCCCCAAATGATTTACTATTTTTATTAAATGAGGTCTCTGGACTTTCTGTTTTCCATTGTCATTCAAAAGATGGTTTTGCTCTCTTTTTTTCTTAAAGATTTATTTATTTATTTTAGAGCGAGAGAGGAGCGAGTGTGCGCAAGAGAGGAGGGAGGGACAGAGGGACAAGGAGAGTATCTCAAGCAGACTCCATGCCAAGCACAGAGCCCAATGCAGGGCTGGATCTCATGACCCTGAAATTGTGACCCAAGCTGAAACCAAGAGTCAAAGGCTTAACCGACTGAGCCACCCAGATGCCTCGGTTTTATTCTCTTATGTCAGCCTAATAGGGGCTTAAGTAGTCTTATCTTATTTCTTCTTTCAACTAGGCAAAATAATTGCAGTTCTCTCTCAAATGTTCTGTATAATCTACCTTCCCTAGTAATGTTATCAGTTGGATCGACAAACTCCTCCAAACCTCTCATAATCTTGAAAGAAAGTAAGGGCCATTGATTTGCCCCCCTTTGGTGTCCTGGGGACAGTCTGATTGAGATTCTGTCCCGAGTACAGATTGGTCAGAGAACACTGACTTCCACACTCTAAAAAGTGGGTTATAATTCAACATGAGTGGGTTTTTCCTGAATAATTTTGTTTATCTCTAATTTTCTGACAATGGTCTCCAGTCATTTTCAATGGTCCAGACCACTTGTCTCTTCAGAAATCTGACTCTCAACATCAGTTTTATTCCATTTCCAAAGTAACAAACCATCACAGACTCATGGAAATTCCCAGTCTTACAGGACTCTTTTAGTGACCACCTCCGGGGCTTCCTAAATGAAATTCTCCCCCTGTTCCTTGCACTTAGACACTTTGAAGTCACTCCTTTCTCTGGGTCACTGTAGAAAGACCAATCCTCCTCCTCTGGGGAGATCCTTTATAGACCCAAAGACTGACCAGAATTCGCCTTAGCCTTCTTGGGAGAACTGAGTGCCACAGCCCTGTAGCTTGTCTTTTCTATCCCTCCCTTCCTTCTTTCCATCCCCTCCCTCTGCTCCCATCCTGTCCAAACCATTTTTGTGGCTTGCCCTTAAACACCCTGCATGTTCTCTGATTCCTTCCTTGGTTTAGTCCTCATTTCTGAAGAATGGCAGATTAAGAGGATAAACTTTATTTTTAAAATAAAATTTAAGTTAAACCATATACATGTATAAATGTGTATGAATGTGTATGAGACAACACATACAAGCAAAAAATAAAAATCACAAAATAGATAATCAAAAAAATAAGAATTATAAAGATAAAAATAACCTTTAATCCTATCACTGAGATAGCCATTGTTTCCATTTTGATGTGCATACTAACAGTCTTTTGGAAAAAACCTGTTATGTACATATTTTTTTGATAAAAGGGGACAATAGTATTTATAACTTTCTTTTTATCTCTCCTAAATAATACATTAGGGATATTTTTCATGTCATTAATCTTTTACATCATTTGAAATGACCGCATAATATTCCATTTCATCAATGTTCATAATTTATTCAACAAATGTCTTCTTGTTTCTGATTTGTGTCTCATTACTGATGCTCCCATGGCTACATTTATGCCTAAATATTTGCACATACCAATATAAAGAAATAATTCTGAGTGGAATTACTAGATCAAGGAGCATACCAAAAATGAAGGATTGTGTTACAAATCAGCCACACGAGGCACCTGGGTGGCTCAGTGGGTTAAGCCTCTGCCTTCAGCTCGGGTCATGATCTCAGGATCCTGGGATCGAGTCCCGCATTGGGCTCTCTGCTCAGCAGAGAGCCTGCTTCCCTCTCTCTCTTTCTCTCTCTGCCTGCCTCTCTGCCTACTTCTGATCTCTCTCTCTGTCAAATAAATAAATAAAATATTAAAACAAAAACAAAAACAAAAACAAATTAGCCACATGGCTGAGGTCTGGAATCTGATCTGCTGAAAAGATTGAAAACTTGAGGTAAGAGGAAAAAGAAGAAGGAAATGAGCCTGTGTGAGAAGAGTGTGGAGGACATGATTAGTAAGGGAGACAAATAAGAGAATGGATGCTTAGCTTGTAAACAAAAACATCTAGAGGAATGGGGTCCATATGATACCTCAGACATCATGTTGGTCTCCTCCCTGACTTAACTGGGAAGCTAACTTTACATATTGGACACCTCAGCACTTCTCCCTGTACCTCTTGGGATGTTTCTTCAGTGAAGTATTTCTTAGCTCAAAATCAGATTGCAAGATCATGGTACTGATCATTTTTAAAAAAGGATTCATAAAAGGAAGTTTGAAGGTCAGCATTGCTGATTTCATATAGTATTGCAAATCTTCCCCAGCACATCAAAACTGCAGTGAGATATAGAACCCCTCCCATCCTTATGACTTTTGAAATAAAAGATGTGAAATGACTGTTGTGACATGTTCATCTCTTTTGCGACAAGTCCAGTAAGGGTGTTGTCCCAGTTGTCTCGGTGTCTGATTGAAATAGAACATTAGACTAAATACAGCAGGCTGATTCCCCTTTCAGGATGGCTCTGAAATATAACTAAATATAACTGAATATAACTAGGCTTCTGGAAGGATTTTGAGATTATATCCAATGATGCCATTTTAAGCATGACTTGAGGAAATTAATAATAAAAACTATCCGATGTCTTGGGCAGCCATGGAATACGCCCTCAGTTCTGGACTTCCAGCCAGGATAACCATGGATGCCAGGGGAAACATAAGGCCCACCAAGCAAAGAAGGAAAAAGAGACGGCAAGAAGGAAACGAAGAGCAGAAGCATAAGGAAAAGGCAAGAAAAAAAAGAAGTACAAATGGAGAGAAAGTAAAGAAACTGGTTCATTGCTGACAGCAGCACGGGAATAATGATTTACTAGCCATGTTCTGAAGGCTTCTGTACCACGGGTCTTGGAAGACTGTATTCTCTTTTCCTCCAGAATGAAAACAAAAAAAACAAAAACTTTTTTTATAATTATGTCAACTTGCATGGCATCGGCCCTTGATACACACACACACACACACACACACACACACTATTCAAATAGTCTCCCAGGAAGCGGGAGTGAATGTCAGAGTCCTTGATGGGTTAGTCTGTGATGAGCCATAGAACCTCATGGGAATGCACTTCTAGGAAAACCTTTCTCTCGTGCTTCGACCGCAGCTCACCTACGGGGTCTTTGATGTCCGTTCTTCTTCAGTGGGTCCTTTAGCATCGACCTCTCCAGAAATGTAAGCCCCCTTCTCAACACTGTCACCAGGGTGGAGAGATGCTACAGCCGATGGCAGTGACTGGCAGGAGCCGGGGAAAGTATGATAATATTCTAAGTTGTCTTTAGTCTTATTTTTATTTAGGCTAATTTGCATGACTGGTTTATGCCAAACGAGGATATTTTTCTTTCTCCTTGGAATAGCTTCATGTTAAAATATCACTCTTTTCAAAATGCCCAAATATTACTGCTATGAATAATAAGACAGATGGAAAATAGGAAGGGTGGAGCAAGTTCAAAATGCTTTACGCTTGGCAGAATAAATTAGCCTTGAAGTTCCCCAACCTGCCTCTCTACACTACTGGTCTGAGAGAACCTTCCACTCCAGCCTGTGGAGATGCAGGGACCAGAGAGGATCTCAGCTCCCACAGGAGCCTCATCAAACTCTACTGGCTCCCTCCACGGGGCCTCTGCAAAGGCCATGTGGTTGCCGACGGTCCCCAGCTCAGTGTGATATATTCTAAGAGAGGAGCAAGGCCAAGGAAAGCTTCCAGGCCACGAGGCTTGCTACCTGCAGAACTCAGCACGAAGCATCAGCCATTTTCCAGGAGTACCAAAAATCCAGCGCAGTGTGGATTTCCAGAAAATGGAAGATTGCAAGCTCTTTATCCCTTTCAGAGCACACAAAAGTAGGAAGCAACCACCGGCAAAATATTTGACTAAATCAGATTCACGGCTTTGTGTTGCTAGTAGCAGGGGTGTGTCTGTTTGATCCCCATGATGGCAGCTGCCATCCAGACAGATTCCAGGGTTGTCTCCCCAGTTATAATGTGTCCCTGTCTCTCTTTCCTCTACCGAATCCTAGCCCACTCTCCAAGGCCCAAGTGAAATGTCAGCCGCTCTCCAAGGAAGCCTCTCCTATGTAGATACCCCCTTCCTTTCTGAACCAGTTTTTCTCTCCCCTCAACAATTTAAAGATTAATAATGTAGCAACAGGAGAGAGATTAAAAAGCCATCTGGTGAGCAGCCCCTGACACAGCTTAAAATACCTACAAAAACAAAAAGAGATGAGTGAAAGCCAGGGCTTGGGCTCAGACAGATCTGTATTCAGTTTCTCGACCTACTACTTACTAGGTGTGTGGTCTGGGGAGTGGTTATTTAACCTCTTCATGCTTCCGTTCTGGGAATAATGCGAGCACCCACCTCCAGAGGGTTTTAAGGATGAGTTGATCATAATTATGAGCAGCGTAAGTGGCGTGAATGGTAGCTATTACACGACTGAGCTGCAATGGGATGGGCCCCCTGGTGCCGTGGTCCTCGGGGGTGGTCCACTGACTTACTGACCGATGCACGAGATTGAAAACGCATTGGGTGGTCGACTTGCATCTTCCTGTTGCCATTAGCAGAAGCCTGTGAAGGGGCCGAAAGACTCCCTGTTCCTGACCTGCAATCTGTCCTGAGTGCAAAGAACTCACAGGGCCTTTGTTCATTCATTCATTCATTTATTCACTGAACAAATATTTATTAAGTGGCTAGTAAGTACTGAGCGCTCCTCTAGGAGCTGGATACAGTGCAATGAACAAAACTAACAAATCTCTGCTTTCGTGGAATTTATAGAGAAACCAGAAAGAGAAGTAAAATCTATGGTAAGCTAGAGACTCGGGGATGGCTCACAAAGTGGCTCTGACACTTGGGGAGAGGAACATCCATGCCCCAGGGGGTGCTGACTTTGTGACCCGAGGAGCACTGAGTTCCTTCTCAACCAGCACCTTGCTGAGGAAGAGAAAGAGCCTGTATGGTGACTGAAGACTTGCAGCTCTGAGGGGTTGGAGAGGCTCAGCCTGACACCCCCAGTGGCCATGGTTCCTTCCCCACTAGTGGCCCAGAAAGCGTCTGTTAAGAAAAGTACCTCATGTTGTTTTTATTTATTAGTTTTATCTTCAGGCTGAGGGACCCATAGGCACATTGAGGACAGAGTCCAATTCTTATCCTTGCATTGAGCCATCATTTTCTCAGGGCTCAGTAATAATAATACTAGCAAGTGCTGACAGAGTGCTCACCACATGCTACCGTCCCAAGCACATCGCAGGGCGTGACTCCTGTAACCCTTGCTCCACTTGATGAGGTGATGCTCTCATTAACACCAGATGAGGTGATGGAGACACAGAGAGATTAAATAGCTTGCCTGCGGGTCACTCAGCTGGTCAACAGCAAGTTAACCTTAAAGGTACTTTTCTGGGCTGACTTGTATCCCCCCACCCATGGTCCTGTGTTGGAAGTCCCAGCCCCTAGAACCTCAGAATGTGACGATATTTGAACATAGGATCTTTATAAGAGTAATTAAGTGAAATGAGGTTGTGAGGGTAGGGTCTTAATTCAATATAATGGATATCTTTATAAGAGGAGGGACTTGACATAAACACATATGGAGGGAAGTCCACGTGAAGACACAGTGAGAGGGTGACCACCTACCAGTCAAGGAGAGAAGCATCAGGAGAAATCAACTCTGCCAACACCCTGATTGCAGACTTCTGGTCTTCAGGACTGTGACCAGATAAACTGGTGTTGTGTAAGCCACTCAGTCTGTGGTCCTTTGTTACGGCAGCCCTAGCAAACGAGCCCAGGTATGTAGTGAGTATCGAAAAAAGATCTAGAGACACTGTGCTTCACTTATGCGGCTGTGCAATCTGGCCCTGCCATCTCTCTGCTGTGTTCAACATGAGGAGGCAACATCTCTGGTCCCCTGGGTACCTGGCGTCCTGCAGCTAAAGATGCCTGTGGTCTTCTTAGGGCTGAGCACACCCCTCATAAATAGAGACATTCATCCTTATCACACCAGAACTGTGATTCACTGGCCAAAACCCAGTGCAACTTACGGAGCAAGACTTTCCTTCATCCAACTCATTGGCTAATTCAACCAGTGGTTACTGGTGCCTGGCACCGTTCTGGGTCCTGGGAATATAACGGTAACCAGAATCCCATTACTGTCTCCAGGTTACCATTACAGTAATCATACAAATAAACGAAAATTTCCTCTTCATCAAGGAGTCCTACTAATAAAATCAAAATAGCCAGTGTGGTAAGAACTTAAAAGGAAGAGCTCTCCAGTGCCATGACAACAGCTGCTAGGGGGAAGTAACCTTAAGAGAGGTCAACAAAGGCTTGGGCCTTGTGAGATGCACAGGACAATGGAGCTGACCAAGCACAGAGGGGTAGGACCGGGACTGCAGGGGGAGGATATAACCAGAGCAATGATTTACAGAAAAGGACTCAACACATGCTGCCCTGCTTCTCAGCTGCTTGCGGGATGCAGGGAAGAGAGATATGGAAAAGGGAGAGAAGCAAGGAGGAAAGGGGAAGAGATGGAAAAGAAGGGAAGTAGAAAGGTAGAAAACTAACGTGAATTGAAACCTGGTATATGCCCGGCAATGTGCTAGGCATCTTCCATGATTCAGCTCATGTTTTCAACCATAAGACATCCAGCTTTCCAGGACTAGGGTGAGGCGGGAGGCATGCCCTGGCCAGCCCCTCAGAGCACTGCCTCCTGGAGGTTTACCCCACGGGTGCCCCCCACTAGGCCTGGCCCTGGGCTTCACCACACTTGGGGTCCCTCTCACCGAGGCTTGGTGGCCCCAGTGGCCTGGGCCACCTGTGTTGTGCTGTTGGGGGCTGAGCCTCTCTCAAGAGCACTGTGCCTGAGCCATGCCCTCCAAAACCCTGCACAACCCAGCGGGTCCCTGGACAATCCCTGCAGCCCAGCTACCACAATCTGTGCTTTCTGCTGCCTGTGCAGCCTCTCTCAGGACTTTGAAGAAAGTCCCCCCCTACCCCATGGTGGGGGGGGGGGCGGTGATTGCTGGCAAGGACAGCAGGAGGTCAGGAATCCATGGAATGAGAAGGGGTGTGCTGGAGGATTCACATTCTACAGCGAAGTCCAAGATAACAGAAAGGGTTTATAGCCCAAAACCAAGACCGGGAACATAAGCAGAGAGATAAACTGGGCTATTTTAAATTGCTACCCATGAAGTGCTTTCGTGCTATGTATAAACCAGGGGGAAAAGAGAAAAGCAAGTGCCGTGGCTCAGATCAAAAATATTTTAACATACATTTACATGTCACTTTCCAAAGGCCTAGCAGCACTTAGGTAGAAGGAATTTCTTTTATTTTCTAGAATTCACCATTGAGTTTAGCTCTATCACTTCCCTTCCCCCTTTACTAATGAATGCACGGAATGGCTACATGAATTCTCCTAATACAATATTCCTGCAAGGATGACTGAGAATCTTGTCCTTTCCCTAGGTCAGTATCTATATTGGAGTCCACAAGACTCCAGACTCTGTATACAAGACTCTGTAGACAAGTCCACAATTGTAAATTTGTTATACAGTTTGATGCTGGGAAAAGCTTTGTTTCCTTTTCAGTAATAAGAGCTGCAGAACTCACGAGCTTTCCCCTTTTACCATGGCTACTGGGAAACTCAGAGTCGTGCTTAAGGTTCAACTGTTGCAACTATGTTGGCCCTTATGCTTGTATGTACTATTCCCTGTATTTGGTCCTGATTTTCTTTCCTATATGTAGTTAGAGTTTTGTTGCACATATTTTTGTTATAAACTGCTGTGCATTCTTTGGGAAAAGAGAGTATATACAAAAATCAAACATGTTATATTATCTGTGTCTGAAAGCAGCTTCTCAAACCACAAATTTCTAAATAACCCCAGTCCTTAGTCATTGCTTTCATAGCCTTGGCCACTCCGATGTGACAGAGAGACATTGCCTTAGCCCCTCTAGCTCCCACAGGAAAGAACTTGACTTCAGAATGTATACTTTTTCTTTGCTACATTTTAAAGAGCTCAGTAGCTTAAAACAAGCAACATTTATTATCTCACAGTTTCTATGAGTCAGGAATGTGGGAGTAGCAAAGCTGGGTGGTTCTGGATCAAAGTTTTTCATGAGATTTGGGGTCAAGATGTTGCCCCAGGGGGTTGCAGTCGTCTGAAGGCTTGACTGAAGCTGGAGGGTCGGCTTCTCCGAAAGCTTCCCCGCACCTCTCCCCCCACCCCCTGACCTTGCCCTACAAGCGATCCCAGAGAGAGCAAGGACTAAGCCACAGTGCCTGTTACCCAGTCTTGGGAGGCACCCAGCATTACTTCCATTACATTCTCTTCATTTGAAGAGAGTCACTAAACACAGATCACCCTCGAGGGGAGGGGAACTAAGCTCTACCTTCCGAAGAGAGGACTATCAAAGAATTTGGAACATATTTTTAAAACATTGTTCAGAATATATAAAGCTGCTTTCATTTTTTTTTAAGTGCATAGAGCGAAGGCACAGCTTGGTATTCAATGTGCCTTTATCTGGATGCAAACTAGGACAGAAAAAAGGGCAAGAAAGAAAATGTTTTTCTCTATTGATATGCTGCCAGTAAACATCCAGCAACTGAAGGCTTCCACGAAGTTCCAAACATAGGTGTATGTGGGGGAGAGAACATGACCCCAAAAAGAGTGGGGCAAAGAGAGAGAAGGATGAAAATTTCAAAAGGAAAGAAAGGGAACTGTGTTCCTAGCTAATCTTAAAAGTCGGGCCCATTTGAAGCCATAACAGAAGACTAAAAGCAAGGTGATAAGGTCTAATGCATCTAAAAATTACTCTCATCTTTTGTCAAGCCTTCTAGTTAGACCCCAGGTGAGAAAAATGAGTGGTGACTCAGAAAGCAAGGTTGATAAGAGCTGGAGGTGATGAGGGTGCCCGGGATCGGGGAGTAGAAAAGGGTGTCAATCATGGCTTGAACTGTTGTAGATCGATGTTGCCAGGAAAAATCTAGTCACTCCAATGAGCCAGACTCTGGGTGCCTGGTATATCCCCCTGCTGTTCCAGGTCCATGTTGGATGCCTGGTATATCCCCCTGCTGGGTGCCTGGTATATCCCCCTGCTGTTCCAGCTCCATGTTGGATGCCTGGTATATCCCCCTGCTGGGTGCCTGATATATCCCCCTGCTGTTCCAGCTCCATGTTGGATGCCTGGTATATCTCCCTGCTGTTCTGAATCCTTGTTGCTACCGGGAGACTTAGCTTCTCCAGAACCTGAAGATTGCCCCATCACAGTGTAAGAGGCAACAGGAAAATAGGGACGCTTTTACCTCATCTTAACATGCTTGCTTTTGAGAGTGAACATCCTAGTGCTAGGGTTGAGTCACAAGATAGATTTTTCTTCTCCTTAAAGTCACCCTTGCTCTGGCAAGATTGCCATAAAACACGCCAATACACACCAACTAAGTAACAAGCTCCGTGAGGTGTGTAACATTCTTGTCATGTGGAAATTAATGAGGCTAAAATATGGGCAGCCGGAGAGTATATTATGGAATAAAGCGTACAGCTTAGAGCTTTTTTTCTGTATTAAGAAACCCAGATGCCTAAAGACATTAACTTTGTTCATTCAGTAGCATTTAACGGCACATCCCTTACCCAACCCCCTGCTCCCACCCCACCGTGTCCACCTTCTGACCCCCCAGAGGACACCTTCCTGACCTCCTGAGACTGAGATCTGTGCCTTCCCATGGGCATCCGCAGGAGCCCTGCGCATAATAAATGCCTATTGTTTTATGTTCATCTGACAATGGGTCTGTTTCTACTTCAGATGTGAATCCAATAGGGAAGGAATTCAGACCTGGTTACATCTGTGCTGAGCCCAGGATGGTGCCGATGTAGGTGCTTTACTTTGGGAAAGGATCCCAGCCAGGAACAGGGATGGAGTGTGGGGAGGGAAAAATAGGGAAGGAAGGAAACCAACACAAAGGTGTGGTCTGGAAGTGGTCACCACTGGTCACCAAGCGGTCACCAAGGGCGAGCATGGATAGATGCATTCTCTACCCATCCCTTGATAGTCGAGAATTGCAATAAATCCCTCACCATTCCCGGTTCCCTGGGGGTGCATCAGGGCAGGGCTCTCAGGCAAGCAGTGAACACATGTGTGGGTGAAGCCTCAGCATGTCAGAGATGTGGTGCTCTTGGGAAGCCAGTTGCTACAGCAGTGGCTCATTTAACAGGGGGACAAAGGATGGGAGACAAGAGACGAGAGGTGACCAGACAGTCACCAGACAGGAGAAAGGGAAATTTAGAGCTCACGGCAGTAATCTAGCAGAAGGTGCTAGGGACTTGAATTCACACTGTGTCTGTGGGGACAGAGAGAAGGAAGGGGGTACGGAGAGCTATTTTGGAGGGAGAACTGGTAGACCTTGCACACTCGACATGAGTGAAGGGAGACCAGGGCAGCAAGGTTGAGGGTGCCTCCCCAGGTTCTGACATGGCTTCCTGGGCAGAAGGTAAACCTGAGAACAGAGGAGGAGGAGGGTGGGAATTGAGAAGCCCAGGGGGGTTTAATAGCCATGGAGGACCTTGGAGTGGCTGGAGACCAAGGCTTAAGGAGAGGGAATAAAAGTAGCCAACGAGGGCCCAGCTGAAGTGAGAGGCTGTGAATTCCACGGTTTGTTGGCCCCAAACTGTGTGGTGCTGACAGTTTCTGTAGGCTGAGGCTGGATGTAAGGAGAAGTAATGTGGACAGAAGATCCGACCCAACCTTGGGATTTTGCTGGGTGGGTCTGGAAGAACAAGGGAACAGAGGAATTGGAAATATGCACAGAGCTTGAGATATACTAGGCCATATAATATATTTTATAGCAGGTTCTGGATGATTTTGGCCGCTTTTTCATATGCTCCAGATTCTTAAATTAATACCTATAATATGGCGATTTCTCCTTTCTGTGACCTGAAAAAGAAAAATAATGTATCTGGTGTAGGTGCTAATTAGTATTTATGGTCTGATTTTTTTTTTCTTTTCACTGGCATTGGCCAGAAGCTCGTAGCAGTCCTCCCGGGCAGCTGAAATGAGCTCCCAGTGACTGCCCCACAAGGGCCAATGTAGCAAATGTTTATTTACAAGGGACATCTGACTTGGCTTCCCACCACTAGTACTCAACCATCCTGGGAACGATGGATGTAGAGAAGCTACGAGGACTTTGAGTGGTCTCTCCCCAACTCAGGATTCCATCGGCATACATCTGCTCCTCAGTCATGTTTTATTTCTCATTTTTCATTTTCTGCATTTCTGCCCGCACATCCCCCCACCCCCCACCCGCCCACTCCCCCGCCTCCTACCTCTTCTCTATCCCTGCCTCGCTCCAGTCCCTGGTGCTGTAGGGCCACAAGAAAATACTGGAATCCTCCCCAGCATGCTCCCGTGGGGCATTTCCTTGAGTCCTGCCACTGGTTTTGCAAATGCTCCAATTACCCTGAAGAGAGCGGAGACCCTGGGGCAAGGCTGGCCCTCTCCCCCTCTACAGGGTGTACTCTCTCAGGTTCGAAGCCACTTCTGTTGTTCCCCTCGTGAAGTCACAGGGTGGGGGACGGGACCTTAAGCCTGCTCCCCTGAAAGCTCCAGGGCTTTTGTTTTCTTTGGTTCTTTTGTTAAGGTCTTCTCTGTCTATGTGAATATTATTCCACCTAGAGTGAGTTTCCAAACTCTTGACATTGGCTTTAAAGGTAAGTCTGCTTTGAACACTGGTGGAAATTTCAATCACATTGCCATTCATAGTCGAGGAGTGAGTGGGAACTAAAAATATCAGCATTTTGGTTTGTTTGGTTTTTTTCTCCTGAAGCCCTGAACAGAAACACAGCAAGTCTTCCAAGGGAGGTGGTCTGGCTCCCCTGCCCCGTGGCCCCCCACTGTCTCCCTGTCAGCACAGGCTCGGGGAGGTCCCCGGCTCTCCCACAAAAGCGCCCACGAGTTTTCAAGACTGTTTTTCTAAACATGTAAAATGAAGTTCCCTAAATACATTACAAATTTAACAGGCAAGACAAGTTGGCTACGGAAAAACCTCAGAACAGTCAGGATGTTCGAAGTATTAAAAGCCAAATTAGCTGACAAGTAGCATCTCCACTCTATGTGCAGCCTGACATCAAGCAGTTCTAAAAGTTATGAGCAAGACATTGCGGCCAGAGAGAGCTACGCGATGCTTTCAAGCTCACGTTCATTATTCATTGGCTGGTTCTGCCCGTGCCCTTACAGGGCCGTTAGAGTCTCTAGGCGTGAACAAGCCAAGCAAGCGCAGGGTTGGAAAATACTTGACTTGAGAGGCAATTCTAGCATAGACACTGATTTACCATTGATGGCTTCTTGTGAGTCAGTCTTTCTAAAAGAGGAAAGTTTCCTTTAAAAAAAAAAAAAACCTCCAAAATCTGTCGACATCTTTTTAACCAGATCTGTCTTTTGGAGTCAGATTTAAATTAAGACAAGATGACTCACTCTGCCAATGCCTCATTAAAATAGAGATATCTTAAGAAAGCCAGAAGTTTGGACGTTAAGAGGTTGGACACAAATTGTTCTTCCATTTCTGGAGTTCTGCTCTCCCAGAGACAAAGACATCTGGCAAAGTTCTTATCTCTTGCCCAACAGAGTCGGGTTGCCCCCTGAGCAGGGTGGGCACACGTTCTGATTGACAGGCGCAGGTAACAGTCCGTGGCCAAGGTAATCACCATTTGGTAGGACCATACCAAAGCTAATTATTAAAGTTAATTAACAGGAAGCTTAATTACTTATTAGTCATCCAACAGTGAAGAAACTGCTAAAGGTCACTGAGGGACTGGTCAGTCCTCAGCTGTTTTAATTTAGGTGAAGGGCAACGCAAGAAAATATTTACCAGTGAAACAGAACAAAAGGAAAAATTGCTACAGATCAAAGGCACCATGGTAACACTGCGCTCTGAATGCTGAGCTGTGGCCAGAAGACAAGCGATAATGATAACAATTTCTGGTAAATTGTATTAGATAATGCTTGTCACAGACGCAAAAGCAACTGAGCCATTGTCTCCCCACTATGAACTTATCTATTCCTTTCATTTAAAATCCAAGGGGAAGAAACTCATCCACATGAAAACAAGTTGCGTTTTGGATAAATTGCCTAGGCGTTTTTGCCGAGGCTAAACATGGGATCCTGGTGAAATACAAGTGGGCCATCGAGGTAGGCACTCAAAAAGTGTTAATTACCCACTCACCCTCTCGGCCCATTCCCGCTCAGATCTGTCTTTATGATTAAGCTCATCCTTACTTTCTGGCCAGAAAATATTCATGGGACGTAATACAGAAAAACCATATGTAACCTACTGCCTGTTCAATGTTGGATAAATCCATCCATATCCATGGATCCCATGGAGGAAAGACCGTGGGTTTGCAGGCCAGACTGACACAGATTCAACACCTAGCCCTGCCACTTACTAGGTGTGACTCAGGCGGGTCCCTCGACCCTTGGGGACCTCCCCTGCAGCACAGTTGTAAGGAATAAAGGTGATAGCTCTAAATGGCCTAACAGTGTCTGACATTGAGTAGGACCTCTGTAAATCAAGTGATTGTGTTGAGTCAGGTGTTTTAGAGACAAAGAGCAGGAGGCTTATTTGTTCATTAATTCCTTTATTTATATATAATCATGGAGCACGTTCCACATTCCACGTCCTAAAGGAACCCCAAGGTTATCTGGGATCACCCTGGGGCTTTGGAGAAGACTAGACTAGTCTTACACCCATGGACCATGGAGAAGGATTTGAGCCATTCCACTCTGCCCAGGGTCTTCTTCCACTGAAGCTGTCCTAAAGGTACCTCTCAGTAGTAGTTTTTAGACTTTTTGATCTCGGTACCCCTTAACACTCTTAAAAATCACTGAGGACTCTATATTAGTGTTCTTGTTTCTGCTATAACAAATTACCACAAACTTATGGCTTAAAACAATGAAATCGTATCACCTCACGGTTTTGAAAGTCAGAAGTACAAAATAAGTCTCCCTGGGCTAAAGTTAATGTGTCAACGGGGCTGATTCCTGCTGGAGACTTTGAGGAGAGTCTCTTTCTGCATTTTTTTGCAGCTTCTTGAGGCCACCTGAATTTCTTGACTCCCGATTGGATCCCCCACAGCTCTAATCTCTGCTTCTGTTATCACATCTCCCACTGCTCCCTCTGATCACCTGCCTCGTATAAGGACTTGTGTGATTACATCAGCCCCATCTAGATAATCCAAGATAACCTTCATCTCAGATCTTTAATCATATCTATAAAGTTCTCTTTGCCGCATAAAGTACCATTCAGAGGTTCTGGGGATTAGGATGTGGACAATTTTAGCTGGCCACTATTCAGCCTACCATCGATCTCCAAGGGTTTTTGTTTATGTGGATTATATCTATCAGTGTCTGCCATGTTGGAAATTTAAAGCAAAGGTTTAGACAGCATTTATTTATTAATTCACTAAAAAATAATAGCAAACCCATTAGAGGTTAATGTGATTAATATATTTTAATGAAAAATAATTTTATTTTCCAAAAAAGAAGGTAAAGACAGTAAGAATGGCATTAAATCACATGTTTACAAATCTCTTTAATGTCCAGATTAATAAAAGACAGCCGTTATAGTGTTTTTTTGGTCATACGGTATTTTTTTTGGTATTTTTCTATAAAGAAAATCTAGCCTCATACAGACACATAGTTGGAAAAGAAAGATATATTTTAATAGATTTTCAAGTAATTGTGGATATTCTTCTTTGATACTACACTAAAACTCAGCAAGTGGCAATTTATTTTTTTGAAAAAGATTTTATTTATTTATTTGAGAGAGGGAAAGGGAGAGAGAGAGCACAAGAGCAGGCAGAGGGAGAGGCAGACTCCCGGCTGAGCAGGGAGCCCACCTATGTGGGGCTCCATCTCTGGACCCTGGGATCATGACCTGAGCTGAAGGCAGACACTGAACCGACTGAGCCACCCAGGCACCCCTCAACAAGTGGCAATTTCTAAAGGTTAGTTGCAATATGGAATCTGAAAATGTACCTGTGAATTTTTCATACTCTATTCTGGTAAACACATCAGTCTACTTCAAATCCAGTTTGATTGGCTCTTTTACCCATGCATGATTTTATAAGATTGTATTAAAATACCGGTCACTGGAAAATATTGGTTCATTAAGTTATGCATATCTTCTACCTATTGACACATTTCATTATATGAAATTTAAAATCACAGTCATTAATATCACTCCAAGTTTATCAGAAAAGTCTTTACAGATTAGAAAGCTGTCAACGAGTTTTCCAAAATGCTAACTTTTCTCATTTTTGCTAGAAAACTCAAATGTTATCTTTGGCGGCTAATACTGTCTGTTGATTCCCTCAAAGTGGCAGGCTCGCTTGGTTTATTTTTGAGACAATGTCTGCCTAATACTCAAGTCCAAACAGCCATAGTTAGTCAGCTCTTCTTTCAGACAAAAATGAAGATCCGTGGGGGAAACAAGTAGCTAGTTAGCTTATAACTCAAATGATCCCAAACTGTTTTTCCTCAAAATAATCATCATAGTTTAGTACACCACATAAGGGTTTTATGTATACTTCTCATCTTGTCACACGGCATATTAAAAAGGTATGCACTCAGGAGAGGAAAATTAATAAAATTAATTTGTATCGCTTAATCAAGAACATTCTTAAATGGAATTGGCTTTGGTTTTATAATGGTTTTTAACGTTTGTTTCTTTTACTGAGATTTCCAAGTAATTTGGTACCACCGCCTGATTTGTGCTAACGATCCAACAGTATTACCCACAACTGTCTTTGCAATATCATGACAAGTGTCAAGACAAGACAAAGGCAAATATCTTAGTATTATTAGGAAAACAGTTTTGACCTCAACAGATTCCTTACAATCTCACTTAATCCAGGAATGTGTTTGCTCTCAGGAGCTGCCTCTGTGATTTTTAACAATCAAGCATTCCAGATCTTTCCTACCATGTTCACTATCTCTTGCAGGACTGGCTTTGTACAGCAGCGGTTTTCAAAATGTGGTCTATAGACCCCTGGGGATCTCCAAGACCAATCAAATAGACAAAGCCACAGAGGATTTTTCAAATTAAACAATCATTCAAAGAGTATGTGCCAACAACACTGATAGTTTCTGTTGATTCTGTCTTGTCCTTAAGTCTTTAGGCCAGCTCTTATTTTCACTATTAAGGCAACTCCAACAAGATTTGGAACTCGAGTTGGCTGGAGGGCAGAATATGTTCAGATTTTCCTTGCAACTACTTCTTAAATAGGAATAACCTACACAGTGCAATTCATCTTGGAGACATTCTGGTTTGCATCCCCAGAATCACACTGTGTCTCATGCCAGAAGGCCTTGCTAACTCTGATTGCTAAGGAGATAAAAATAGATCATTAAATAGCAGAGAAAACCAGAATGAATTCTAAAAATAAATACTAATTAGATAACACTTTTTTAAAATAAATGCTTAGTGCCTTATTTTCCCCTTCAATGCTAATTTATGACCTTACTGACTATTATTAATAAGTCCTTTTTACCAGTGTTAGTAATTTGATAATTTGTAAAACACTTTTAGACACATTATCTCATGTGATTCTTGCCTTAAGTCTCAAAGGGACATCGATTTTAGAGATTATAAAAACAAAACAAAATCAAACAAACAAAAACAGAGCCTCAGAGAAGGTAACTGATTTATCCAAGTACTTTCTACTAGTTTTCTATTTCTGTATAATCAATTACCTTAAACTTAGCAGGTTAAGATGACACAAATCTATTATATCAAAGTGTCTGTGCATAGGAGTTTGGGCACAAATACGCTAGGCCTGCTACTCTGAAATCAAGGTGTGGACAGTCTCGTGCAAGTCTCTGGGTGCTCTTCCAAGCTTACACGGGGGCTTGAAGAACTCGGTCCCTTGCAATTTTAGGGCTGAGGGCTCCTATTTTCTTATTGACTATCAATCAGAGGTCAGCCATAGCTTCTAGAGGCCTTCAGTGGGTCCTAGACAGCTGGCCCTCTTACAATGATGGCAACATCTTTCTTCAAATCCAACAGGAGATCTCTCTGCAGAGGCTATGATAGAGTCTCATATAATATAAAGTAACGAGAGTACCTATCTCAGCAATCTTGCCACTGAATATAAGCCTTCCAAGGGAACCATTATCTCCTCCTCATATACTCAGGTTCTGCACACAAGGGGATCATACAAGGTGTGTACACCAGGGGGCAGGAATGTTGGAGGCCATCTTAGAATTCTGCCCTCCATCCATCCACAGATCAGTTACAAGGATCAGAATTCAGAGCCAGGTGATCCAACTGTATTCCATAAGCTAGAGATGGGGTGTCAGGAGCCTTGAGTTCCTACACAACTGTCTTTTATCACACCAATTTCCCCTGTAGAGCTTCTTTTCAAAGTCAGTGAGTCCCCCGACAGAGGACATAGTTGAAATATATTCACAAGACCAAGATTGAGCAACTTGATCTTGGTTGGAATCAGTCTGATGTAGGTCAAGAAGGTATCCGGAGTGCCAGAAGACAGCATCACTGGTGGTGGCATCCTCCTAAGTTGCCGAAGTATCTTTTCCCCTTGTACACAGATAAAGCTAGGCCTGTCTGTTTGTAGCAGCCAAGTCCCTTTCACTTCATAGGTGTCCTAGTGACTGTGTTCAGAACACAACACTGCACCTGCCTTCCCCATGTCCAATCCTAGTTTGTTCAGATGTTCTTTTCGCATATCCAGCAGTTCTAAGTCATCTTATGGTATGGCTCCATCACCCGGGATCGACCTGGGGAATTCATTGCTAGCTATCCAACAATATTTGTTCTTTCCTTCATGGGCACAAAGCTAAGTATTTCCCAGGCTCCCTGTGGTTAGGTACAGCCCTCCCCAGTGCAATGTGAGTGGAAGTGATATGGGCCACTTCCTGCCCTGACCCATTAAAAATCTCCACACTTGCTCCTCTATGCTCTTTCCCCTTATTTGGCTGGTTGTGGATGATGATGAGATCTTCAGACATGAAGAAGCCACACAGGTGGAAGGAACCCATGGATGGGAGGAAATCTCCCTCAGTTCTCTCAGAATGCTCACATGAGAAAAATGCAATCTTTTATGGTCTTGAGGCATTTCTTATTAGGTTTATTTATTACCTCAACCTAACATACCCTAACACCTTCTCTTCTGCTTCCATGGCTCCTAATCCAGTGCCCACCAAAGAGTAAGTAATTGGTCAAAGAACAAATAGATGAGTATTTATACCTACCCAGAATCCTACCATCTTCTATTTATTTTCTTCTTGCAACCCAACATAATTTTATCACAGCAGTGAGTGCTCTAAAACCTTTAGCATTGGTATTTAATGTCCTTGGTATTGATCATAGATGACCTTGATGTTACATTGAATTTCTTGACCAATTCCATCATCTGAAAGCATTTTCCTGTTTGGGGTCTAGCTGGGGAACATGAGCAGAACTGCTGTGGCATGTTGCCACCCAAGAATCTTGATTTCAATTTGGACTCTTCCGGTTTATAATAGAACAGCTAAGATTTTTCCAGTGCCTAATATAGAACAGGTGATAGATAGATGATGATAGATAAATGATAGGTAGGTAGGTAGATAGATAGATAGATAGATAGATAGATAGATAGATAGATAGATAGATAGATAATAGATAGATAGATGGACAGTTCTGGTCTGGCATACACACGCATACATAAGTTTACATTCTTTGTGTGTGTGTGGTGGAGGGAACAGAGATTTTTAAAAGTTCATTTCATTTCTTGATGCTTTTCTGTCATGTATGTATACTTCTAATCTGAACAATGAGCCTGCAGTATTGGTACTGTCCTCATTCTGTCCATGATATAGATAAGAACTAAGACTCAGAAGCTGAACCTATGAAGAGTCAGAGTTGGTGCCCGACAAACAAAGAAGGCTTCGAACCCAGGTGCTCTCTCACTTCTCCATACAGACTTCCTGTCTACTATAATCCCCACTTCAGGGTTTTTCTGCCACTGAGGCAATGTTGCCTTCTTCATGAGGAGTAATAGTGTCACCTCCAGCTCTTATGACACTTTTGTACAAATTAGAACAAGGCATCCCTTCATCAAGATACGTTGCTGCTCTCTGCCAGAAATTTGTTGCAAAAAATAAACAAGTCTTCTATACCTATGGTATTCATGATTGGGTTCCCTAGATTGTTCAGTGTTCAACCTACACAATAGTGTGGGGCTGCCCTGGGAAAAAATAGCAAACTGTCATGAAGCGTGTGATCCAAATTTTAATATGATTTTAATATGATGGGTTTACACTGTTGAGTCTTGGGGCCCAGAGGACTCTTGTTTTTTGTGGAAGTTTGGTGATTCTATGTCTCCCTAGTCAAACCTAAATCTGCTTACAGATGACTTGAGGAGAGAACTGCCTTATTGTTTCTCTTGAATTCCATTCCCTTCCCTGTGTACTCTGAGTCCTGTAGGATTAGCAACCATGCAGCTGATTTTACTTCTGCTAAAAATGTGATGGCTCCAAGAGCATAAACCTCCGGCAAGTGTAGAAGGGAAGCACCTGCTGCTGGGGCATTAGCCGTGCTGCAAGCAGCAGGGGCTCAGCCATCCTTCAATCCTCTCTCAATCTGGAGATTCCATTACTTCTCCTTTACTGTGCCAACCAGAAAGAGAAATGGAGGGATAACAGGTTCATTGGAACATTCTTGAAATTAATCAGATATGTGTCCTCCAAGGCAGTGCGTTAGGATGAGCCTGAGAAGAGAGAGGAGAAGGTCATATTAAAAAAGAACCCAGTCCCCAGAGGGCTGGAAGGATCCAGGGAGATATAATTCCTGGATGCTGCTGCCTATATTAGTAATTACTAGTGTTTCTTGATTTTGTCTTTTGTTGTGCATAGATTTTTCTGCTTTAGGAAGGAATTGCTTCAGAGCAGAATGAGTTACTCAAGTTAACTTTAGGTCACCTGGAAGAAGGCTTCAGGCTCTGACATCTAGGTGAGCGCCGGTCACCAAAGATTACCTAGTCTTCGTGAGTTTCTGTTTCCTCATCTTCGTAATAGGAAAAGTTAATGGTACCTTCCTTTCAGGGTTGTTGAAAGAACCTAGTAAGAAAATTACTATATTTATTTTATATTTATTATATTAATATTATATTATATATTTATATATAATTTTATATATCAATATATTATATTTATAAATATATATGAATTTATATATTTGTTATATGAATATATTTTATATATTATATTTCTATTTCTTATATTTATAAAATATAAATATTTTATATTTATTTATCTAAGGGCCTGGCATTAAGCAAGCACTCGGTAAAATAATACTGATTATGATCAGTATAACAGCCATATAAAACTAATAAGATACCTACCTTTCCCAAGGGTAATAAGATATGTCTCTCCTGGTCTTGTTCCAGGAGAAACTTTGTTTAGCAAAGTTTCCACCAAAGCTTGACACTTACCACCTTGAAAGAAAATCTGCAGGAAAGACAAACTGTAGAGAAGAATTAATTCGATGACATAAATTGTGCGTGCTCTCACTCTGCCTGCCACGTCTGTACCCTCCACTTCTCCTGTTGTGCATTGTAGCAGTAACTCTAACAGAACCCAGTCTTCTGAGCCTAAGAGATAACAAAGAAATAACCAGTCTAGTGGAACCACCACAGGGATGGGGAGTTTAGATAAAGACTCTTATTATTAAATTGTGCAGATCCCTTTGGACTCGGGACCTAGCGTTTCCCACCTGCCCACTCCTACACTTCTGCTGTCAGATCTGGATTTAGACAGGCGGCGTTGTATGCAGAGAATAAGAGAATTTGTGAGTGTGGATTCAGCCAGGAAAGGTGAGGCTGGGCTTGCATCTGAAGGCACCCCAGCTTCTACCCCGCTTACCTCTCCTTCCCCAGGAAACCAGTCATCAGAGAAAAGAAGATATGTAGATTGGAATGTTTTTAAATTGATTTTAAATTCAATGTGATGTGGGGGCACCTACATGGCTCAGTCAGTTAAGCGTCTGACTCTTGATTTCGGCTCAGATCATGATCTCAGGGTGGTGAGATTGAGCCCTGTGTCGGGCTCTGTGCTCAGCATGGAGTAGACTTGAGATTCTCTCTCCCTCTCCCTCTACCCCCCTCCCACTACTCACACTCTCTGTCAATCTCAAGTCCAAGATCATGCAAACGTGGTTATACAAATGACTACCTGTGTAGGGAGGACAGGATTTGGGACATATAAGTGGGAGGATGGAGGTGGTGAAGGACACTCCCTACAACCGAATAACTATGAGCTTTAAATGGTCTAGAGCTGCCCTGCAGGATTGTGCAGGTTGTGGGGGTGTGTGCTACCTAAACAACTATACCGGGCAATCTTGAAAGAGTCTGAAATCCCCTCCTCTCGGACAAATGGCAAAGGCACATCTGGCCAGGCTATCCTTGAAGTGACCCATGCCCCTTTCCCAGACTGTTCTCATCAGACTACAGGTCATCTCAGAATAAATGCAGATATCACACTGTGTCCCATCCTATCTTCGTGTCCTATGTGTGATACCACACGTGTGATGGTATCATGAATGATGAGTGTGTGGTAGGATCTGATTTTTTTTTAAAGGGGAAAAGAAGTGATTTGAAGCTGGAATAAACCTCTCAGGAAATTCCAGTGAGTAGGCTTTTTGTTTTGGTTTGAGGTTTTTTGCCTCTTTCCTTGGTAGTTTGATCTTGAGGTTAATATGAAAAGGATGCTAGAAAGACTTCTACAAAGATCTAAGAGATGAGAAAATGACAGATGCTTTCTGGGTCCAGCTGAGTTTGTTTTGAAAACTGAGCCCATATCAAGCTTGGTGATGGGATCATAATGGGGCAGAGAGATGCAAGGGGTCAACAGTATGGAAGAGAGTCTGGGGGCTTGGTGATGGGGCGGTGGAAACAGGCATGGTTCCACGGGAAGCAGGGAGCAGAAGGAGGGAGGTTGCTAGGCAACTTCCCAGGGCAGAGGAGAGGAATCTTGAGGGAGGAGATGCTTTCAAAAGTGCTGTTTGTGCCGTGGGTGGCTATCTGCGGCCGGAACAAACAGACCCGAGAGGTGGGTCACACCTAGTTAGCAGCCGGCTGTTCAACCCGAGCTGCTTCCTGAATAATAAACACTCAGGAAGAGTCAAGGGCACAGAGCCCCAGGAGAAGTGTGGCAAACAGTCTGATTGGCAGCCAGGGCGCAAAATAAAAACGAAAGCCGTTTGTTCTAGAATTCACGCCACGCAAGAGATAATGGCATGGCCTTTGGCACCAAGAGCTGTGGTTTAAAAATACGTTCACTGAGTGCCAACCAGGTACCTGGCACTGCGTTCCCTGCCGGAGGAAACGAAGGTAATGTCCACATGATCCTGGTCCACAGGCAGCTCCCCGTCTCATGGAGCAGAAAGACCCGAAGCGATGTGCGTTGCTGATCAGCTGGAGTTACAGGATAGAAAACAGAGCTGAATAATGAAGAGCCAGCGTGCAAATCCCAGTCTGTGTTACACCAGCTGTGTGACCCTAAGCTCTCATCTATAAAACACAAATGATCAGAGTACCTATGTCTTAGGGTTACCATGAGAACAGAATGCACTCACAGTTGTAGAGCGCTAAGGACAACGTCTTGCAAACAGTAGGGTTTGTGAAGCTGGCTCCGGACAGAGGTAAAGAGCCAGGGCTCTGAGCGCAGTATTGACTGTGCCATCAGCCTCTTTCTGGTGGCGCCCAGCGGGGGTACCCCTGTGATGCTGGGACCCGCCTACCTCCCAACTGTTCTATCTGGTGGCTCCTTGATTCTCCTCCTAAGCATTGCACATCATGGTAAGACACCTTCCCTGGGTGAAGGAAGTCGTGTCTCTCAAAACTAGATATGCAGCCTCAGTAGACCTGCCTCTTATTTGCCTTTTTCTGTTTCCTGGAATGAGGGAGAGAACAGGCCAACTGTGGTGCATTTCCTTTGTCATCAGTAGCTCATCTGTCAGCCCGGGGTCCATTTCCTCTTTTTCTCCATCTCACAAACCCCCAGCCGCACTACTTAGCAAGGCTGCCGCCATCTTTCCCTAGAAATGCACTCACGTGTCCCAGAACGCACACATGGGCATCTTTGCATTTCCTGCCATCCTGCCCAGCTAAGAATGTTACCTGTTGAACAAAAATATATTTAGATCCACATTTCAGCACATAACGTTCTTTGTTGTCCCAGCCACGTCCCCTGCAAGGGTTCCCATGGCACTTGGCTGGCAGGACCCAGAAAGAGACCAGCCGGAATGTCAGCGGTACAATCACCCGGGTATTTACGGCACATGTTGCAAAAGAAAGAGAGAGAAGGGGGATGTCATAAAGGAGGCAGAAAGAAAGTCCTGAAAACTCTCATCTCCCACAGGCCCAGGCTGCCTCACCCCACTCTCAGTTCTGTCCCTTAGCCATCAGGGGCCATGGCTCTAGGGTCTCCATCAGCCAGGAGTGCTCTAAGAGCACACTTTCTAACCTTGGTATTTTCGCAGAAAGAGAAAATGATCAGACGACACGTAGTCCGAGTGTTCGGCCCCACAGGAGCTGTTTTGGTCAATTCAGATAAAGGCTGAGATTCGGAGTTCTCTCACTTGATTCTAAGCTCGAGGGCGTTCAACTGGGGATGTGTAGAAATCTCTCTATTAATGCCCAGCTCCTCTGGTAAGCCATAATTTTTGTGTTTAAGTACCAGGGCCTCTTCGGGGAGAGAGTAAAATGCCACAATCCCTCCCTGTGCACAGACCCTCTTTGGGCCCTCTGTGGTCTGCTGACTCTCTCCATCCTCACCCATCTGTTAGACTGGCCTCGGGCCCACTTACAAGTTTGTTTGACCCTTGACCTCAGGCACACATCCAAGGCCACATGGGCTTAGATGGCCGATCTGAGTAATGCCGGAGGTGCCATCTGTCCTGCAGGAAGACCGTCTTCTGTGTCCATCCTGAAGCCTTGGCTCCATATTTTAATCACAGCTGGTAACTATTATGTGCCAAAATGAAAGATACCTGAACAGTAAGGCCAAGAAGACATGTGATTCAGGGCAACTTTAAATATTAGCTAGATGTTTTGAGCCAAAGGAAGAGTTTCTGGAAAAAGTATGGTAATAACAAAATAACAATAAATAAAATTAGAAAATTGCTCAGGAATAAGGAATTGTCAAGACACATAGAAAACCCCAGAAAAATTCCCAGACTTTGAGGAGTAACTCAGTGAAGGGTTGTCTCAAAACTCACAGCTACTCGAAAGGTCTTTCAACTCTCCTTCATGGATCATTGGCATCGAGGCCAACAAATTCCACCTTTCCTCATCTCAAAATATGCCCAGGTTTCTCCTAGAAGAATCGGAAACTCCAGTATTTCAAGCAATATTTAGAAGTCACAGAAGGGAAGTGACTACCACTGCTTACCCACGCCCTGGAGTGAGAGGGTCGAAAGACATTTTTCTGCTCCACAGACCTTCGAGTGGAATTGGAAGCAACTGCTAGAAAAGCCATTTTCAAAACAATTGCAAACCTTGTATTTATCAAATGAGTTTATCAGACATGACCGGCCACAAGCAGAAGTAACTTCGTTCCTTCCTACATGAGTCCCCTTAGAGCCCACTGTGCCCTTGGTCCTCCCCACCCTGAGTGACACCCCAGGCAGATTTAATCGTGTCTCCAGTCCTTCTCAGATACTAAGAGTTCCTGGCCAGACTAATGCAATATTTTATCCATATTTTTTTTTCTTGTATTTATTTAAAGTTCCTCCCTTTTCCTCCACTTGGGCCTGCCTTAGTTTGGGAATTTATTGAGGGAAAGTGGGAGAGGAAGAGCCTTAACATCTTAGTTGGGAGGGAAGAAGTCCTCTATCACCTTAACTTCCCTTCCAATTCACTGTGTCTGGTTCAAGACCTTCGGGCTTGAGCTCAGAACAAGAAGGATTAGAGGAAAGAGTCTGAAAGACCCACATAGATGTCATCCAGTTAGTTCTCCCTAGGAATAGATTTATCATAGCACGGTGGGAGAACTAAAGCACAAAGTTGGTACAACGCTTGTCCAAGTTAGAAAATGGATTTGAATCTGACTCTGGAGTTGATAACTCATTTGCCCCTTATAACCTTATAACCTTATAACCTTCCCAGGCATCAGGCAACTCCCCACCCTGCCATGCCATGGTCCTCTCTACTAGGGTTCCTTTTGAGATGACTTTCTGTTGGGTTTCCTCAGTATCCCCAAAACTGGTGTGTTCAGCTATTCACCAAGCTGTCTTGTCTTTCCCCTCTGTGGCTGGCCATTGATTCAGCCAGTCTCTAGCCTTTAGATTTTCAGAACATGCATGAGGAAGCAGACCATGGAGTCCCTAGATGTCCAAGGCCCCTGAAAGTTTCCATTGGTTCACCCAGCCCTATGTGAAGGAAACATCCCACACCCTGACAATTCTCCAAAGAAATTCTCTCTCTCTCTGATTTCTGCTTCTTTCAAGGATTTCTCATATACTTCAAGTTGGGCCATGAGCTAAGATTCACAAGCTCTTAGTATTTCTTCTGTGGGTGGTATGACATCTACTGTTCTTATACTTGTGGGAACTTGGCCAAAACTGAAAACTCAGAAAGAACATTAAAAGCCACATTTAACATCCTGTGATACACACCAAAGGTAATACTCTCTGGTGCAAAATTCTGTCCTTCGTGTTCTTCTTCCTCCACATTAATTAATTAACTAATTAATTAATGGAAGGAGGGATGGGGAGGAAAGACAAAAAGAAAAAGACAGAAACAAAAAAGAGAAAATGAAAGAAAGAGAGGGGAAAAGAGATGAGGGAGAGAGAAAAAGAAAAGGACCAGATGGAGTATTGAACTCATCAATGTAACTACCATGATACGAAGCCCTCTTTGTGTATAACACATAATGGTTTATGAGGCTCTTTGTCGAATCTTTCAACAACGGTCTTTGAGAAAGCTGTTGTTAACATTTTACAGATAAGGAAATGAAGAGGAACGTCAGGGTATCTCTAATTGCAAAGGTGCTCACAAATGGAGGGGACAGTTTTCCTTCAGACTGCTATTATTCCACAATCGACAAACATCTGAAGGCTTGACTCTACCTGGTCCCTAGGCTCCCGCACACCCCTGGTTCTCCCTCTCTCTCTCAACATTCCATCTCAATCTTGCTGGTTTGCCCTCATCCTCTCAACCTCTAAACACCTCTAAGCTCAGGCCTTAGACCTCTCTGCTGTCCTACCTCCACTCACCGTCTGGTTAATCTCACCGGTATTGGTGGCATTTAGTGTCCTCTGTCTGCTAGTGGCTCCCAAAGTTACATCTCTGGTCCGACTCTCCCCACTACCCAGCTGCTTCCTCGCTCTCTCGAACATTAGACATCCCTAGCTGGGATCCTGCTATTCTGCCCTGAACCTAGATCTTTTTGTAGTCTTTCTCGTTTTGGTAAGTGGTTAAGTCCATTCTTGTACTTGCTCCGAACAGAAACCTTGAAAACATCTCTGGCTGCTTTCTTCTTTCATGTCCTGTATCTCTACTCCAGCAGGCAAGCAGGCCTTCAGAGTACATCCAGAATCCAGCTACTTCTCATCACCTGCTCTGCTGCACGTTGGTCTAAGTCACCAGCATCCCACCTGAATCTCGCAGTAGCCCCCTGATTGGTCACCCTGCTTCTGCCCTCACCTCTTGTGGCTACTATCCAGAGTCTGATCCTTTTCTTAAATATTTTTATTTGGCGTATAGTTGACACACAATGTGACATTAGTGTCAGGTGTACGATATAGTGATTCAACTTCTTTACTGAATTGAATACAAGACCATGTATTGCTATTACAATATCATGGACTATATTCCCTGTGGTGTGCCTTCTTTCCTGTGACTGATTCATTCCATAACTGGAAGCCTATATCTCCCACTCCCCTTCAACCCATTTTTGCTCAGAACTCTATCTCCTTCCCCTCTGGCAACCATCCATTCATTCTCTGTGATTAAGGTTTGATTCTGCTTTTTGTTTGTTTGCTTATTCATTTATTTTCTTAGATTTCACTTATGAATGAAGTCATATAGTATTTGTCTTTCTCAGTCTTATTCCACTTAGTAAAATACCTTCTAGGTCCATCCACATGGTCTCAAGTGGCATCATCTCAACCTTTTTCAGGCTGCCTATTATTCCTTCGTATGTATCTACCACATCCTCCTTATCCACTAACCTATCTGTGAACATTTACGTTACTTCCCTATCTTGGCTATTGTAAATAACGCTGCAATAAACATAGGGGTGCATATATCTTTTCAAATTAGTGTTTTCGTTTTCTTTGGGTGAATACCCAGTAGTGGAATTATTGGATCATATGGGATTTCTATTTTTGATCTTTTGCAGAACCCCCATACTGTTTTCCACAGTAGCTGCACCAGTTTTCCTTCCCACCAACAGTGTACAAGTATTCTCTTTTCTCCATCTCCTCGCCAACACTTGTTGTTTCTTGTCTTTTTTAGTTTAGCCATTCTAAAAGGTGCAAGTTAATCTCTCATCATCACAATCATAATGCAAATTAGAGTATGATGCTTTTGAAATGCTAGTCACTTCACACCAGAACTCTGCAGAAACCCCGCCCTGCCCAGTGGTTTCTCATCATTCTTGGAGCAAAACCCAGATCCCTCTAAGATCTGTAGGCACACGTGTGGGAACTATGGGCTTCCTCACCAACCCCATCTCCTAGCATGCACTTGCCTTCATATGCCGCAGCTGCCCTGGCCTCCCCCAGCCCTTGAACCTGCCACATCTGCCTCCACCTGACCACTTTGCACGTATTCTCTCTGTCAGGCATGCTCTTTTACCACAAAATCACATAGCTTCAGGCCTTTACTTAAATGTCACCCTCCTCATGGGCCCCACACCTCTGCTACATGGTCTGTATCAGACACCAGTATACCACACCCCAGAGCCTCTTGGCTTCTCCTATTTCCAGGGTTCTGGGCCACCATTTCTGCCCCAGCTGCCACCGTAGCCCCCGAACCATGGGGGGTTCCCACCAATGTCACATGGACACAACCCAGCAGCACCTCCCCTCGGGCACACACCATATGCCTCTTGCCTTACATTTCGGGGCTTCCCTACCTGTGCAAGATAGCAGATGCCACAGGACCTGCTCGCTGCCCACATCTATGTAGCCTTGAATTGCAGAAGTTAAGGCCCCGATGAGATACAGTAGCTCACAGCAAACCCTTCTCAATTCCTCATTTCAGACAGAATGCCCTGGGACATAACGGTGCTAATGGCCTTTGGAAGTCAGTCCTGGAAGATGCCCTTGACAGCAAGCAGTGACTCTCACGGAATGCAATTTTGTGTTGATTCTTCCCGTTTTCCTGCCTCACCACTCCTGTCTTTTGCTCTGACTTCCCTAGAATTTTCTCACCAACAAAGCATATAAGCTTTAGTTTTAAGTCCTATGTTCTATGAAATGCACTTTATAAAATGGTAAGCTCTTTCCTTTCCCAACACACACACACACACACACACACACACACAGAATTTCCTATCTCTTTCTCTTCTTTATTTTTCATCTCAGCACTTAACGATCATATACTATACCGTATATATACTGATGTATTTCATTTACTGTTTGTCTCCTTGTCAAAACAGAATCTCCATGATTTTTTCTATTTTGTTTACTGTTGCATCCCTAGCCTCTAAAATACAGTAGAGTAGCTGCTCAATAAATATTTGTTGAATAAATAGTTGAGTATGAAAAGGAGCTCAATCTGAAGAAAAACAACAGAAAACCAATGTATACATTATCACTGATGGAGGAAGTAAGTGCCTGAGGCAGAACAGAACCAGAGATCATGCTGTGCAGAGGGCCTCATGAGAGAGCCTTGAAGATCAATGACAGGCTAATTATTATGTGTCCCAGTGGGTGAGACAGTGTGGAGGTCCTCCGGCGAAGTAACACTAGATTCACTTACGGTTTATGTTTATGAAGCTGAATAAAACTAGCTTCAAGCCTCTTGAAAGAAATATATTTTGTTTTCATCACTATTGATATTTTCCAAATCTTTAATGTAGACCTAATTTGTATTGTTTTACATTTGGGGGTAAAGTGTACTATGACATCGGATAGCATCTTTGTTACTTAAAAAAAAAAATCTTAGTAGTTCTGTAATGTTCTACTTGCTTTTCACCCAGAAAATCACCTTTCATCAGAAGAAAATGCTAAAACTGTATCAAAAGTTTCACAGATTCAAGGGCGATATAAATAAATTCCGAATGGGAAAATTCACTTCACACATCGTCCTTGTGGGATTAGGAGGAGTTAGCCTGCCTTTTACATCCCCTGCCAAGGCAAACAGGTGCCTTTCTGATCAGTTTGGAAATCAGCCATATCAAGAAGCTCTTACAGCAGTCAAGCAATACTTATTTGAAATACAGACTGCCTATGAAACATCTAAAATTACTTGTCTACTGGAAACAAGATCAATATAGAATAGTAGTATTTTGTGAGTGACTCTGAATCTACAAAACACTTTATTTTATCTTGAGCACAGCACACTGCACCAAGAAAGTTTCTAATGAGGGAATTAGAGCTTTCTGAAGAAAAGAAAACCTGTTAGGGCTAGGATTTCAAATTGCTATTACAGAAAAATCTACAGACAGAGGCTATCTAGATTTCCACAAGGCATTTGACTAAGTCAGTCATGATGTCATCTCGTGGGCAACAAGGAGAAATGAAGGTCTTCCTCGTATGGCTAGCGTGAGGGTTGCAGAGAGAAATCATTGTTACTCTTACTATTATTTTATATGATTCAATATAATTCCATTCTTGGTGGAAAATAGCTATTCTGTAAGTGGCATTTATTCATAGTAATTTTGTATTAGGACCAAAATTGAAGTACTAACAGTTACCATGTGTAAGATGAGTTGAATGCATCTGGGACCCCCTAGAGGGCAGAACTGGGCTTGTCACACCTCAGCTGAGGGGCTAAGTCAGGGTGTAGGATTGGGGTACATCCGCGGCTGGGACCCTCGCACACTGGTAGGTGAAATTTGTTTCGGAAGGGTGACTGGCCTGGGACAAGACCAGGTAAGGGCTCCTAGTCAGAAAACAGTAGAGCAGAAAGCAAATTGGTGGTCACATGGAGATGGGAAGTGGAAAAGAGGGACAACTAAGGAACGTGGGGAGACTTTGGGGGAGGAATAGATACGTTCATTATCTTGATTGTGGTGACAGTTCCATGGATGTATATATACGTCAAAACTCATCACATTGTACACTTTACTTATGTTCAGTTCATGGTACATCACCTACACCTCAATAAAGATGGAAAGGAGAGGATAAGAGGAGAGAGAAAACAGAAGGAAAAAAGAGTCAAGCTAAGTCAGGGATGTTAAGGCAGCCAGCCCTAGTCAGTTGCTCAGAAGTTACTGGTCACTCCAGCGTGAGCCCAGAGTTAGTAGATCTGAAAGCCAATGCAAAGGTGCAGATGTGACTAGATTCTGATATCAGAGTATTCTGATATCAAGACTGAGGGAGACATTACTGGGTGAGCAAGATGAGTGTGTCTCTGACAGTTGCTACAACTTGATGCTTTCTCCTCGCAGATTTTTTCATGCTCCCTGACACTTAAAAGTGATCCAGGCAATGCAACTTACGGGGTACCATATCAAGTGCCACATCGGGAATGGCTCTCTTGGGAGATCATGAGCTCCAGTCACTGGCAGTGTGGAAATGAATGTTGGATGATCACTTGCTAGATACAGCAAACCATGCTGCCTAATCACCCAGGAAGCCGGCAAAATACTTCTACTCCTACTGCGTCCCAGAACTACTGAATCAGAATCTTTAGGGGTGGAAACTGGATATCCTTTTTTTTTTTTTAACTCCCCAAGTGATTCTGAGGCAGCTTCTGTTTGGGATCTGCTGCTGTAGACTTAGACTCAACTATCATTATAGTTCTTTCTAATTCTAAGTTTCTAAGATCCAATGAATACTCAGACAAAAAGCCCCATGGAAAAATATTTCAAAGTGTGAGCACCCCAAGGTCCCGACTCCAAGCAGCAACAAATATGTGTAGATAGCTTAGCCTATCAAAACCATATTCATCCCTGAAGACTTGGTGAATGTGTCCACTCTCTCTGCCATCTTCCTAAGTCCTCTGCGGCCTCTTCTCCTTCCTCTGAACTCTCCATAGCACCGGAAATCTCAGCCTTTGTTTTGAGGAAAAAGGGGAAGCAGAGATCACTTCTCTAGGTTGCCTTGCATTGTCTATTGGGGGATTCAGTAGACCCAATTAATAAGGCACTGCATGCTCAGCAAGTTACAAAGTGATTGAGAAGTCAGACAAAGTGAAAGAGCATATGGAGACCACTGCGGTGTCTTCATTGTGGAGAAACCTGCTAATGGACCAGCAGAATTCCCAGCATAGTCCCATCACAGGCAACAATGGGGAAAGTGCTTTTCCATTAGATGGAGCCTGCCCTTTCACAATTTGTTAAAAGCAAAGCAAATGCCTTCTGGGAGCAGCCAAGCTCCCAAGGGGACCGGGAAATGAAGGAGTTTGGCTCTATGCACCCAGTTTCTCCTTCATGGCTTTCCAATTAGAATATGTTCTTCCTCCTCTCTTGAGAGGATTGGGGAGGGAGAAGCCAGTAGTGTCACGTGGATGGACTCTCTCCATGTAAGACAAGCCCTCCAGGGTGGGAGGGAAGACTTCCTGTCTCCCCCAATACTTTCTTATTCCTCCCTTATATATATGTCTTGGCTCCTCAATGGACTTGTAAACCAATCAAACACAGGGATTATGCGTTGTCTCCTTTAGATGCTTTCTCCAAAGTGCCTGGAGCTGTGCTGGGCATATTGGGGATATTCAGGACAAAGAACCCAGAAACAAGAAACAGGGAGGGGGAGGGAAGAAAGAGGAAAAATGTGTGATAGTGATTCAGAAGCGTATCTGAAGGAGGAGTGAAGCATGAGCGGTTAAGGGCTTTTAACTCAAAAGGCAGTTGGCTTGAGTTCAAATCCTGCTTCCACCCTTCACTAGCTCCATCACTCTGGGAAAATGCCTAAATTCTTTCATCTGTACCTACCATAGAAGGCTATTGTGAGAATGAGATAGACTTTGAGCTATCAAGAGGTTAGAATAAGGTTGGTCAACTATGGCCTGGAGTCAAGTGACCTATTGCCTGTTTTCATAAATAAAGTTTTATTGGAACCCAGCCACTCGACCATTCATTTATATACTGCCTTCAGTCACTTTCACACTACAATGGCAGACTTGAGTAGTTGAAACAGATCTTATGACTCACAAAGCCTGAAATATTCACTATCTTTTATAGAAAAAGTTTGTTGACCAACCCTGGCTTAGAACACAAGAGCCCCATTCTTTATCCCTAAGAAGTAGAAGACTCGGTAGATGTGTCACCTCTTTAAAGTAGTCCTCAATTTTTACAATTAGACTTTGGTACTTCCTCCCTTTTGTCATTCCATAGCTCCTCCAACCCACTTTTATATCACTTTTCACAGAGCATTGGTCTCATTGGTCTTGGCTTCTTCCATTGAACACTGAGATTCTTCAGACTGGGGCTGTGTCTTAGTCATTGCTCTAGCCTGGTGCCTCAGGCAGAATTGAGCTCCAGGAAATGCTTGCTCAATTAAAGTATTAACCAGAAATATATGCACACACAGTATAAACCCTCAGAAACAAAGGGCTATAAACCTACTAAGTGACAAAGGCTAGAGTGATTCTCTCTGGAGAATCTCTCTGTGACTGAGGCAGATTTCCAGGTCCTCGTCTTTGCCTCCTTCTTTCTCTTCTCCCATTTCCCAGTGTCTGGCTATAATAGTGCTGCAACAGTGGCAGCTCTGCCCACATTGATCAGCTTGCGATCTACAACTGGCATCCCTTTTCATTCCTCGTGAGGTCATCAGCTTTCCCTCCCACCCTCAGAAGTCCATGCCAAGACATGGCGGCCAAGAGGGCATCATCAATCCTTGGGTTGATATTCCCTGCGGGAGCTGAAGAATGTTCCCACCCTTGCATTCCACAGCAGGTGTGCGGGGGCATTCTTATCATGCTTCTCGTGGAGCTGCATCTGCTCCCAGTTTTCAGAGCTTCTGATCATTTTCATGACAAAATGTTAGGCTATATTTATCCATCACATCACCAAAGCTGGCCCTTGAAATTTCTGACCAGGAAACATTTGAGCTGTGCCATTAACGAGCTCAGTGACCTTGGCACCTCCCTGATCCTTGACTTCTTCCTCTGTAAAAGGAGGTGAGATGGCCACAACCCCCACCACCCCTGGCTCTAACACACTGAGTGCCTCTGTTAGGTCACATGAACCCTCAGTGCTAGAAATTCCTTTAAACCGGATTAGCGGCTGGTTTAGGCATTGACCTGCTGGACGGGTAGGTGGTAGGTAGCTGGATGCCACCACCTGTGAAGTCTTCTGCCTGTAGGATGCTGACCTTTTGTCCTCCCACGGACAAGATCTTGCCCAAAATCTCAGCTTGAAGGTGAGATTCCTTAAAAAGCTTTGAGTAGCCTGAGCTTTCCCAAGGCTTCTTAGGGCTCAAAGGTGAAGTCAATGTTTGCCTCCAAGCAAGAATTCATTAGCTGCTATTGCCAATCAGAGCTGTTTTCTCTGAGCAGAAATGGACTCCCTGGAACTCTGCAGGTCACCAGGTCAACAGCTTAACATACAGACTCTGCCATTGCTGGTGGTCTGGTCCACCCGAACCGGCAGGCAACCCATAAGCTTCCTCTTTCCAGCTCAGTGGTCTGGCTGCCCATCAGGTACCAGCTAAAACATGCTTGCCACGTCTTGAGGAAGAGACCAGCCCTATCAGACATCAGACTGCAAATCTAAGATGGAACTAGAAACTTGACTATCTCTCTTGGACATTCTGGCACACTCCCTTTCCAGCATGACTTGAAAGAAGGGCTATTTTTTTTTCACATAGCATCTTTATCCCCATAGGAATCAGTAAGTAGGAACGTATTTGTAAAGTAATGGGTAAAAATGATTACTGGGTTTTTAAAATGTTCTTTCTGATGTTCCAATTCACTCAATAGTGACAGTTATATTGACAGCCACATTTATTCATGATCCAGAGAAATCATCTTTGCTTAATACTGCATTAAGCACTGTTTGAAAAGTAACATCCTTTGGATGGCTTTCCCCCACAGTGTTCAGGGCCTTTGCTACCCTGTCTCTACGGGAGCTGACAATGTTTTAGCAAAATCGGCTCTTGATTATGGAATTCTATTTTGAGCAGAGAAAAAACTCGGGATGTGCATGGGAGTCTGCCTTCTCCAGATAAATAGGCCTGAAGGAATGTCCTAGGAAGATGATGCTTGCCCAGAGTTTACTGCCGCTGCACACGTCGCACAAACAGACCTTATTTTAACTGGGGAAAGGCCACCAAATGAGCTCTTTTTAATTAAAACCCCCTGAACCTTACTCATTAAGACTTTTGGCACACGCTGACAGTGGAATTTTTCCTCCATGGTCCTTTTGGGAGCTACCTCAATGACTTTGGCAGAGAAATGACATATAAATAACATTTAGGGTTAATATTATTGGGCCAGGTTCTCATCCTGGGTGACTCTGGGAATTCTAATGCTTAGACTTGCTTGTTAGAAATACTACACTTTTCACCTTCCCCCAAGTGCACCGGGAATGAGGTGGTGTGGGGTTTGGGAAAGGACATCATTTGGAAGATCTATTAATTGAAGTCCGTTTGAAAGTCATTCTGTACCTCATTTTCAAAGTTCCCTATTTCAGGTAATTCATTCATTCCCCCAAGTCTCTGGGGATGTAAGTAGCAGGCAGGTTTTACGCCCATGGCAGGAATGGAACACAGATTGAATTGTCCCAGTGGGAGATGAGGTTCTAGAATAAGTGACACTGATCTACCTCAGAAGAAGAAACCAAGACCCTTCATAAGGTAGTGAGGAATGAGGGTAGCTACATTCACTACAGACGTAGCCAGATGGGACACCTTCAGGGGCAGAGTAGGGAGGCAGTAGACTATTCCCAAAATTTAAGAGAAGAGTTTTTATTTAGAAGTGCTAGTATTGCATCCTAGGCTACCACTGATCCACTCAAAATATTTGAGTCTGTACCATGTGGCAGTAACTGCCCTCTGTACTGATCTGGAGGAAGGAGGACAGGCAAGGTCCCTGCTCTCTGGAAGCTCAAATTCTAGGGTGTGGTGTGGGGGAAGAAAAATGATAAATAAGCCAAAAAAGCAAACAAACAAAATGTAAGATAAATTCAGAGAGGTAAAAAATGATACAGTTAAGAAAACAGAGAACCTTGGGGCACCTGCGTGACTCAGTGGATTAAGCCTCTGCCTTCGGCTCAGGTCATGGTCTCAGGGTCCTGGGATCGAGCCCCGCATCGGGCTCTCTGCTCAGCAGGGAGCCTGCTTCTCCTCTCTCTCTGCCTGCCTCTCTGCCTACTTGTGATCTCTCTCTCTGTTAAATAAATAAAATATTAAAAAGATAAATAAATTGACTTTAAAAAAAAGAAAACAGAGAACCTTGATGGAAAGGTAGGCCAGGGAGAGCTTATACAATTCGGACAAATTGAGTGAGAAAGACTTCTGGAAGGAGGTAACCTTTGAGCTAAGACTTACATAATGAGAAGCAGACAGACCTGGGAAGATCTGACTTAGAGCTTTCTAAGCAGAAGGAACAGCCATGTGCAAATTCCCTTGGCCAAGAACATGTTTTCCAAGTTTTCAGGAGCAGAAAGAAGAGATGTCTTGATGCAGCCAAGGGAACAAGGGGTCAAGTGACAGGAGAGGTAGGTAGGGGCCAGATCACCTTGGGCCATGGTAAAAGATTTGGATTTCATTCTGTAAGCATGGGCAGCCATTGCAGGTACAGAGGAGACTACTTGTTGTCTCTCACAACCATTCTCCTCTTTCTTTTAATTCTGAAAACCTCTTATCAGCCAATGCTCACCCACATGGAAGGGACATCTTCTGGCTATCTTTGGATAAATATGTTGCCATGTAATTAATGAGATGCGAGCAAAAGTGATGTGTGCAACTTTGGAGCCTTGCTCTTGAAATGATTGGGCATGTATTCATTCCTCCCTTTTTCCCCATCTCAGTGACTAGAACACAGATATGACCACAAGTCAGCTTTGACCTGGGAGCATAAGAGTAACACCCAAAACTATGGCAGACAAAAAGAGAGAAGAAATCTGGGTCCCAACATGACTATATGCAGCTTGTCCTCTACCTGCCCCAAACCAGCTTCTTTCCTTTGTTTGAACCATTATATTTTGAGTTTCTGTTATACCAGTTTAGTCTGCATTCTAATACAGAATGTTTAAAGGAAGAAAGTGACATGATCTGATTTATATTTCAAGGAAATCTACCTAAGTGCTATGTGCATCAAGTGTTGGAAGAGGGGAAGTAGAGTGGATGCAATGAGACCAAAGACCAGCTAAGAGGCCATCACAGCAATACAAACAAAAGATACTGATAGCTTAGGGTATGGTAGCCACTCTGCACAGATAGATGTGAACAGATTTGGGATCATTTTTGCAAGTAGAACCAAAAAGATCTGGGGATGGATTGGATGGTTGGGAAGAAGATTGAGAAAAGAATAACCATGGTAACTTCTAGTTTGGGGTCCTTTGGTGATTTCTCATCTACATGGGATCTAAAGACCATTAAAGTGTACCCAACTGAAAGGACATGGAGTGTCTCTGTCATAGGAGCTACCCCAGGGATAGCAAACTTAGAGATAATCCATATCACAATTGGCAGTCTAATAAACTGCTGTATAGACCCAGGCATCATACACAACATTTGAATTAAAAATACTTAAGATTAGGGCACCTAGCTGGCTCAGTCACTAAAGCATGTGACTCTTGATCTCAGGGTTGTAAGTTCAAGTCCCACATTGGGTGTAGAGAATATTTAAAAATAAAATCTTTTAAAAATATTTTTAAAATACTTAAGATTATTTTGGTTGCAAGCAACAGAAACCAACGCTGGCTACTTTAAAACGTCAAAATAATCTGTTGGAAATATTATGACATGGCTCACAGAAGCCGAGTATAGTCCTTTAAAAAGAAGCTAGAACTACGCTTGTGGTGAACATAGCATAGTGTTTAAACTGTTGAACATCTGAATCTAATGTAACATTGTGTGTCAACTACATTCAAAAAAAGAACTAGAACTAAGGACTAGAAAGATAACAGGAACCAGAAAATACTCTTGGATCTAAGCCTAAACAGACCACTTTTTCTGATTTCCTCTATATGTGATGAAGGATGGTGTCTCCATGACTTCTGACTTTATATTACTTCTGGAAAGTAGACTTAACCAATCTAGACACTCTGAGTCTCAATTCTAACCCCCTGGGAGTGAGAATTTAATTACTCCTGCTTGGGTGAGAGGTCTAGTCAACTGTAGTCAGGAGAACAGGAATAGCTTAAATATGGCCGTCTCCCCCTCACTCCCTATGGAAAGGGTAGGTTATAGAGAAATGGTTTTACAAGGGCTGGGCAGACATCTCCCCCAAGCACCCTTCTACCAAGGTCCATATTGAACACAAATATCAGTTTCATGAAGACATAACAATGTAGGGCTCAAAAGCTCATTGAGAATTAACTACCTTTAATACAGAACTAAATTGAAGTCATCGCGAGCCTTTTAATATTTTTCTTCTTATTAAAGACATCTTGCACAGAACAATCCGTGGCTTTCTTGAAGGCCATCGGTAGGGCTCACAAGTCTCACAACACTCACTCTTATTTCTCAACTTTGTGCATATGTAAAACAGCATAGGTGACACTTTTCTTGGTCTCTTTCCGTTAAGAAAGGGAATTGGGAATTACCTTTTGAGAATTGGGAATTCCCCAATTCCACCCCTCAAAATAAACCTCCAAGATGGACCCTTTGGCCCTAAACCAGCCCTGAACAAATCAAGGAGCCATGGATCCTACATTTCCTTTCCTGGAAGCAGCAATGCTTTAAGTCATTGACTGCAGCTTCCTCTTCCCCTCACCAGTCTGAAACACTCATTCTTTATTCCCGTCCAGGGCTCCCTCTCCCCACTTCTTTGAACAAAGTTGAAAATGGAGCTATAAGAATGGATATAGCAGCTCTTTATCTGTCAGGGAAAGATTAGCTAAGGATAGTTATGGGCCCCAGGCAAAGATAGGGACGCCGCTTGCCTCTTAGAGGCTTGAGTTGGGAAGATTTTATTGTTATTATAAAGATGCACTTTCTTTTAAAAGTTTAGTTCTAAACTTTTTTTAGTCACAAGAAGTGATGTGCTTTTTTTCTTTTTCTTGTAAATTAAAACAATTTTAGTTTTAAGGCTGAAGCTCAACTGTGTGTGCAGTAAGGACTATGGGAAGTCAGTGGGGCCTTTGGGGAAAGCTTTCTCTCTGTCTGTGGAGGGTACTCAACACAGGGAGCTTTGTGTCTCCTGATAATACACACGGGTCACAACCCTTCTACCTTGGACAAGCCCACAGCAGGAGTCCAGGCATACTTTTTCCAAACCAAATGGCAGTGAAAAAATGACCTTTTGATACTCGTCCAATCTCAGATGGCTTTGACTTGTTTATTATGCAACTAATGGTTATGATCAAATAGATATTAGGTACAAAGAGTGCTCTAAAAGTGTAATCTCATTATTTTTATGGGTTTTAAATTTTCATACCAGAGTTTCTGTTCATGATGGTCATAACCAGTTGTCATCATCCCCGCTGTTCCTTTAACCAACAACCATCACAGGCTCCTGCTTTTTTTTGTCCACATTTTTTTTTATTTTGCTACAACACACATGATATAAAATTTACCAATTTAGCCATTTTTAAAAAAGATTTTATTTATTATTTGAGAGAGAGCTAGAGAAAGTAGTAAGAGAGGGAGAAGCAGACTCCCCACTGAGCAGGGAGCCTAATGCGGGGCTCAATCCCAGGACCTCAGGATCATGACCTGAGCCAAAGGCAGATGATCAACTGACTCAGCCCCCCAGGTGTCCCAGTTTAGCCATTTTAACGTGTACAATTCTGTGGCATTAAGTACATTCACAGTGTTGCGTAACCATCACCAATATCTCTTTCCAGAACTCTGTCATCATGTCAAATAGAAACTCTGTACCTATTAAATGATAACGCCCAGGTTGCTCCTGTGGCACAGTAGGTTGAGCATCTGACTCTTGGTTTTGGCTCATGTCATGATCGCAGGGTTGTGAGATCGAGCCCTGCACAGCACAGCGATTCTTTCCCATCCACGCTTTCCTCCCTCTGCTCCTTCCCCCTGCTCCTTCTCTCTCTTAAATAAAGAAAGAAATAAAGAGCTTGTGCACTCTCTCTCAAATAAATAAATAAATAAATAAATAAAATCTTAAAAAAACAAACAAACAATGACTCCCTACTTTCCCCTCCCTGCTCCCAGTAACCTCTCTTCTACTTTCTGTCTCTATGAATTTGCCTATGCTAAGTACCTCATGGGCACAGAGCCCCTATTTTCAATCTACTTTCCAAATTAAGCACTATGCCTCCCCTGCCCACCAGCAGACAAAGGCCAAAGGCCATCCATTCTAAATTGTGGTCTTTCCGTTAGAAGACCTCACTCTCTGCACACCATCTTATTTAATCCTCATAAAATCTTGTAAGCTATGTTTTATCGTTGAGGAAAATGAGGCTCCCACAGTTTAGATCACAAAGCCAGGAAGCAACAGCAAGATCAGGATTCAGCTCCTATTCTCTGAATCACAGTTCCTGCTCTTAACCATTATGCCATCTTCCCTGGACCACCGACTATCAGAGTTGTGTATCTGCCAACCACTTGGCAACACAGTGTAGCTGTCTTGCAGATTCTTGCCAAGGATCAATATCCAGGCCTCTGTGGTGTCCAATCTTTACACAAAGCTTAGGTTGGGAGAAATGTTGTTTAACGTAGAAGGTTCATGCCCTTTCCTAAGATGTAGAATAGTACAGCAATTACATGTCTGCCCTGGAACCAGGCCCCCTGGTTTCACCAGCTGAGCGACCTTAGCCAACTTACTTAGCTCTCATGAGTAAGTTTCTCTTTCTGTAAAATGGGTGTGATGATGATGATACCAATCTCAATGAGTACGGGTAAAATTAATGAAAGCACGTAGAGTGCTAAAAACAGGGTATTGTGCCTAGAAAATGTTGTATATGTGATAGCTCTTAATATTACCATTCATTTCAATAGCTCAGTGGTTTTTATACCTTTTTGGTCATAGAGTCCTTGATGACAGTCACAGATCTCTATCACTTAGAATGCTTCTCTGGTATAAGCAACAAAACCATAACTCAAGCTGCCTTCAACTAGAATAAAATGTTCTAGTATTGCATACTAGAATAAAATGTCTAAAAATAGCTGAAATCTAGAGCAGATTCCAGACGTGACACAATTGTCAGTGAACACTATCATCAACTACCCACTTCTCTCTCCCTCTGCTCTGTCATTTCAGGCTCATTCCGAGGCTGGCTGCGGGGGGCATAGGGCTTCGGGTGGGAGCCAGAACTCTGTGCTTCCTGTTCAAATCTAGAAAGAGAGAAGGACTAAAGAAGCTCAGCTTTGTTATGATTAGGGCACTCAGCTCTCACCCCCACCTGCGGCCCCTGGCCGTTACCAGCGGAGTGCTCTCAAGAGCCCCTCGGGGCTGAGAGTGGAGTTGCTGCCTCTACAAAACCAATGTTCTCTGAAAGACAAGACTAATAGGAACAGCCTCAAATCTTCATGTGCCAAGATCCAACACACAAACCTGGCAGACAAGGTCAGCAGTTTCAAGGTCTCCAAGTTAAGTTTGCTGTGGTAGATAGTCTGAATATTTTCTGTGGATGAAGCCAGACTTCCAGGAAGCTGGATAAATGAAACACATTGCTTTGAGCCTCATAGAACCTGTTACCAAATTGCATGGCAGCATTATGCTCTGGGTCTCTTAATCACTCCTAACAACGTTAGGGGGAAATGTGCTTTTCCGGAACAAGTCATTTGATCTTGATTTATGGACAATGTGAAACACATATTTAACCATGTTTCCCTCTTCCCTCCAGCCTCTAGTCATCTTAGGTTTATGGTTTAATTAGAGGAAAAAGTAATATTCTTTTTTCCTATACCTTGTTTTATTGTTTTCCTATCAGGAATTTCCCTTCCTCCCGACTCAATTAATTTTTTGGTATTATATGTAAATTTTTACTCACCTATTTCTTCATGGAAGAAAACAGGGCAATAAATATATACATTAAAATAGCCCAAAATATGGAAAAAGTATTTACATTCCATGTCAACTCCAGCATTAGTAGTTAATTTTAAAATGTGAATAAATATAGGTATAAAGGGAATAATTGAATAAATTATGGTATATTCATAAAATTAAATATACTGCAACTTACAATATCCTTAAAAATATGTTTATAAATAGTTTGTGATAAAATGAAAAAACCATTTGCTTTTAATATTAACTTTAAAAAAACAGCAAGCAGAATTGAGTATGGGTATTCAGTTTCTGACAAAATAGTAAACTGGACTAATACAATCTCCTTCTACCATAAAAAATATAAATGTTAGATTAATTTTTTAATAACTTTAAATACAGAGCTGAGATAGTAAAACAAAAGGAAGAGAGAAAGGGAGGGAGAAAGGGAGGAAAAGAGGAAAGGATGAAGTGAAATCTCAGGTGACATAAATAAAACAGGCATTGAGAGTCAGACGCATGATTGCTTGAAACCAGACCATGGACATTCAGAAGCACATCAGATCCAGACCACGCCATGACCGCTAAGAGCTAGGGCTTCTGCACCCACGTTGAGACAGAAGATAGAGCTCTAAGACTAGACAAGGAAGAGGGTTAGAACTGAACTCTCTCTGCATCAAACCAGAATTCCTCCTAGCCACCTGAATGGTGGGAATAGAATACATTGACCCAGAAAAACACCAATAAAACTTGTCTCTTCCCATCATGGGAAGGAGGGAGCCCCCAAAAGCCTCTCAAGCCTTCTATACATAAAGAGGTAAGGTCCAAATGTATATTACATATAGGGTGGTAATCCCGGGCTGAAAAACTAATGAAAAATTAGTTTCAAGTTGGTGAAACTTAGAAAAATCACATGTAAAATCCAATCTGTGAAGACGTTACTATCACAGATTGCCACAAAAAACCAAAACCAGTGAAGGTGTGCATCTGATCTAAGCACTCAAAGCATATTTGGTAAATAGAAGAATTTATATCCCAACTGGAGCAAGAATAGCACAATCTTGGAGAAATTACAAGATAAATATGTTTTAAATTATCAGATAAAATGAAGAATAACCACATACTAAAAGAACTAAATACTATAATATTAAAAATATAGCCAGCAAAAGTGAGAACCCAATAAAACTGGAGATTGTGAGAAGGAAAGGAAGGATGAATGGGAGGAAATTGGAGAAGGAGATGAACCATGAGAGACTGTGGACTGTGAGCAACAAACTGAGGGTTTTAGAGGGGAGGGGATGAGGGGTTGGGCGAGCCCGGTGGTGGGTACTGAGAGGGCACGTATTGCATGGAGCACTGCGTGTGGTGCATGAACAATTAATCTTGTAACACTGAAAAAAAAAAGTACTTGAGGTGTTAAAAATAAAATACAACTGGAGATTAGAATCAGCTAAAAAGAGAATTAGGAAGATGAAAAACAAATATGAGGAAGTTATTTTGAATGCAGTACAGAAAATAGATGAAAACTAAGGCAGAAATTTGAAGAATTTAAGGAATTAAAGATTAGAAAGAATTAGAAAAGATTTATCTAAAAAAGGAACAAGAAATAAACTGATGTCTCATTAGCAAAAATGGAGACTAAATATAGTGCAATGACATCCTCAAAATATTCAGGAAATGTAATTATTAACAAAGAATTGTATACCAAGAGAAACTGTTACTTAGAATGAAGACAAAACAAAGTAAACAATGACAGAAAGAGTTTATCACTCACAAACCCTTGTTGTGAAAGAACTACTGAAGAAAGGTATTTAGTTAGAAATAAAGTGAACTTAGAAAATAGGAATAGAACTCATGTAACATTGTTGAGCAAATAAATCAGTAAGTACAGAGATAAAAATAAATAAGCAGTAGAAACTATAGTAAAACAAAATGCAAATATTATACATAATAAAAATGACTAATTTAGGTAGTTTAAAAACACACCAAACCAAATATTAGATAATTACATTGATGATAGGTGACAGTCACCAGGATTAAAGCACTCTAAGATCCTTGTATTGTGCCGAGGAGGGTAGACGTGTGGATGTTTGTTCTCTTAAATCAAGTACGAAAGCTAAAAGTTCAAGTGTGACAACTGAAAGAATAGAAATAGAACATGTACTTCCAAATACAAAAATATTCAAAATAAATATAAACATATTAAATTCACTCATTAAAAGACAAAGATTGCCAGATATTGTTTTTAAATGTTTTATCTTCCTAGTAACTTTTCCTCCGTAATTATGTAACATTTATCTTTATCCCTACAAAAGTTTTTGCCTTTGTCCAGTATTTTAAGTCAACCATTCTTGATATTTTAGCATGTTCTCTCATGGCCTTTAGGAATTACATATATATATATATATATATATAGAGAGAGAGAGAGAGAGAGAGAGAGAGAGAGGTTAGTTTTTTCCAGAAAGGCCTCAATCTTAAAAAATGCCCATTTTTTACCTGAATAATATTAACATCAATTTCCTTTTGATTTCTAGGCCTCCTCCAATAAAATGATATGCATTTATCCTTGTAGACATGGGCACTATGATTCAAAAGGAGAATATTTTTAGTTAGGTTTTTGGTAGATTCACTTCATCAGATTAAGGAAAGTGTTTTCCCTTTGTGGTTGGTAAACAGTTTTTATTACGAATGACACTAATTTTATACCTTTGAATCATTAGAAGCTTTACAAGTTATTTTGTCCTTCATTCCAAGTTCAGCATTGTCCTACAAGAGGTCTATTCCAACCTCTTTAGTAAGATTTAAAAAACAGAAATCAGAAGGTGGCCTGGGTGTCTCAGTCGGTTAAGTGTCTGCTTCTGCTCAGGTCATGATCCCAGGGTCCTGGGATCGAGCCCTGCATTGGGCTCCCCACTCAGCAGGGAGCCTGATACTCCCTCTCCCTCTCCCCCTGCTTATGCTCACTCTCTCTGTCAAACAAATAAATAAAATCTTTTAAAAATTAAATTAAATTAAAAATGGAAATCAGAGATGAATGGATTAAAAAGGAGAAAACAACATTGTAATTATTCACAAATAAAGTGCTTTTCTATGTAGAAAATCTCCACATAAACTATTAGAAGAGATTTCAACACATGTGCTAAAGGCAATCACCATAAAAATGCAAACTAATGTATAATCATTACTATCACCCCTGCCTAGAGGGATATTATGTCCCAGTGTTAGAGTCAGCCTAAGAATCAAAAAGGGTACATATAATATTTACTATTATTCACATACTAACATGGACATCCTCTTAAATCAAAGCCTTTCCAGAAAAAAAAAAACCACCCATGTGTATACAATTTCTAAAAGCCATGAGGGAATGCCAAAATGTCAAGAGGGGCTGACTCTATGGAGTAAAAATTTTTTTGCAGGGCTTGAATTTTCATCTCTTTAATTATCTGTTTCATAAATTATCTATAATAAGTGTAGTATTTTATAATCTGGGATAAACACTTTTTTTTTTTAATAAAAAAAGTCATTGGATCCAAAGCCATTTGACCACTATATCTTACCTTCTCACCTTCCTATGGAGGCATTCTAATTATCCAGAGAATTCTTGCCATTCGTTCCATCTTACTTTAATCCTCATTTGAAAATAATTTTTTTCTCCATTCCTTAATAGTGTGGTAATTTGTGCTTCCTGTAAATGACATCACCAAATTATATGATGTACTTTGGTCCAAAGGAGCCAAGATTACAGTAAAATCTTTCCCTAAAATGTGGTATCTCACCCTTGCACAGCCCTTGATGGATGGCATGGCAGAGAAATACGGAGCAGAACCTGCTTTTAATACACAGTGTAGGTAATTGCTGGTGTAGGAAGGTATCACCGCATCTGAAATTCCACCTTTAAAATCTTTAGGTTATGTGTTGCCCTCCTTTGTTTCCTTTTCAAGACTTAATTCCGCTGGAAAGGACTGAGGCATTAAGACATTCTCCTGTTTAAAATCTCCCTCATAAACGAAAGGAAAAATACAATTTCTCAAAACCTGGACCGGGGCCATCTGATAGTGAGTTCCTGTCTTCTTGTTGTGGCCAGGAAGGCTCTCAAGAAGATCAAAAGATTGGCTCACCAAAGCGGACTTTCGCATGATAAGCTCATGTTACTTTCTCCTAAGAAAGGCTTTCTCAGATTTTCTGCCAGAGACTATTCTGTAGAAACTATTATGATCCAATTTTTCAGAATTTGGACAGATCCTCCTAGTCGTACATCCACATACTTGGCTCATAAACATGAGTGAGAAAACCCATCTGGAAGCCTCTTTTGCTAGGTAGAAGTTGCTAGGGTAGGGAAGTTTTCTTCATGCCCCTCACCCCAGAGCCAGGGACCCATGCCCAGTGCAGCCACAGGGCCATTCCAGAGCCCTCTGCCCCACTAATGCTTCTGGAAGAGTCTGGGCTGTGCACGGGATGGCCCGTGGGTGTGTTTCCAGCTCCAGCCTCTCACCCAGGCCCCTGTGGCTTGCTGCATCATGGTTACCTCCTTCTCCTGTTCAGGTTGTTATTGAGGTTACTTAGGCTAAGAATTCCCATCAATAGGCAAAGAGAAGATAGTGGAAGTCAGAAACTCTGAGCAAAACCTGGCCATCTTAAGTGATCTAATTTTTTTGAGGCCCCTCTGGAAATTTAAAATAATTGGAGATTTAGGGACATCTTGGTGGCTCTGTCCGTTAAGCCTCTGCCTTTGGCTCAGGTCACAATCCCTAGGTCTTAGGATTGAACCCCGCATCGGGCTCTCTGCTCAGGAGCCAGTCTGCTTCTCCCTCTCCCTTTGCCCTTCCCCTCTCTTGTGTACTCTCTTGCTCTCGCTCTTTCTCAAATAAATAAAATCTTTAAAAAAAATAATTGGATATTTAGTCAGCCCCACAGCCATTTGATCAACAGTCAAGCATCTCTGCCTTGTAAGGCCCCTGCTAGGCCTTGGAAGTTGGAAGTAGATAGAGCATCACTCCTGTTCCAAGACACCTAAGGTCTAGAAGGCAAAGATAGGACAAATACAGCAAATGTGCATGAAACAAAGCAGCAAATAAAAAGTCTCATGGTGGAGTTCCAAACCAACTTTGTGGCTGAGCTCCAGAGGTAGGTAGATGGGTTGGAATCCTGGATCTAACAGCTCCTAGCTGTGTGACTTGGGCAATAATGTAGCAGCCAACATTTACTGAGCATGTTCTATAGGCCAGACATTGTATAAAGCGCTCAAATACAAAACATGTGTTATCTTATTCAATCCTTATCATAACCCTAATAACCAATAAAAGGTGCTTTTGCCCATTTTATAGAATAGGAAATAAGAAGCAAGGCTGAGGAGCACCTGGGTGGCTCAGTCGTTGAGCAGCTGCCTTCGGCTCAGGTCATGATCCTGGAGTCCTGGGATCGAGCCCCGCATCGGGCTCCCTGCTCTGTGGGGGGCCTGCTTCTCCCGCTACCATTCCCTCTGCTTGTGTTCCCTCTCTTGCTGTGTTTCTCTCTGTCAAATAAATAAAATCTTTGGAAAAAAAAAAAGAAGCAAGGCTGAGGTAGAATTTGGGGTGTAAGGTGTTTGTGGAGGATGGGCACCTGGGAAGGGAAAAAGGAGGAAGCAGAGTTGGGCAGAGGGATAATTTGAGCTTTGGTGAAGCCTGAACAAAGCCTCAGCTAGCTCTGGAGTGTGAGTATTATCTGACAGAATACCCCACATGGGGCTAAAATGACTGGGTATTATAGACTCATCTCACTCAGCCACTAGATGCAGATTGCCCCAGAAAGGACTTAACCTCCAGTGAGGCAGCCCTCTACAACTGAGGGAGACCCTGAAAGAGCCAATAGGTCGAGGTTGTTTGCTGACTACACTTTCACAGCTGGGCAGCAAGACCTGAGCAGCATCTCTTCGACTTCTACCCACAAGGACCTCCCCTGCCAAACTGTTACAAGGATTAGAAATAACATAAAAAGTGCTTGGCAGATTGAAGTTGCTCAATCCACTGTGAGTTTTGTTGTTCAACACAGAACCTGGGCAGGAAAACTGTGCTAACTCCTACAAGATACGGTGCAAGGAAAATATTAGCCACATGGACCGGACTTAACCTTGTTGCCCCTCACACATGTGCATGACCAGCTGATGATGAGGCTTGCCCCAGCCACACAGTGCAGCAGTGGTCAAGGGATGTGGCCAAAGGACCTGCCACGCACAGGGGCAGGAGGCACAGTGAGAGAGAGGAAGCTCTGGTCTGTGGTGTAATTTCAGATGGGGTTAGTTTGGGGAGCTTTTAGTGGAAATAATTTGTAGGGATGCAATTCTTGAAAAAGTGCCTCCGGTGGGTGGTAGGTCACTTATTATTCACCAGTGGGATGGACCACGGTGAGGAGGTGTTGCAGCAATTTTGAGATCTTCGTGGAAACTGAGCTCTCTGTAGGAGCCAAGGCGGAGCTTGTGGGGGACATCACGGTCAGGTCAAGTGGAACAGTGCTGGAACTGGAATTACTAAGCAAGCCCACGCTTGGCAATTACTCACAGAGAGATCAGTTCTGAAAATACAAAAGTGGCCATTGAGACAATGAGGAATGAGCCTTTGGAACACATGTCCCACATTAGTAGAGGGAAGTCTGGCTGATGGATTTCATGGAGCCAATCAGTGCAGTGGAAGCTAATTACCTGATGTGTATGATATTTGGAGACCGTTGTTAACCTGGCTATTATTTTTTATGAGGAGAAGGTAAAAGTAGGGTATTTTTCTACTTTTGTGTTCTTTTGTTCACATTCATAAAATAAAAGTTTTCTAAGTGTTCCTCCCAGTTATCAGACTGTTCCATCAGAGGACTTCTGACAAACTCTCAGAACACATGACCTATGCCCTCAGCCTCTACTTCTCCTTCCGTCACATTCTTAACTCCTTGTAGTATGGATTCTTCTACCATCACAACAGACATTGTTCTCATTACAGGCAACGACGAGGTCCTTCAGGACAAACCGTCAGTGTTTTCCAGATAGGCCTTCGGAAGCACCTGGCATCTCGTGACCATTCCCTGTGTGGAATGTTCATCTGATTTTCTTACAACACTAAGGAAGGATAGCAAATATATTTTATTTTATTATGATTTTTTAAATTTTTATTTAAATTCAACTTAGTTAACACGTAGTGTATTATTAGTTTCAGGGGTAGAATGTAGAGATTCTTTAGTTCTGTGTAATACCCGGTGCTCATTACATTCCGTGCCCTCCTTAATGCCCTTCCTCTCACTCACCTCCACTCCAATGACCCTCAGTTTGTCCCCATAATTAAGAGTCTCTTGTGGTTTGCCTCCCTCTCTCCTTTTATCTTATTTTATCTTTCCTGCCCATCCCCTATGTTCATCTGTTTTGTTTCTTAATTTCCAGAGATGAGTGAGATCATATGGTATTTGTCTTTCTCTGAAGATTTATTCCACATAGTATAATACCCTCTAGTTCCATCCACGTCATTGCAAATGGCAGGATTTCATTCTTTTTGATGGTTGAGTAGTATTCCATTGTGTATATACACCACATCCGCTCTGTCCATTCATCTGTCGATGGACATCTAGGCTCTTTTCATAGTTTAGCTATTGTGGACATTGCTGCTATAAACATTGTAGTTCCCATGCCTTTTCCGATCATTATTTTTGTATCCTTTGGATAAATACCTAGAAGTGCAATTGCTGGGTTATAGTAGTTCTATTTTTAACTTTTTGAGGAAACTCTGTACTCTTTTCCCGAGTGGCTACACCAGGCAAACAAATTTTAAATAGAGTGCCCACTCCTACCAACTGGTCATGATGGCCTCAAGTGTTGTGTTGAGAAGAAAATTCAAGTTTCATCTTGGATGCAGTGATTAATTAACATGCCTGTTACAGGCATAAAAAGGGGAAGAGTACCATGTATATAATTCCTCTTCTATGTGCCTTGTTTTCCCACATTTCTTTTTTACTTTTACTTTTCCTTCACTTTTAGGCATCTATTAATTTCTTGGCCTCTAATGTGGTCTATCTCTACTACAGTTTTCAAGAGAGTCACTGAGAGGTTAAATGAGATGATGTCGAGAAAGCACTTAAATATAACAAGATTCAGAATCAGCAGAAGTATTATCTCTCAAAGTTTTTTTTTAATTCTCTTTATAAATTTGTTTCATCAGATATTTTGTGCTCTTTCTTTATGTTACTTACCTACTACCTTGCCTTCCAAGTCTACTTTTTGACCCCTGACCTACGCTCTAAGAAAGAACACAAAGTAGAGAATGGAAGCAGAAATCTATGCAAAAGGGAAGCAAAAACAAAACAACTATGGGAGGTGAAATGATTTTCTTCCCTGGGAATTTGTTCATTTGTTTGTTTTCAACCAAATTTAAAAAAAAAAAATTGTTGCAACCACCTCCTTGCTGTGTACTGTAGAGAAGAAAAGGATTTCAAAAATTCCCCTATGTGTTTACACCTCTCACAGAGATATGGTCCCTCATACCAGAGAAGACCTCCAAGCGCTCTAACCTCTGGCTCCACAACATCACCGCCTGATTACCTGCTGCCTTGCTTTCTTTCTTATCTCCTGCCTTCTTCTCACCTGCTGCAAGCCTCCTTTGAGTGCCTCTATAAGGGTAGAAAAGCCGATTAGAAGGAGAAACAGAAACAGAAGTAGTAGTAGATCAAAATAGGGAGAGGAAGGAAAAAATAAGAGAAGGGGACTGACAGCCAACAGTGGAGCCCTTCTCTCCCAGAACCCAGAAAGCCTCTCTCAGCTTTCACCTCCCTGACCTGTCCCCGGCCATGGAGACACTGAGGCGCCATCTTGGTCAACCCGTTGTAGAAGGCCATTCTGCATTTTGTTATCTATTTTCCTACCCTGAGGATGAATTTTGCTTTTTAATGGAATATCTACAGTTCCATCTTTTCTCTGCTCTCTAAGCCAGGAGGCATCAGGAAACTTTCTGTCAGTCACAGATGGGGCTATTGCTCTGACTGTCCTTGTCCCTAGTTAGCCAGGATTCCCAGGCAGAAGTGCCTCGGCTACATTGGCTCCTCACACCTCCCTCCCATGCCTCAGAAGAGAAGGCCTGGCCCTCCACTGTCACCTCAGGATTCTCAGATTCTAGAAAATGAAAAGGAGCCCCTCCTCATAGAAAGCCCTCCCTGCTTTGGTTAGCCTCCCCACCGCTGGTGTTAGGACTTTTTCTCACTCAAGAGAAGTACCTTTTTTACAGAGGAGCATTCAGCTCTTGTTTGGTGTCGTAGAGGTTCCCTCCTGGGCCTGAAAGGTGAAACTGGAGAGCTGGCCCACATCCCACCACGGCTGGTCCCTTGGGCATGGCCTCCCAGGGTAACGCCTCTGCGTTAGTGCCCTGGCTCACATTCTGAAGTACCCCAAGTCTAAAGCTCTCAGACCACCATCCCCCATCCAGGGAAAAACTCAACTGACCATAAGTATGTAAGTTGCCTCGATGAATTAAACCACATTATACAGAAATCCATCAGCCGCCCTGAGCACCGACATCCTCTGGAGTCTCCCTTGCACAAGGATATTTTATCTTTTTTAGTGAATAAAGATATGCCAATTGCCTAAAATTAAAAAATACCATGGTACCAAATAATTCCTAGAAAGCATGCAGAGGCCTGCACTGTATGGGGTGGAGGCCTGTAAGTCCCACTGTGGGGATTCCTGTCTCTGCCCCTTAGCGACGCTCCCTCCTCACAGGCCCCTTTGCTTCCTTCCTCCCATCCACTGTGCTTCCCCCACTGCCCTCCAAGTGGTCCACAAGGAGGAGGCCAGGCCCCACACAGCAAGAGCTTCTGAAGAGCCTGCTGTCCACATCTAAAGGGACACTGAACCCCAGTGGACCATGTCCCTACGTTCCCCCCAGATTCTCCTTGCCCCTTGCTTGTCATCTCTCAGAAGCTCCAGCTAAGTGGAAAATGTAATGAGTAGCTCTGGAGAGAGGACAGCCCTAAAAGCTAAGAGCCTGACTCTTGATTACGAAGCTCAGAAGCCGGGGCTCCTAGCGAGGGGCCACAGCATTTTTCCCAGGAAAGCATGGAGACCCCTGAAACTGGTTCCTGCAATTTCACCCTGGGAGGAGCTAAAAACAAGGGCTGTGAGCACTTGAGTTTAAGGGAAAGGATTTGAGTTTTAAGGGAAAAAGAAACACACACAAAGCAGTGTGTCTTTTTTGTCCCCATGCCAGCCTCTCACATTTTGTCTGGGGAGACGGGGGTGGGGGTGGTGAGTAAGGAAGGAATTCTAAGAATCGACCCTCTACAAGTCTGAAGGATCAATGAGGCCAGCTACATAATCTTCAGAGCCCAGTGCAAAGGGAAAATTTAAGCCCCTTGTGCAAACAGCAGGGGGGAAGAAAGCATTACCTCTCCCTCAGCTGGTCATGGAGCTTTTTATTTGCTATTTAATGTGGTTCTAAGTAAAGAGAAAAATTACAATTTTAAATTATTAGCCAGATTTTTACCAGTTTACTTCATAGTATGTAATGCCAGTTTCGAATGCAAATTTAAGAGTGGCTGACCCGGAAGCAGAATCCCCAAAATTACACAACTTGTATTTCATGGCTTGTACGTGCATATGTGTTTTGTTCTTTCCAGGCCAGTGGAAACACAACCCCAAAGTAACTCAACCTGTTTTATTTCTCTTCTTAATACATGCACCTTTTACTGACACTCTCCACCTTTGGCTTCTGATGGGCAAGGAAGGACTGAAGGGGAAAGAGACCATGGGCTGCTCTTCTTTCTCTTTTCTTCTGTATCATCAGTTTCAACTGAGTCATGGTCATCACCAGAAAGATGATAAGAAAGCAGGCACAACCGCTCCTGAGCACAGAGCCCTTGCAACTGCTCTGGTCACAGGCCCAGGAAGCTGGCCCTGAGCATGGAGAGAAGATGCTCTGAGAAGCCATCTCCTGGCTGCAGGCTGGGAGGGGAGAACTGCCAGCCCATTCCACATGGTTGACATGGGGCCAGTCAGAAGGAGAGCAGCTGGCTGCCCTTGGACGAAACGAGTCCCAACTTAAAAGCAGCATGAAAGGGATAAATCAACTCCTCAGGCTCTGCAAGACGCCCAAATACTGGTAGGGAGAATGCACTGACATCCCAGTTTCAATAGGTTGCCGGGAGGAGGGAGGGAAGAAGCCTCAGTGGGCTGCCTGTGAGCCACCCACAGAGTCAGGGCAGGCAACTGGACCTCCATTATCTTACCCTGACCATGGTCAGAGCCGTGAAGGGGGCAAGACTGAATTTGAATGAAAGTCACAAGACTGGGCTGATTTCCCTCCCCTCACCTGCCTATTTGGCATCATCTGCTAGGGGGACAAGCTGGATCTCAAGAGTCAGATGCTCAAATCAGTTCTATGAAGAAAGATCTGCTACCTTATTCCCTCTCTCCATCTTGCCGATAGTTGTCCTTTGTGAAATCCCATCCTGTTAGACATTGGTTACACACACACCTATTTTAAGCACTAGACACACATTCATCTTCTCATTTAAGAAGTGCCCTCGCATCCTGGAATTTTGCTTTAAGGCTCTCATCCATTTTGTCATTGTACAGGTATTTACATGATTATTTTGATTAACATCTGTGTCCCCAGCTAGACAGAGCTGCCTGACCACAGAGACAATGTCAGCTTCTGACATCAATGTGTCACTGTGCTTGGCATGTTTTAGGCCCTTGCAGGGGTGAGGGGATAGGAGAGGTGTTCATGCAGAGTCAATGGCTTTGGCCTGGTTTCACTCTGCTAGAGCTTCTTGTCTCCTTTGGATCATGGATCTCTTGAAGCATGTGGCGCAAACTGTGAAAACTTGCCCCAGAAACAAATGCATATACACCAAAAGTTTCTGATGATTCTGAAGCCCATCCACCAAGCCCAACTTTGAGAATCCCCAAAATATACAGTCCTATAAACCATTTTTTAATTGACATTTTTAGAGGCTTTTCCCCAAGACATAAATTTTTCCTTAAGTAACACTTCTCAGGGTCACCAAGTACATTATTCTTTGAATCTATCATAATAACCTTTGTCTTATGTTTGCATTTCCATATTTCCGGTGATCTCCTGTGTATAGAGTTGTAATGGTAGCATTATTGCTTCAAAGATTCTCAGTACATGATGCCATATTACTATGCAGAATGGCTACACACATTTATACTCCCATAACACGCTAGCATTGAGTTGATTGGTTTTTAAATTTTTCTAATTTTATAAATGAAAGGAAGTATTAAATGGGAGTTTTTGTTTTTACTTCTTTGATCTCTAATAAGTCTAAAGATTGTATTAGGTATTTTATTGCTTTTTCTGTAACTCACACATTTTTTTCTATTATTTGAGGTCTCATTTTTCCTAATCAAGGCTATGAGTTTATTAGGAATATTAATTCTTCATTGTATTTGTGGAAGATAATTTTTCTCAGTCGTCTGTTTTAAATTTGATTTATAGTGATTTGACTTACACACTTACTGAAGTTTTAAACTTTTATGAGTCACACCTATTTACTTCCCTAAATGATTTTTAAAATTATTCTTATGTTTAAAAAAATCTTCCACTGCAAAAATTTAATAAAATTTGTATTGCTATTTTTTTAATTTCAGCTATTTAAACCACATCAAAATTATTCTAGTGTTTGCCATAAGCTGGTTCCACATGAGCATTTGTTCACCTAACTTGCCCATTTTCTCCAATAATTTGCTAACTGTGGCATCAATGGTGGTGCCAACATGTACAGTGGTTTAAGTCATGTGATATGTAAGAGCAACACATCAAAAGAGAGGGCCTTCACATCAAAGTCACTGTAGACTTGCATTTTTTTTCTGACCATTTTCTGGCAGGGGCAGTCAAGCATCTTGTTCTAACAGAGTCTAGTGTACTATGACAATTTTCTAGCAGATGGAAGTAAGATGTCTTGAGCAAGGGGTGCCTGTTTCTCATTCTCACCAAGCATGGTACGGACTAGTGCAGCACTGCCCTATTGGTCCAAGGAATCAATGCTTCCCAACATCTCACTTTGCACTTACTGAGTAGCTTCATGATGCTACTACTATCCAATGAGATGTTGCTGCCACGGAACATACACACACACACACACACGGACGCATGCACGCACGCATGCATGCAACATGCAGACACACACAACATCTGGCCTTCTGCATCAGCCATTTTGTCTCCTTCAAGCTCTAATGCCTAGAAGAGTGTTTGATTGGCTTCAACCTGAAATAGAACCACAGGGCTCTCTCCATTTTCTCTCTCTATTCTAATAAAGAAAGAAAGAAGTCTTTACTCACTGATTCTAACAACGGGCTTTGCAGATGGGATTCCATACCCCCATATGAGTAAATGTCTGGGTGGCAACATGCAGATTAATTACTTGGGAAATAATCTCCTGAAGCAGCTTGCTCTGTAGCCTCTAACAAGGCTAAAAATGATTTGTGCCACCTGTTTATGGTTCCAAGTGCTTGCCTCGGGTCCTTCAAGTATTCTATTAAAAACTTTTTGATTAACTTGGTCTCAGGGCTAACTCTTTGTTTGTTTCTTTGGGGTGAATAAAGAGAGGCTCCATGCCCTCGTGCCTGGAGAGCCGCTGGGGTAAATCACCAAGAAGCAGTCTGGCCAAGATGCCGGGAGTGCGCGCATTACTCTCAGGTCTGATGTTACCTGGGAGACTCAAGATTTGTCTGATTCGTAAAAACTCCACGGCACAGGTGTGCAGAAGGAAGCTTACCCATTTATTCTGAGGACATTTGAGCTGTCAGGAGTCGGGAAGAAGGTGGCTTTGTTTTTTACGAGGCTGCAATATTTTTCACCGGTAGATGCTGAGAGGTGATTGCCTGTGTGTATATATAGACACATCCCCAGTTCGGACCCAAGTCATAATAAATTTATGTGCTATTTACACACGGCATTAAATCATTTCACTAAGAGAAACATGCAACCTAGAAATTTAACTGCTCTTTCTGGTGCATAAATGGCCCCCTCTTTGAAAAAAAAAAAAAAAAAAAGAAGGTAGGGGAGGAAAGAAACAGCTTCCACTGTAACCAACACACAAATATGATCGCTTATTCTTGATTAGCACTTAAAAAAGTGCTCTCCCATGCATGAGCTCCTTTGGTCCTCAAAATCTCTGTGAAGTAAGAAGAACAGGGATTATTTAAAGGCTGAATTATATATATGATAATCATTATACATGTGTGTGTGTAAAGAAACTGATGCTTAGCAAAAGAAGTTGACCTTCTCAAGTTCATGCAGTTTGTAAGTGTTCCAAAAACCCTAGACTCTAAGGATTACGCCCTCAAGAAGTTCACTGGTTTTTCTAATATTCCAGGCTGTCTCCATAAACCATAAGGCTTTACCCTCCACTATAGGGCCATACTATATTTCAGACATTCTCTAATAATATTTGATTTCCTAAGCCTTGTGCAGTGACCGTAGTATTATGTCTCCTTGTGGATTTGGGCCTGGATAGGACAGCACCACATCATCTCAGATAGAACTGGAGCAAGCAGCTGGACCCCCATAGTCACACCAGGCTCATGGCAGACATCAGTCCATCACTGCACTCTTGCTCAGCGGTTTATGTCTTGGGTCAGATGGAAAAAGAGGTTGGGCTAAGTCCTTGTGTCTTCATAAACCACAAGCCTGGATTGACCTGAAAACATACTACCCTCAGATTCCTAGGGTATCAAAGTAGTAATCACTTATTTTGCTTCATCGTACTTCTACTTCCTTGTGAACTTGGAGCTCTCACTGAAGAATTCTTCTCAAGACTGGTCTAAACAGCCCCCTCAACTGACCAGAGCAGCATGGAAGAAGAACCTATTGACCACCATAGCTAAGTGTTCTTACACATGGTGTTCTCGATTTTACTGGGGGGTGGGGAGACTGTATTGTTTCATTTTTAACCAAGTCATGGCAAGTACTGGCCACTACGCCATATCACTAGGACTGGGATGCCAACACATGAAGCTTCTTAGGGCAGAAAAGCTATGGCTCTATCCAAACCTGTCACACCTTGTAGGGCCTGAGTGAAAGCTATGGTTAGGTTCCCAGCCCATCGGTTTGCAAGTGAATTTCAGACAGGACAACTACCTCCCCCACTGGAGACTCTACTGCTTTAGTTGGAACAGTGAAATGCAAAAGGAGCGAGAGCTCTCACCATCCTGGTCATTGTGTTGTCAGGCTACACTCTTTTAATTCTCTTGTAGCACTATTGATTTGTTTGAATATTTATGGTATGTCTTCAAAAAATAAAACACAACTCCTTGAAGGAAGAGAGGACTTTGTCTTATTTCTTATACAATAATAACACTAGGAATGTGGTAGATCTCCAGTAAGTCTTTGGAGACAGATTGACAAGAGCACAACAAAAAAACAAGGATGCCTATTTATTCCATGCACTTTGTGAAATAGATCCATTAGAATTTTATAGAGATTTTTAAATTCTAGTTTAATTTTATAAATTAAATCTTGTGACATTTGAGATAATATAATACCTGTTTGGGATTTTAGGAATATTCTACCTGCCTACTTATTTTTTTCATCTGTATTCAGCCAACAAGCATCACTGGAACATGCAGAATGTGCCCGGACACCCGACATCAATCCATCACTGCACTCTTGCTCATCCCTGGACTTCTCAGGAAGACCTCAGTCCATTGATGGAAATTCCCAAAACAGAATATACCCAGCCTTCCCAGGCTCATGTCTTAGATCAGGGCAAGAAACAAGTTTGGGTAAATCCTTGTATCCTCATAAACAACAAATACATACTACCTTTTGGAGTGGATTGCTAGACTATCAAAAAAAAAATAATAATCACTCCTTTTCCTTCATTTTGCTTCTATGTACTTCTGAAATGCCTCTGCTCTCATAACTGTCTTTCAAATTCAGAAATGGTAAACAGCTTTCTTAAATTCCTCTCTTCTTCCTGACCTTGACTTCCTACCTAACTGGCAATTTCCACAGGTCTCTCTGTTATCTTCACACATGAGGAGCCATTTCTGTGGGAAGGACCCAGCCCTGCCCTGCCTGAATCTCTTCTTATCCGTATCCCAATTTATCCTTTAATGCCAATGAGACAACCAATAATGGGACAAGATTTTATCTAAGAATGTCCGGTGTAGCATTCACTTAAAATAGCAAAGCCCAGAAACAACATAAAGACTCTATAATAGCAGTATGGCTAACTAATTATGGTGCTCCCATAGCATGGAACACTAAGTAGGCTTTAAATAAGTATATTTAATGGCACAGAGAAATGCTCCTCAGATAATGATATATATAAAAAAAAGGATACAAAATAAACCACTGTATAACTGCACACAGAAATATGAATCCATACTGAGATTAGTAAAATAAAATAAACTGAGAGGTTAATAATAGTTAGTTCTCAAGAGTGGGATTCTCTAGTTTTTTTTTTCCCTTTGTTAACACTTTTCATACTTTTCCAAATTTTCTTTTTTCCCCCAAACGTCCTGTAATAAATCCAGTATTTTATAATTATGAGAAAGCAACACACATTGAGAAGGTGTGTGTCTGCAGTCATGGTTTTCAATAGAAAAATAAACATCCTGAAAGGTCAGTGACTCTCAGGTTTGGAGGATCCGAATCCCTTGAATCCGAATCACTTGGAGGGCTTGTCAAAACACAGAGCACTTGATGCTACCCCCAGAGTTTTTGACTCAGTGGGTGTGTCTGGGTCTGGGCCCGGGAACTTGCATTTCTAACAGGTTCTTGGATTATGGTACTGCTGGTGGAGGATGACTCTGACGATCCCCGCTGTAGGTATTTCCAGCAGAAAGAGGTATTTCGAGCAGGAAGAAAATTAAGTGTGAGCAAAACTGTTGACTGTGCAAAACGAGGGTTATTTAGGGAAGCCGCCACTAGCTTTCAGGTTACATACTACAGCCACGTTCCAGAGATCATCAAGTTGCTACTTATATCTCAGGGTCAGGATGCAGGAAACTGCCAGAAACTGCCACAGGTTTCGTAGCTGCCCTTGGCCCTGAAGTTGTGACTGACTGGAAAACAGGGAGTCCACACGGAAACTCCTATCTGCTAGAGGCCACATATCTGCCCTACTGCTCCCTGCCAGAAAAGGAAGAGTCTCTTTTCTGCCATTTAATCTCTCTGAGAGCTTCTCCCCTGAAAGCCAGGGAGTCTGAGAAGTATAAGTCTCCAGGCTGCCAGCCTCCCAGATAACAAGGGAGAGTATCCATGGGATGGGCAATGCTGAGTAACAATAGATACCAAGCAGCATGGGGGCAAGAGAGGGGAGGGGAGGGAAGAGAAGGAAAGAAAAAGAAGTGGGGAGAAGATGGGGAGAAGCAGGAAGGGAGAGGAACCAAGGGGGAGTGTGTGTGGAATTTGGCTGAAATCAATAGTTGAGGGATGGGAATTGGTAGTAGCATAACTGGGGGGCGCGGGGGGGAGGTGGACATGGGGAGCAAGGGGGATGGCTGCACCGGGCGAACAGCCTGGAAGGAAAAGGGTGCACTGGAAACACATCCAAACTGTGTTAACAGAGAGATCGGCAGTAGCTTGGATCAAAACATGTCAAATTCTGGCTTGAAGTTCCAACTGAAACAGAAGGAAAAACGTTTCGTGATTCCCCCTTGCCGGATTTTCACTCTGGGCCTTAAGTGCGCGTCCTCGGTTTAGGTGAGCAGGAAAAAACAGCTCATAAGACTGTGAAACAGCAGGGGCGCCTGGGTGGCTCAGTGATTGAGCGTCTGCCTTTCGCTCAGGCCACGATCCCAGGGTCCTGGAATCCAGGGTCCTGGAATCCAGCCACAGGTCAGGCTTCCTGCTCAGTGGGGAACCCGCTTCTTCCTCTCCCCGTCTGCCTGCACTTCTCCCTGCCCACGCTCTCTCTCTTTCAAATAAATAAATAAAATCTTAAAAAAAAAAAACAAAAACAAAAACGTGAAACACTGTGTGGCTGAAAAGAACCATCATGCTTATTTTTCATTCCCAGGTGGTCGTCTCAGAATTACCGCTGAATTATTGGGAAAGCAGGCATAGGGCTTCCTCCTGAAGGGCCAGGGCAGCCAAGGGAGGTAAGGAGGCGGAGGGAGGCAGGTGGAGGAGCGGTCACCTGCAGCTGGGCAGAGGGCTCTGGCTCCGCCTCGCCCCCGCCCCGCCGGCTTGGAGAATGGCCACGCCCCCCGCCCCTGAGCAGATGCGGTAGACCCTGAAAGCCGCAGCTTTCTCCTATTTTGGGGGCGGAGGAGGCCCTTGAATTGCCAAGTCCCCAAATGAGTGAGCTGGAAGCTTTGGGACAGGATTCCTGGGAAAGCTTAGGGCTTTCATTTCCTTGGGAAATGAAGGGAGATGAGGGGTGGGGGGGAGGGAGGGCGGAAATAGCAGGGGGAAGCCCATAGCTTTCCCAAAAAGAAGCAGGGCCAGAAGCTCTCAAAGTCAAATGATGGAACCTTTCCTAACAAGTACTGATCAAGGAGACAGAGGCTCAGAGCGGACGGCAGTGCGGTTTTCAGACGGGTTCCCCAGCTGTTTGTCCACGGTGCCCAGCATCGGTGATCTAGGCCCATCCCCTCTTTTGAAGCCAGAGCTGCTGCTGAAGCTAACAACGCCCCAGTCACGGCTGGAAAGGACCATTCTGAGCAGGGCCAAGAGCCTGGAACTCGCCTGGCTCGCAGCCTCCTTTAGGCTCCCCCGAAGCCATCTCACCCATCTGGGATGACAGAAGCACCAGGCCTCGCTTTCAGGGCCTTCTCTGGGCAGGGCAGCCCCTGGCCGGCCAGAGAAGCCTCAAAAACATGCTATACTCAGCTTCGCCGCTGCTGCTGTCACCAGACTTTATTTTCTCCGTTTTGTTTGCTTAAGAGTCCCCAAGGGGCCCCGGCAGTGGAGCAAGGCACCTCTCCACCCCACCCCCATCTTTTCCCCCAAATGCAAACAAGGACTGAGTCTGGCTTCTACCCTCTGCCCAAGATCAAGGGTGCTGACTAGACCTTCAGGGCTGCCTGGCCTCAGGTCTCTCACTGTCCTCAGCCGGTTGGGCAAGGCAGGCCAACAGCTGCTGGGGAGACACGGGGGTCCGCTGCCTCGAGGCCACCCTAGAGGCCGTCTTTATTTTCTTTTTTCTCTGACTCTTGTCCCTGCTTTTGGGGTCACGATTGGCCCTTCCTCACAAGAGGGTGATACTCAGTAGGACTCACGAAGGAACTTTGCGAAGGAATAAATAGCGAAGGGAAATTTTCGGCACAGGCCTCATGATCTCTCTCTTCTGGAGTTTGGGGTCGAAGCCCCTGCTAATACCAGATTGATCTCTTGCTTTGCTTGGTCCCTGGAGTCGGCAGGTGCGTGTGGCAGTTGAGGAAAAACTCAGGGACTGTCTTCGGGCTATCTGGTTCTCTGCGGAAGTACCCGAACATGCAATCCTGACCTTGGTGGGAGGCAGTGAGCGACTTTGTGTGTTCTTCCAAATAGACCTGTGCTGTTCCCCTTTGTGCTCACCCTTGAGCCCTAAACGTTCCACCTGGCCTATGGGCTTAATGGCCAAATTGTGTGGCCTATCACACATGACTGATGAGATGAAAAATGATGGGCAAAAACATTCTGCTTGCTCATCTTGTCCCATGGCTCTCACAGAAAGAGAGATTTCCTGCAGCAAGTGGGGACATCTTCCTCCCCAACTTTTCCAGGTGGCCGCCTTGTGCACCCAGGCCCATGGAGGGTTTTCCGGGGCTGGCTTTTTTAGGCAACAGCATTCATGGCGTGTCTCACAGATTTTGAAAAGACTACAGGGTAATATACCGTGGATTTAGACATTTACAAGGCATTTTTTTAAATGCCAAATGTCTGTTCTCTGCCTGATCGGGTGAGCTTCTGCGCTTCATTTCCACTCTCGCTCCATGGGGGAGGGCTCCCGTGGAAGCCACCAGCACATACAGAGAATAGAAACTTGGTTATTATGCACTCGTTTTACTGCAAGGTCTGGGCTGACGGGGCTGATCAATTTACAACCTGTCTCTAATTTATCTGCGTTTTAAAAACCGATCATGGGTCGCAAGGCAGCATGGGATGGCAGTGTGACAAGCTCAGACAGGGAGAAGCTAAGCCGAGGCAGGCACGCAGCTCCGGGGGAAAGGCACGAGGGGGACAGAAAATGTCTGCTGAATGAGGTCCCTGCTTCTCATTTGCAGGGGGCTAACCCGTTTCCGGAATGCCGTTTTCCATTTCTGATACTGTTGTGTGCTTTGTTGTATTATCCCAACATTTGGCAAATGGTTTCCAAGTCCAAACATTTGGTACGATTTTATGCTAGGTGAACATGGAGCTGTAAGCAGACTCAGACTGGTCGAAAAGCGGGCTATGTCTGTGCTGTAATTTGGTCACGGATCTTTTCATTCAGTAGGCAGGCTGTCCTTGGAAAGCTCACTCATACAGAGGAAGAGCTGCTGTCGGCTTCAGGGGCCCACAGCCCAAGACAACAGCAGGTCCAGAAAAAGGCCTTTAACATTTTCACCAAAGACCTGGAGATGTCTGAGCTTGGTTTCTTTCAAAGGGGTCCCGGTTTTGGCCTGATCACCTCATGCATATAAAATTTTCCTAGGGGCACCTGGGTGGCTCAGTGGGTTAAAGCCTCTGCCTTCAGCTCAGGTCATGATCTCAGGGTCCTGGGATCGAGCCCCGCATTGGGCTTTCTGATCAGCGGGGAGTCTGCTTCCCTCTCTCTCTCTGCCTGCCTCTCTGCCTGCTTGCGATCTCTCTCTCTGTTAAATAAATAAATAAAATCTTAAAAAAGAATATTTCTTGGGGCGCCTGGGTGGCTCAGTCATTAAGCGTCTGCCTTTGGCTCAGGTCATGATCCCAAGGTTCTGGGATTGAGCCCCGCATCGGGCTCCCCACTCTGTAGGAAGCCTGCTTCTCCCTCTACCATCCCCTCTGCTTGT
>CM053604.1:108702938-108777061 GCA_028646535.1 Procyon lotor | reverse complement strand
TGTTTCTCTCTGTCAAATAAATAAAATCTTTAAAAAAAAAAAAATTTCTTAGTTTTGCACTGATCTCCAAAGATACAAAGTACCCACAGACATATAACTAGGAGAAATGACCATACATACAAGAAAAGCGAGAGAACTGACATATGAAAGTAGGGGACCGTGGGGGGGAAGAACCAGATACTTTAATCCATCAACAACTATTGATTGAGCAGCGATTTATTCCAAAATGTTAATTGAGAATTTCCATGGGTCAGGCACCACGCCAGGTACTAAGAATACATCAGTGAATAAGACACTGGCCATGTCCTCCAGGAGCTCACAGCACAGCTGGAGAATCCGAGAAGTGAAGCAACAATTACAAGACACAAAGGCAAGTGCCAGGATGGGAAAGTTCAGAGAGCCGTGGAAGCGCAGAGAAGGGTAGAGGAAGGAGGTCAGGAAAACTTCCTGGGCCAGGTAACACCTGCTGAGTTCTGGAGCAGAGAAGATAGCCAGTCAGGGGTGAGGGATGGGCATCAGTCTGGTTTGGGACCCTCTGTGGTGCAGAACGTCAAGTGTCAAGCGAGTAGGTTATTGTTACTGGAATTCAGAATTCAGCAGCAGCCATGAGTCACCATTCCCAGAGAATGTGATGTGGGTCTTAGGTCATCGGAAAGTTTTATCTAGGTAGGCAAACGAGGGGAAGGCCCTTCATTACGGGAAAAAAAATGTACAGGAACAAGAAAGGACAAGATTGCTTAGGGCTCAGTATGTGGAACATTCATTCAATTAGAGTTTATTGAAATTTCGTAGGACAAAGTAATCTAAGACACACTTCTATCCTAGAGAGCAGGGGACAGTAAACTCTATAAATAAATAAATATTGCCTTGTTGGCAATATGGAAATTGTTCTGTGGGTCATGGTTTGCTGACTCTCACTCTGGAGATGCACACTCTATTAGGAACAAAATGGATATGCAAATAATTACAGTGCAAGATGAAATTTCCTGGAGTCTTGGAGGATAAGTCTAGTCATGGGAACCGGGGTCGAGTTGCGGAGGGCTTTGAGTGCCAAGCTCAGCGTGTGGATGTTATCTTATAAGGAGTGAGGCACCACTGATGATTTGGAGAAAAGGGTTGTCTTTTGGAAGATTAATGTTGCAAAACTGTGCAGAATGGAATAATGGGTAGAGAGCCTGGAGGCAGGGAAACTTGTAGGCACTCTACAGTGGTGTTCAAAGCACCAAGAGAAGAAGTCACATTCTGCAGTTTGTAGAGGAAATGGAACGGAAAGACAAAAGTGAGGGCACTGAGCATCGTTTAATAACTGGGTATGAGGCCAGAAGTAAATAACGACATCAAAGGTAAGCCTTACAGGGACATTTAGCTGGCTAAATGGTGACTCTGAGAAACACATATGAAAGGCTGGGAAAGGAGACTGGCTTGAAGGGACATATTTATTTACCTTTATTATATTTTTTAAAAGATTTATTTGTTTGTTTGTTTGTTTGTTTACGGGGGTGGGGCATGTGCACGAGAAGGAGGAGGGGCAGAAAGAGAGGGAGAGAGAGAATCTCGAAAAGACTCTGCACTGAGCACAGAACCCAATGTGGGGCCCAATCTCATGACCCTGAGATCACAACCTAAACTGAAACCAGATTCAGGACGCTTAACCAACTGAGCCCCCCAGGTGCCTCAGATTTGTTTAACCTTAATATGCATGTTGAGTTGGAGTTGACAGTGTGACATCCACAGAACACTGCAGGTCTAAAATACCAGCAGGAGAGCTCATTGGTGTGGGCAGGACTGCAAATGTCAAATCATGGAACATCTGAGAAGCATCAATAGCCACAAAGACTGAAAGGATAATAACAGTGAGCAGGGATGGAGGGCTGTTGTTACGCCAGGCATTGCCTTAGACATTTTACAAGTGTTACCTCCTTTAATTGTTCCTACATCCCTCCGAGGGATATATTGTTATACAGATGGGGAAACTGAGCCTTGAAGAAGCTGGGGATTTGCTCCCAGCGGTGCAGTTAGGAAGGTGTTAAAGTGCAATTCGTTAACTGCATCTGCCCCATAAGGCTGTGCTTGTGGCTTCAAACTGCACTGCTTCTTGCTTAGGGGGTTTCTGACCTTGGTGCAAAAGCTTCTTCTCCACGAAGCTACCAAACTCAGGGCCTGTATTCCCTCTTGGGTTCCCAATGTAGATGGAAAAATGCCCTCTTTCTTTTCTTTTCTAAATTAACCCAAAATCCAGATGGACCCCACTCACACATTTACCCATCCCCTGCAGTTCTGACCCTCTCCTTGGATGTCCCCTCACTCTCTTCCATCAGAAAGAAGGCCGGGAGACAACCAGAGTGGCAGTCCCAGTCTCTCCCTTACAAGTGTAGCATCCAAACTTCACAGCAATGACCCCTTCCAACTTCACCTGCTCTGGGCTGCTGAATGCCTTACACGTGTTCCTTCACGTCTTAGCTCCCAGTGGTAGTTGCAAAAAATGGCCTCTTCCTGCATCTGTGTCCCTGGGATGTGACTTTGAAGCTCTACCATCAAGATGTAGTCTATTTCCCTACCCCTTGGATCTGGACTGTCCTTGTCATTTGCCTTGTGACTTGCGTTGGCCACGAGAATGTGATGGAAGCAAATTTGCCAGTCCCAAGCCAAGGCTTCAAGAGGCCTTATGTGCATCCACTGGTTCTTTAGGGCCCCTTACCCTGCCTTGTGAAGAGCCTGAGCTAGCCTGCTGGTGAATCAGAAACTACATGGACCAGGGGTGAGGAGCTCTGTTGTCCCAACCCAGTCCCCAAGACACATGAGAGAGCCCAGCCAAGATCGGCGAACACCACCCACCCAACACACAAACACACAACAGACTGTGGGTGCCTGAAAAACCCTACTGAACCCAGACTAAACTGATGACTTACAAAATCTTGAGCTAAACAAACAGTTGCTTTTTTTTTTAAACTAAGTTTTGGGGCCTCCAAGCAGTAGATCTGATACACTACTTATCACACTAAAATGTCAGTGAGAGCTGCGTTTCAACAGCCATCGACTATCCACATTCCACACTAGAACCTCCTGGATTTCACATATTTAAGGTTTCAGAGACTCGCTGGCTGGCCTGTGGTTGTTATGCATTAGCCCCAGAACCGAGAACAGAAGGCAGAACCAGACCAGCCGTACGCTAACCAGAAGGACACTCCCTCGTAGATGAAAGGGCTCTAATTAAAAGGCAGGAAAGATCAGATACCTGCAGAGTTCACTGCTAAAGGTATCTAAAAACCTGACTCTCAAAGTCGCTTTTCTTCTGACTATTCATACGTCAGACTAATTAACTCTGGCAAGTTGACCACTGGAAACCATTTCCATAAGGGTGACATGATGATGGATGGGTCCATGCTGTTACAATGTCATTGCTAAAAAAGATGTGAGGAGTCCAAGTTCCAGTTACTTAGATGCACACACAATACAGAGGTTTCTTTAAAGCCGCAGAACCACGTTGCAACGGGCTGACATGGGTCATCTTTTCTGTATTTAAGAGCCCCATTCATGGGCCAGGGACATACTGAGCTATGCATGCTAGGCCCTCTGTGTCCAGCAGTGGGAACGAGACCCAGCTGTATCTTGTTGCTTCATGGCTTTGAATATCAAATGGGGAGTTGGTGCATAGAAAAATCCAACCAAGAACAGTATTTTCCCATTTCTAATATGGGGTGTGTATGTGTGTGTGTGTGTGTGTGTGTGTGTGATGCCTAATGCTGCCCCACCAAGTGAAAACTACATGTCATGACTAGCCTTGCGTTCTCACTAAATAGCCTTTTTGTTTTTTGGGGGGAAGTATTTGTCCAGAGGTTGGTCTCAGTTGTGGCTACTCCAGAGCAGAATCTGGAAAATGAGTCTCAAAAACCTCTTAAATCTAGAATCAACAGAAGTTTTTCTTAAAGAGCTAGATAGTACATAATTTAGTCCTTGCAGGCCAAGAGGCAAAAGCAAGTATATTATGTAAGCATTTATATAACCATATAAAGCGAACCCATTCAAAAATGTAAAAACCATTCTTAGCTCACGGGCCTTAAAAATTAGGCAGCCAGCCAGGTTGATCCACAGACTATAGTCTGCCAAGCTTTGCCTTAAATACAAAAAAAAAGTTAGATTTCTCACTAGGGTAATATTTCTGCAGGAAAACTTCTCTTAGTTGCAGAAAATTTGTCTTAGGTACAGAACTCTGATCACAGGACATTTGAAGGAATAAGTTAATATAAAATTATATGCAATAATATATACTATGTATAATATATAATATGTAAATATACTATATTACATATTGAGTTACTATACAACAGACTTAATATAACATATTCTGTTAACTAACATAATTAATAGAATATACATGATAATAAATTATATACAGTAATATATTAGTGATTTCTTCTCATTAAAACCAAAAACTGGGTTTTTTTCCCCTCAAACAAAAGCTCAAGTTCCTTTATTTGGTTCCTATGTTGCCACTAACTCACAGCTCTCCAAAACCATCCCATCTTATAAAACAAGGGTTTGAGGTAGGGTGAAAAGCTGCTTGTATAAAAGTGCAGCAAACACATTGATTTTGTTATTTGAAGTACATGGAAGGGAGAGTTTTGCAGTCTCTTATTTTAGTCATCTGCTGATCTTTTAAATGTCTTTCTATGAGAAAGCGGCATACTCTGTAGCACTAGCATTTATAATTTAAATTTTTTAATAGGTAATGCATTCACATGATTCAAGAATCAAATTTATACAAAGATGTATATTCTAAGAAAACTTACTCCCACTCCACTCTCACCCACCTTGTAGATAACCCTACATATGCTTCCAGGGTTCTTTATATAAGTTCAAGTATAAATTTTCGTCTGTCTCTTTTTGTTGTCCAAAAGGTAGCTTATTATATCCACTGTTTTGTGCCTTTAGCCCTCTCTCTCTCCTCCCTCTATCTATACGTGTGTGTGTGTGTGTGTTGCATTTATAATCTATCTTGGAAATTTTTCATATCAGTACATAGAGATATGGTATGGGTTTAAGGCAATCAAAATTAAGCATATTTATTTTGTAAATACTGTATTTGAGATGTTTTAACTCAGTGGGGGGACTGAAATGAAATTAACCTAATTTTTCAAAACTGTCTCCAAATCTACCAAGTCAAACTTCTTTTTCTCACTGGACAATAGTTCCCTTAAGAACATTTCAACCTGATTCTAAAAGTTGAAAACTACTTCTGGTTATTAAAAGTCACTTTCAGTTTTTAAGAATGGTTGAAAAGCTCACTCCACACACTGTCACAGGGACTGGACTTGTGTCTCTAGAGGCTTAGTGATGGGTAGTCTGGTGGCAGGGGACAAGTAGCTGAACTCACACTCTTCCCCTTTCTCTCTGGTGTTGGGGCAAGACCAAGGAACAAAGTGGGCAGTAACTTCTCCTTATGTTGCTGCCATGGAGAAGTCATAGACCTGGCTTAATATAGATAAGTGGTTGCTGTTGTCTTGGGCAGTGGTTGTCAGTATCATTAGGAATAAAATGCTGTTACAGAAAACCTAAATAATAATGGCTTAAGTAAGAAAAGGGTAATAAGTCTAAAAGTAGGTAATCTGAGGCTAGCACAATGGCTCCACAATGCTGTCAGTGAATTAAGTCTGCTGTCCTTACAGTATGAACCTCATTCTCATTCTCACAAGATAACTGCTGGAGCTACAGCCATCACATCCAAGTTCCAAAAATGAGAAAGAGGAAAAGAGCAAAATGAAGAAAGGATCTTGCCTATAGCAGAAAAGCAGGAACTTCCTAGAAATCTCAGGCAGGCTTCTACTCCTTGGCCAGACCTGTTTTACTTGAACAACCTGAGCTGCAAGAGAAACTAGGCAATATAGTTCTTAGCCAGACATACTGCTTCCTCTAAAAGCAACGGGGTTCTCTTAGCAAGGAAAAATATGAGGAGCTGTGAAGTAGACAAACAATGGTCTGTCACAGGATTCCTTACAAGATTTGGGCACATTTTCCAGGGAACCACCAGCATGTGACCTACCAGCATTCCTCTGCTATCCTTGTGTTCTTGCAGATTGATAACTCTCAAACTCATCGACTCCCAGAGTGCTGGACTCCCAGACTCTAGCATGTCCAGAGTCTACTGGCATGTATAGGATGTACCTTCAGCCCTTCTCAGAGACCAGAAACCACAGAGAATGCCCTCTCTCCCCTCTCTGCCTGGCCATCCTGCTAGCCCAGCCACCCTGCTCCTGCCTCTTGCCCCCGCCCCAGCAGTGGAAGCCCAACATTTGCAAACAACTCAACAGAAGTATGGGGTCTGACTAGCCCAAGCCTTAGAAGGGAACATTTAGGGAGTCCCTGGCTTCCTGTCATGGACACTGCCTATCCCACCCAGGAGCTCCTCCTATATTACCTGGCGGGTGATCCGAGTGGCGTGTTTGCTTCTGGTCACAACCATTGGTGCTTTCCCAAACTTAGACTGTCACTGATTTAGAGCATTTTATTCCCAGTCTTAGGCTTTCGACAGAATTCTGGTATGGCCAGAAAATCCCCCTTGGCTCCCTACTTACCCTGTTATGCTTTGTGTGGTTTTTTCACTACACCTGGTCCTCCCGCTCTGCTCCCCACAACACATGTCCCCTCACCCGCCCTGCCGAGCAGTTCCAAGTTAAGGTATGAGTCCAACCTCCAAGCCTATTATTTTTCTCATAAATATTTATAAACACAGAGGCATCTCTCTCTCTCTCACACACACACACACACACACACACACACACACACACACGCACACTCGATCAGAAGGAAACTGCATGGCTGGAATCAAGTCCACTTAATGGGTTTGAAATCGTTGCTGAGCTTTGAGTTACTGTTTCTGTCTAACAGATTTGGCGGAGGGGGGCGGGCGGGGGAGGGTGGGGAGAATCCTTATCCAGGGAGCTAAGATAATCCACGCCACAGATAAATGCCCAGTTTATGTTCCCCTGCATTCTGCACTTTGTTTACTGCGGACTGGATAAGGAGCTCGGAGAGGACCCAGGGGTGTGTGCATAAGTGCTGGGAACAGCTCAGGGAAGCAAAAAAGCAGATTCTCGAGGAGCCTTTCTATCATCTTAAGCCTACATCTCCAGACTCCCTCTCTCATCCTCTTCTGCTTCTAACCTCCCCAGGGACAAATCAGCCTTCTACCGCAGACTTTTATTCTTCAACCATCGTAGCAATATGGGCTGCTTTCATCCTGCATTCCACAAGTGAGCAAATTTTTAACGTATGCCTAACTATAACCAGCAGGGACCGGTTCTAAAAAGCGTACGTGGCTAGAGGACTTCATGGAGGCAAATCCATTCAGAGACCATGGAAGGAGTTCTGGCGCTGGCGGGCCCGGCTGACCCGTCGTAGTTCCTGGGCCCGGTGGAGCTTAACCCAGAGCAGCTCAGGCTCAGGAACCGGGTCTGGAGAGAGGTCCTGCTGTCCAATCTGACCCAAAACCACCCTGGAACTCTTGGCCAAGATCAAAACTTGTGTGTTGTTACCCATACTAGAAGCTCCACAAGGGCAGGAATTTTGTTTAATTTCCTTCTATAGCCTCTGGTTACCTAAAACAATGCTGTCACACAAAGGTACACTTGATTTGTGTTGAATGAATGAGTGTTGTTGGCCCCAGGCAAGAGAGCCTTGGGACCAGGGTAGAGCTGCAGCTGACTCATTCCAGCCATTTGCAGGAGCAAATCTGAGCCTGCTGAGTCCTACTTCTGTGCACGCACCAGGGGCTGGGCCAGAATCCTACAGAAATCCTGGGGCCGGGACCACGGGAGGGCATTCAGGGCTACCAGAGCTGCGCAGGCACAGCTCTCAGCCTGAGCACCACCGCCCCTTCCGCTTGGTCTGGCCTCCACCACCCAGTGTAGGAGGGTTTGCGGTGGGACTGTTGCCCTTGGGCGTATTACACTGAGTCATCACGGTGCAGTCTCTAGTTCTGAACAAACAGTTCGCCTCGCTTCTTAAAAAATGAAGATAATTCAGCTCAGTGATCAGGCTTCCAGATGAATCAGTTGGTCATTGAACATGGTTTCATTATTGTACCAAAAAAAAGACAAGACTGAAAAGAAAGCCTTATGTGGTTTACAGTTTGGAAGGTTTCTTCTCTGAACCTTGAGAAATTTTCCCTGTGAGGCTTAAGACAGCAGAAGCTAGAGTGGGAAATGCGCTTGTGTGCGATCTCAGATGCCGGGCAGCCGAAGAAATCCAGCCTGCATTAAGAATAACACTGTCCAGGGGCGCCTGGGTGGCTCAGTGGGTTAAAGTCTCTGCCTTCAGCTCGGGTCATGATCCCAGGGTCCTGGGATTGAGCCCCACATTGGGTTCTCTGCTCAGTGGGGAGCCTTCTTCCCCCTCTCTGCCTGCCTCTCTGCCTACTTGTGATCTCTCTCTCTGTCAAATAAATAAATAAAATCTTAAAAAAAAAAAAAAAAGAATAACACTGTCCAGGGGCACCTGGGTGGCTCAGTGGGTTAAAGCCTCTGCCTTCAGCTCAGGTCATGGTCTCAGAGTCCTGGGATCGAGCCCCGCATCGGGCTCTCTGCTAAGCCAGGAATCTGCTTCCCCCTCTCTCTCTGCCTGCCTCTCTGCCTGCTTGTGATCTCTCTCCCTCTGTTAAATAAATAAAGAAAATCTTTAAAAAAAAAAAAAAAAAAGACTAACAGTGTCTGAAGCCGGGGCTTCTGCATCTAATCTGTAGTCAGAGGGCTGACCAAACATCCTTTCGTGCTGCCTTTTTTATATCCAAGGAAGGAGGACCAAAGGAGAATTTTAAGCTGACATCGTCGAACTTTAGAGGCTAAAAAGCGTTATCTCTTCTGAATGGAGGAAACAAAGATTTTCATGAAGGGCGAAAGCAGCATCCAGAGGAGCCCCAAATTTTCTTAAACCAAGCTTATTCCCATTACCCGAAGAGCCTCTGTGGAGAGTGTTCAGGGTGGAGTTTGTGGGGGGGAACCTCAGACCGGTAATTATTGATTTAATGAAGGGTAAAATACTTCACAATTAACCTTCTTAGTGTTTAAAACCTGGCGGTAGCTCCCCAATGTGGAGAGTTAGGAAGCGGGCCCCCACTCCCCATTCCCACACCTAAATTCATATGTTGAAATCCTAACTGCCAATGTAATGATATTAGAAGGTGGCCCTTCAGGAGGTTAATTTGTGGCAGATTAGCTCAGGAGGGTCGAGCCCGCATGATGGGCTTAGAGTCCTGACAGGAAGGAGACACATCAAAGCTTCCTCTCTTTGCCCTGCGTGGACTGAGCGAGAAGGTAGCCATCTGCAAGGCCAGAAGAGGCCCTCGCCAAAACTTGACCATGCTGACATTCCGATCTTGGATCTCCAGCTGCAGAAATGTAAGAAATAAATGTCTTTTTTTTTTTTTTTTTGAACTGCCCATCTGCAGCATTTTGTTATAGCAACCCAGGATAAGACTCTTTTCGCAGTCTGAACACGCTCCAGGCCTACGGGCTTGAATGACCTCCCTACTTAAGCTCCCCCTCACTTTCTCTGGTTCAGCTGTTGGCCTCCTAGACACAACAGGTATATGCCTACCTCAGGGCCTTGGCGTTGGCTGTTGTTTTTCCCGGAATTCTCTCTTCCAGGGACCCACGTGGCCTGGCTCACTCCTTAACACCCCTCAGGTCTTCATTCACTGTCACCTTCAAAGAGACCTTCCCTAACTCTATCCAAAATCCCAACAGTTACCCCATCTTGCCTGTCCTCTTTCCAGCATTTATATGTATCTTTCTCACTCAGACTTGTTTCTTGCTTATCTTCCCTCCTAGATCATAACTTTCATAAGGGCAAGTATTTTTGTTTTTACTACTATATCCTACACCCAGAACAAGGCTTGATATGTAATAAGCTCTCAATAACTTTTTTTAGTGAATGAAAGAATCAGTGAATGAATTTAATCCCAAACTTACCTAAACTTGAGGTTTACACTCATCTGCACACATTGTAGAGTCTCCATTGTGTTTGCCACGTAGCCATTCAGATCTTGCACACGATTCCATGGCTCCGCTCCAGGTTGCCGGTGGAGGGGGCCAGATGGGAGGCATGCTACCCCCTCAACAGCTCAGGGTGAGAAGGCCCGAGAGAGAGAGCCAGGCCCGGACAAGCAAGAGTATGGAAAGGTGGACAGAGCAAGCATCCAAGATGGCGTGGAACTCCGGGCTCTCCTGGGCCTCTGAACAGGAAGTGCCATAGCAGCAGGGAATTCAGATGTCGGTCAAACAATCACTTCCACAGAATCTGCCTACCTTTGACAGGACTCTACTCTAGGGGTCAAGGGCAGAATTCAGCTCCTAGGGGAGGAGACTGATCAGAAGGATGGAAGCTTCTAAGCTATCCTTAGAAGAGGAAGGATAGATAAGAAATCAAGAGCCTCCCAAGCAGTCTGTTCCCGGGCGTAGGGGGACATATGGCCTGGGGGGGTTCAGAGGGATTCATGCCTGCACTTGGGGAGTTTGGCTTTGACTCTGGCTGCAGTGAAGGGACCTGGGCAGGGGGATGAGGGGTCAGCAGCAGGTGTCCTGGCGGATCCCTATGCCCCCCAAGTTAGAGAGTGAGAAGTGACAGTCTCCTTCTGTCATGCTTGCTCCAGAAGTAAAATAGGTCTGAACCGGGGGGTATAGACATCCCACGGATTTAGCTGAAAGGATGTGAGAAAGGCAGAAGAAGGAGACTAAACAGGGGTCATCGATACCACTACGGCTGTTCTAGTATTATTATCATCTTACCCCCAACGGAAGCTTAAGGAATTGTATTTCTTCTCTCAAGAATTGCTTCTAACAGCACTCTTGTCGTTTTTCTTTCTTCTCTCCTTCTGCTGCCCTATTTGTGTAGTAGACGAATTTAAATTCGCTATTTTAAACACTGCTGCTCTAATGAAAGCTTATCCAGGGTCCAGAGGACTTACCCCCCGCCCCCAGAGTCAGAACTTACATTCCATTCAGAGCACAAGCTAGTGGTGGTGGATTAATTAATTCCGCTTTTGAAAAAAGAGAAAGGAAAACCCTCGTTTTTTCTTTAGAACCATGATAAACTACTGCTTTATTTTTTGTCAGTTTTATCAACCGTTTTTTTTAAGAGCTGGGCTCAGCTTTATTGGTTTTTTTTTTTTTTCCCTGTGCCCTTTCAAGTAAAAAGAACTTTTATTAACACTGTTCCTTGTCTGTTAAGAGCCTGGCTTCTGAATAGGGTCTTCTTGGAAAGCCCTGAGTGATAGAAGCAACCCCCAGTGCTGTCCTGGGTTTGCAATTGACTATTTTGGTCAGGAAGCCTGTTCTCCCAGATGTGACAGGCCCCCAGAGACTTCTGTATTGATAAAGGGACAGATGTTTGTAAAGCAAGTGACAAAGGACAGATTAAAAAAAAACACTTCCCAGGCTCTGCTTCTTTCCTATGACTTACTGCTGCTTGGTTTGGATCTGTTTCTTAATTTGGGGCCTAAGAACTGACTGTTCATTCACTTTACAGCTTCTGGGTGCCCTACTCCAATGGCTACATCCAGGGCACCTTTGGGCAAGGATATCCAAGCTATTCAGACTTCTGGTCCTTCTCATAACACTCTTTCTCTCCCTGTCCCCCCACCCTCTTCCCCAAGGAGCTCTCTGTTGTTAAACTCTGTGCTCCAGGGATGAAGATCAAACCCTGACCTGGTCATGACTTTTCCTGAGTCACCAAAGTTTACGTGGGGCCAGGACTGAGGCTCATGCCCAAGCCGAGTCCCAGGGGCGAGCTAGGACAACTGCCCCTGCTTCTCCCAGTCCACAGTAGCTAGAGCTCAGTTCCCTGAGCACAGACAGGATCTGAGTCCCTCTGAGCCTCCCAGAGTGACATGTTCCTTAGGTCCTAGGATGGATCATTCAGGAGGCTTTTGATTTCGTATCTATTTCTACTCTTCTAAGACTATCTATCTAAGGTTTTCATACCTTCCATTGTTTTGGTCAATTTTCTCCCCTAGACACTGAATTCTGCCTTTGACTCCCAGATACCATGCTTCTGGTGTCCTTGAAGCAATCAAGCTCATCATAGTCATTGGTTTTGGCCATCTTGGAGCAGCCAGACTTGGGACACGCTCCCCAACTGCACTTCTGCATCAGACCCTTCCCTTTCCCTTGGCCCCCACAGGAAGAAGCACTTCGGAGCACAGCCAGGCACCCCCTCTTCACCCACCTGCCTGGCTGCCGCATGGCCTGGAGCTGAACCTGTTGGGAATGACTCTCGCCTTCCTGAAGGGATGTTTCTACCACTCAGCCTCTTAGAACAGAATCTCCTTCTCTATTTTTTTTCTGAGCACGCCAAAGCCAATTCCCAGCCACCTTATCTCTGTTGCAACTTTGCACGGCTTTTCAAGGTGGATTTTATGGTTATTCACAGCAGAGAATGCCCCCAGCTCTGTGCTTCCTTCCATCCCCCAAAAGAGCCAGGCTTGACAAAGTAATTTCGAACAACTCCAGCACAGGCTCCTACCAGCAGGAAGAACATCAGCAGTTCATATATAATATAATAAAAACCACCAGCTTGTTTTCTCACTGGTAGCCTTGTAGCCAAGTGCTAATGATGTCTTCTGCTGAATTGATTAGGTCTATTGGCTGGGTTTCTAATACCCAGGCTGTTCCGAAATTATAGAATACCTGCTGCTTTTCTGTCTTTCTTTCTAATCATTACATGGCTCCTTAAGCCAAGGTAAGACATTTCTACCCACTCCTCTATCTGTAGGTGAAGAAACTAAGACATATTATATAAAAAGCCCGTGGCAGACATGAGCCAATGAGCTTCTGAGGTCCACTAGGGCACTGCACCCACAGTCCTAGGCTACTGGGTTCCCCTGGTCAGTTGCACCAGGCAAAACCAGTCATCCCGCCCCCTTGCAGAAAACTCCTGGGAGCACTGTATGATCTCACCATAACACAGCTGCCTAGAACAGGTCCCTGCCCTCCAGGCTCACCAGGGCTTATGAGGTGGCTTCGTGGGAAAAATTGGCCAAATAGGGCTGAACTCATCACATCTTCTCTCAGGGAGTGTGAATTCAGAATATACGATGGGAGGCCCATTTCCTACAGGAGCTGCTGAGCTTGCAAAAGCAGAGACAGAGTAACTGAGTACCTCAGAGGTGGAGCTCTGGTGGGCAGAGCCTGTCTGCTGCAGAGGGGTGCGGGGGGTGGGGGGAGCTCTTGAATGCACTAATGAGTTGTAGGCTCTTCCTAAGCATCCTTGGGACCATCTGAAGTTTCTGTCTTCCCAGTTTCCTCACGAATCCTTACAGTCAGCCCTTATGACTAAAGATGAGCCACCCACTGCCATCTGAATGAACCGAGCAAACGCATCAACCACATTGACAATAAAGAAATTTAAATGTCAGTGTTTTGCTTCCTAGTGCATATTTCACTAGAGCCATAGACGATGTTTTAGAATCATAGCATGGCTTACCCTTTTAAAATTTGCACGTCCCCATCCCATCAACCTCCCTAAATTAAATCATAATTGAATTGGTTACAATGGTTAATATATGTGGAAGCAGTGATGCTAAAACTTACGGAACTTATGATTTTGAAACTTATGATTGACACATGATAGGCTTCTGGAGGGAGGGCCTGGCTCAGGTGCCTCAGATCTGTAGGGATGGGTATCACGGCCAGGATGCTTTAAGGCACAGGGCAGTGGGCGCTGCACCGTGCCATCCAGAAAGGCTGAGAAGCCAAGGGCCAGGGCTTCAGACAAGATCCCTAGTTAGCTCCTTGGGTCCTTTTTTCTCTAGGGCAGGATTGCAGCACGAGCAGAGAAGTAGATGATAGAGAAAGAAACAGGGAACTTTTGAGAAGCCTGGAGCCCAGTCCGCACCAAGGCAAAAAACCAAAGAAAATCCCAGGAGCTAGAGGGAGTGTCACGGGCTGACTTTTGTCCCCCTAAAATTCCTATGTTAAAGCCCCAACCCCAGGACTGCAGAATATACCCCTATGTGGAGATAAGGTCTTTAAAGAGATAATTAAGTCAAAATGCGGCCATTAAGCTTGGACCTTAATCCATATGACTGGTGCTCTTATATTAAGTTGAGGAAGAGACACCGGGGTGCATGTACACAGCTGGATGACCACGTGCAGGGGCAGGAAAAGGATGAGAGATGCAAGACAAGCAGAGAGACCTCAGAAGAAACCAAGTCCGCCAGACACCTTGAGCTCGGCCGCCCAGCCTCCAGACTATGAGAAAAGAATGCCTGTCTTCTCAGCCCCCTTGGTCCATGGTGTGTTGTTCCGGCAGCCCGGGGAAATAAGAACATCAGGAGAGCAGGATGAGCTGGGCCAGACCCGAGATGGATGGAAAGGATGACAGTCTGCATGTGTTCAAGTTGCTCTCACTCTTCTGTTAGCGGCAAAACAGCGATAGAGGCGTGCAGAGGTTCTCCCCCAACACCCGCCCAGAAATACGTGTGCTGGGAGGAACTCTGGCCCATCCCTGATTCCCGGGAGTCCACTGGTCTTGCCGGGTCAAAGAGCTCAGGGCACAGGCTCCCTGCCTTTTAAACCATTAGGCCAGCAGCAGGGTCACCTCCGCCCCCTGTGTGTTCCGGCTCCCACAGAGACCAGGTCCTATTCTGCCAAGGCTACGGACCTCCAAGCTGCATTTTTTTAAAACACTCATTAGGCCCATCTGGCTGTGCTCCACCAACAGAAGGTCACAGCTGTCAGACAGAACGTGGCCTCCGGCCAGAATCCTCAGACCCCCGCACGCTGTCCCATTGTCTCAGGGGGAGATGGGGAGTAGCTCCCGGAGGTGAAGGTCTCGACAATGGGGCCTGCCTCGGAAACAGCTTCTCTGCCCTCTCCTCACCCTCATTCAGGGTCGGGATTATGTGTCCAGCCCCTCAAGGGAAGGAGAGGGGACAGCTGACATTTCCAGAGCTGGCTGCCCAGGATTTTACATGCGTTATCTCATTTAATCTTCGCAAACCCTATGGGAGGAGGAGTATTATGCAATCACCCCATACTACAGATAAAGAAACTGGGGTTCTGGGAGATCCAAACCACTTCCTCAAAACTACAGAGGAAGCACATGCATTTAGAGCCCAAGGCTGCAAAAGTCCAGACTCTTCCCGCAGCACCCTGATGCCCCCTTGAATTAGCCAGTAGTGACCTCGGTGCATCCTCCTACCCCCCAATGTCCTCCCGTGTGACCCAATGTTAGATTGTGAGGGCACTTGATTTATTTTAGGTTCTCTTTGCCATCATACCAATTTCCCAGCTCTGTTTTATCCTTCCTCTCACACCCTGACTGCAGTCCACCAGGAAATCCTGACGGGGCGAGCCTCAACAACTCACCCAGAAGCTCACTCTCGCCATGGCCACCACCTGGCTCGAGCCACTAACCTCCCCGCACTTCCTGGATTCCTGCCATAGGACTCCATGTCCCCCAGAGCTGCAGGTCCATCTAAAACCCAAGTTGGACGTGCCAGGCTGTGCTCCAGACACTGCCATAGCTCCCCAGTTCACTCAGGGTAAAAGCAAAGTCTCCAAACAGTCCCCCAGGTCTGAGGTGGTCTGTTCTATGTCTCTCTCTGATGTTATCTCTCACTCTCTCCGTCCTTTTCTTGGATCTGGCCACACAGTCTCTTTGCTTGCTTCTCAGCTCACTCCTCACTTCATGCCTGTGCCCAGCCTGCCTGTCTCTCAGATGTCCCCTAGGTGCCTGTCACCTTCTCCCTGAGGCCTCCCCTCCCTTCCTTTCCGAATTCCACAGCCTGCCCCCACCCTACACTTCAATCCCACTCACCCTTCTCCTGCCTTTTTCACTATAATCTCCTAATGCATCCTATAGCTTACCCATTCGTTGTGATTTATTGTCTGGCTGTCTCCTCGGGAATGAAATCTCCCTATAAACAAGGACCTGTCTGGTTTGGTCGCTGATATAGCCCAAGGGCCCAGAACAGTGCCTGGTACACAGTAAGTGTTCACTCCACATTGGCTGAATGAATGGAACGAATGAATAAATAAAGAGCTGACAGGATCCTAACGATTTTGTGCTTGTCTCTCCCTGGGCCTGTCTGGGAATGGCTGCCATCCACCGTCCCCCACACCCATGTCGAGAGCAGGATGCTATTTGACTTCATCTCCTCTGTGTCTCTCCTTCAATTCCTCGGTCTGAGAGGAAACCTCTGTTTTCTGGATGTGTGTCAGTGAGCTATCCCAGCCCTCTAGCTCTGTTATAAATGCAAAATATTTCACCCTCCCATAAGGGCAGCTCTTGGTTCTCTCCCTTCTACACAGAGTGGACTTGAGGCATCTGAAACTCCAATCAAGGGGTGACAGCAGGCAGCAGGACACCAGTCCAAGTGTGCACTAATGAGGGGACTCCCACCCCCCACTCCCCCACCCCCTCACCCCCCCACCTCCCGCCATTCTTTTCTTTAGTCGAAAGTGGTTAATGGTGACCATCATTAGAATAACACAAGCTTAAAACTGAATGTGGGTTAATGTTCGTAACAAGAGGAATAATTAGTTTCTCCACAGACATTTACACTTAATTTCTAAATCTTATTTTTTACTGTATTTTGTCTTCTTTAGGGCCCTTAGTAAATTGTTTGCATCTAACAAGATTTGACTCTCACAAGTCTTGTATTTCATACTCGAGAAGTCAAAGCAACACCTTTGATCAAAGTGGAATGTTTTAATTAAATAACCATAAAATTTCCCTCAAGGAAACAAGTACACTCAAAAGCACAGTTAGCAGATTTTCTGATGTTCTTCTCAGTTTTTGACATTGGCCCAGGCTGGTCTCTATCCTGCCATGAAGCAGACATTCGAAGCCTGGGGCTAACCTCTTCACTGTGGGAACTGGGGCATTGATTGCCAAGCCTAGATCATCATCCGGTCGCCTTGGGAGGTTCTCATGAATGAGGACACCCTCAGAGCTCCACTCCAGGATGCAAGTGATGAGGCCCGGAATCGGCTCCCCGGAAAGGCTCCCAGGATCCTGCTGGTGGAAACCAGATGTGGGAACTAGTGCCCTGGTGACTTACTCCGGGGATATTGATTGAGGTGCTTTGCACATGGTAGGATTCACTCCAAATTACACATTGACTTGGAGAGAAAGAAGAAAACTGAGCAGTACTGACAGTGGTGGAGGATTGGATATGGACGCTCCAGAACAGTGAGGACTTTATCTGTTGTGTTCTTAATTGTCTCACCGGGTATTGGCATAGTATTAGGGACACAGCCCCAATGTGGGGCTCGATCCCAGGACACTGGGATCATGACCTGAGCCGAAGGCAGAAGCTCAACCAACTGAGCCACCCAGGCACTCCTCTTTTAACTACTCCTTATAAAAACCAAGTGAGGTACTATCAGCTCTATGTTACAGATTGGAAAACTGGAATTCTAGAAAGTGAAGACAGTTGCTCAAATTGCCAGGAAGTGCCTGAGAAAAGACTTGATTTCAAGTTTGCTTAGCTCCAAAGATCAGCCTACTGCATACACACCGTGGCAGGGTGGCTAGGCAGGGAGGTCCCGATGGGTTCAGACTATGCCAGTTATTGCCTTCTCCATCCCCTCCTGCATCAGTAACTGAAGACCTCCACCCTGCAGGTCTTTCTCCATTCATCTCCAAGGCCTGTGGTGACCCCATCACCCTCAGAAGGTAGGTTCTGGGATATGTGACATTGCCCTGAGTTAGGATTCTGTTATACCCCGCGTAGCCCCAACCACCCACACACATGTTTACAGAGCTGGACTCTCCTCGCATATCTCCTTTCTTCGCAATCCCCAACTTCTCCCTGGCCTATTCCTGAAATTCTTACCTCCTTTAGATGGTGGTTCTGACAACCTGCCCAGCCCTTACTAAATCCCTTATCCCAATTCCCCAGCTTGCATCCCTGCACTTGTCTCCCCACCTCCTCCCAATCAGATTCTACAGATGGTCAAGACCTCCTTGTATTGCCCTTGGCTTATTGTCCCAAATGCCCAACTGGTCTCCTGGCTCCAAGAATCATTCCATTTTCCAGACACCTCTTAGCATGACCTATGAAAGTGCATCTTAAGTCATGTCACTGTTTTGTTTAAAACCATTTAAAGGATCCCCTCACCCACTAATTAGAGTCCCAGCTCCTTGTAAGGGCACATTCCCCTTTCTGTGGCCTGGTCCCTCCCTATCTCTCCAGTCTTATTTCTTGCAACTGTAGTCACAGGGAATAAGCCATACTCTTTCCACATGTCTTAGATGTTCTCGCTCTTCCCTCTGCCTAGACTCCTCCCTCAGCATTTAAAAAATATAATCTCATTTGACTCATCCTCCCAACTTCAGCTCACCTTCTACAAGAAGTCTTCCCTTAGTTCCCATCGAGGGTAGAATGCCTCTTCTCACAGCAACCTCAGTGGTTTATGTTGAAGTCATCTCATAAGTTCCTCAAGATGGGCGGATGAGCAGTTTTATTCATTGCTGAGCCCACCACCAAGCCTGGCGCATCATTGATAATCAAAAACTTTGTATGGACCCGTGCACTGAAACCTGATGGGAACCTCCACAATACTAGGGGGCCCAGCCTTCGCTGTTACCTGCCTGACAATCAGGATTCTAGCTTTCTGGACACTTCTGGCCATGAATTACCAGCTCAGTCTATCAGGGTGTCAAGGCAAATCTGGAGCTGGCACCCCATGTCCATAAACACATAGACCACAGGCTTTTTCTCTCTGGCAGTTTCTTGGGACGGGGTCCCATCCACTCCCAGCCTTTCCTCTTTATCAGTTCCTGCCCACAAACCAAGCCCAGCATGACTCTGAGCCACACCCTTTGCACAGGCCAGGCAAATGGCACCCATAGCCTGAGTCACATGTGTAGTGAATGAGCGTCACTGCTCTCAAAAGACCTGGAAGGCAGTGCTGGTGGATCAGTATACTTTGTACATGAAAGACTTTAAAACAGATTCTTTCCTAAGAGGGGGTCATGAGCTTCATTCCCATAAATGGGTAACAGCACATTAATATGACACTTCACTGGGTGAGTGCATCCCAATTTTCTTGCATCGCATCACAGGAATGCAACCTCCAAAGTCACCTCTAAAACGCTCAGCCCTTCCCAACCCTGTCACTCTTATGCCATGATCCTGAACAGGAAGCATGATGGTGATGGAGAGCGTTTCCTCTCCCACACCAACATCGCAGAACCATAAAGGCACATTGTATTTTCAAGCTTTGTCTGATCCTATTTTTTTGTAAATTGGATTAAGCTCTTTACTGTGTATTACTGATATTAAAAAAAAAAAAAAAAAAGAGTGAATTCACATCTTGCAAACACAGCAAAAAGGAACCGCTCCCATGGCAAGGAAGTCATTGGCCAGCATCCATGGGAACCCAATTTTAACTTTTGAGCCCAGTCAGCAGGCAAACCTGCTGGCTGGTGGCAGGGTTAGCCCCAGGCAACTCTGGAGCTGGATAATGTGAGCTGTCAGATGCCCAGGTCTTCCTCCTTCCCTCCCTTGCCTCCTCACCTTCTTTCAGGGCTCCTTCAAACTAAATGCTCCACCCTCCTCATCCTTCCAGGTCTCTTCTGGCTCCTAGAGAAAAGAGCCTGTACCTGCGTTCTCATGAAGGTTAGGTACAGGGGTGGCACGAACTGGGGCAAAATGATTTCTGAGGTGTTATACCAGAATAAGAGCAATACCAGGTACATGAATCATCTCTATGCTTTGCAAAGCCCTCTTGTCTTCATGGCATCGGAATTCTTATAAGGGTTGAGCCCCACCTTCTCTGCTCAGCGTCTCTACATTTTACAAGGAGATTCTAGGGGTAAAGAATTAAGGCACAAAGGATGAATACATAAAGGTTAAAATATCCAAGCTTCAGGGGAGCAGTGATCTGGGAGGGGGCCCTAGAAAAGAGTCAGGAGTAGTTTTCTGCATTGCTTAAATTGCTGAAGGGCAGTGGCCGCAAATCTGGTGCTTTTGAGAATCTTAAATGATTGGAATCCAAAAAAGGGTAGAAAGAACATGGGCTTCCTTGGTATGACATTCCCATAATTTAACTGTCCATATTAGGAGAATGATCAAAGAGTGTGCATTGATTATGAGAACAGGTAGATCTGTATGTACTAATAGGGAGAATCCTCCATCAGAAGAAGCAAGTCACTGCATAATGTAAATTGGTATAGTAAGATCCCATGAATACACATGCACACATACATGCACTTGCTAACCATGTTTATATGTAAAATCTGTACATGATGCTTCATGAAAAACGTCAGGTTGGATTTATCCCAAACTATCACCAGTAGTCATGGATGGGGAAAGGAGTAAGGTTAAGGGAATCAGGGGTTAAGGGGAATTCTCACTGTTTATTCTACTTATTTCTGTATTATTTGACTTGGGGTTTAGGAAGAACAAGCACTGGTTTTATCATTTTTTTTTCTCAAAAACAGATTAAAAACTGGTCTGCAAGCAGTCGGGTGTTCAAGGATGACAATCTTGATAGCTTGATCATTCGTGCTCTAGACCAGTGTCCCCAGGTGGAATGACTGTAAAGGAGACTCAGACAAGCTGAGCACCCATCCGTAACCTACACCCCTCCACTGTTTGCAGAAGAGCTTCTAGCTCCAAATCTGGCTAGAAAATTCCAGCTAAGCACCAGGAACTCGCTTGCACGACATCTGACTGGAATGCCAGACTCCAACTCTTCCTCCTAATAGAATTCACCTTGGGAGTCAAGGAATGAAAATATTTTGCCCATCTTGCCGTGGCATCTGGGTAAACACACACACACACATGCATAGTTACCTGACTAATGATCTCGCCTAAAGATTGTCTTTTCAAGGAGCACGGGAGGAAGGTTATCACAAAAACTGTGCCTTTGCTTAGGAAAGTGCTGTCGGGTTTTAATCAAACATGCAGAAAATGCCAATTTTAGTGTGGAGGTGTCTGTTTCCTCTCTATCTCAAGTGCAGGTGAAAATTCTGGCTGATGGCCCTCAAGCGTGTGCCTGTCAATCTTGCCGCCTACATTACATCTCCACCTAGGCTCTCCCCGCCATGCTGTCTCCGGGAGGATCCTGAAGCTTCGGCTGCTCTGTGAAGGGTATCTGGCCTGAGCTCTGGCAGGGCCAGAATCCCCTCACCGCTGGCCCAGGCTCTGTTCCTAGAGAAGGAAGCACGTGGCTCCGCAGTACTCAGCATTATCAGGATCCACACCCCCCAGTGTGAAATGATGTCTGAAAAGGTCATACTTTCTTCCTGAAACCCAGTGCATGCTACCTATTGCTTCTCTTCCTGGTTCTGGGTACACACGGCCTGGAAACGTGTTGTTAAAGCCCTCTTATGAAAGCCTTGCCCTGGGCAGCCCGGAGCCCAACAGGAAGGATCGGTGCAGTGGGGATACCCAAGGGAAGTGGAGGGAGAGGACTGCCCTGGCTGCAGGCAATTCCGGGGGTGAACTCTCTGTAGGGATTTTACAAAGAAGGATAGAACCAACTAAAAGTTGGTCTTCTTTGCTTTACTCTCATGCAGCTGGCAATTCCAAACAATCGGGGACAAAACACTCATCCCTGCCATACTGGACTGCTCGCATGTCCCATGGTACAAAAATGCCAGGATCCTCATAGCACGCTGTGGTCAAGAAGTCAAGGTCTAGGGGCGCCTGGGTGGCTCAGTCCGTTAAGCATCCAACTCTTGATTTGGGCCCAGGTCATGACCTCAGGATTGTGAGATCAAGCCCTGAGTCAGGCTCTGCCTCCATTGGGAAGTCTGCTTGAGATTCTCTCTCTTCCTCTCCCTCTGCTCCCTCCCCCACTCTCTCTCTCTTTCAACTAAATAAACAAAATCTTAAAAAAAAAAAAAAGGATTCGAAGTCTGGAGGTAGAAACCCTGGTTAGAATCCCAAGCCTCCCACTCTAGACTCTAAAATCTGTCAAGGTACTTGACGTCTCTAAACCTCAGTTTCCTCTACTGGGAAACATTAATATGAGATGAGATAACAGGAAGGGTGAATACTTCATAGAATTGCTGTGACCATATGAGAGAAACTGTGAAACCCTGACGAACTGTAAGGTGACATCGGAATGTCTCATTGTTCATAGGTAAAATTAGGTTTGTGCCTGGAGTCTCCTCAAATATGACCAGTAGATTCACTTTTCCCCGCTTTTACACACGCTGTCCTCTTTGCCCCCTTCTGTACCTGTCCCTGTCAACCTCTCATTCCTCCTTACGTCTTCAATCTGTATCTTTCACACCACCCCAGATGCCATTTCAAAATAAAGCCACACTTCCTTTTTATTTTTTTCCCAAATATGTTTATTTTATTTTATTTTTTCAGTGTTACAGGATTAATTGTTCATGCATCACACCCAGTGCCCATGCAATACGTGCCCTCCTCAATACCCACCACCAGGCTCGCCCAACCCCCTACCCCCTCCCCTCCAAAACCCTCAGTCTGTTATTCAGAGTCCACAGTCTTTCATGGTTCATCTCCCCCTCTGATTTCCCCCCATTCACACTTCCTTTCCTTCTCACAATGCCCTCCATGTTTTTCCTTTTTAATTCCAAATTAAGTTGGCTGGAGTCCCTACCTAACGAGGTGTGCTAGGAAATCTGTCTTTTCCTGGATCTTCCTTCTCAAGGATCCCAAGGGAGCACTGCACAGCCTCATGAATCAGCTCCCCTTGCCACTTACCTGCTGTCACACCCACCAGGAGCTCAGACACCCTGTCAAGGCGAGACTCTGCCACCATGGGCCAGGGTCTGTCCCTGGGTGTGGCAGGGAGGTGAAGTTTGGGTACAGCTGAGAGTCTCACTGGAGCACCAGCAACCCCACACGGATGCAATCCCCCGCAGAAGCCTTCTCTGTGTCCCACCAGTGGGGGGGGGGGTACAGGGGGTACTCAGCACCCACAGCTGAACTGCCTGCCCCTGGAGGGCACGGCTCTGAGCACTCCCTCTTCCGGGCAATAGTCATTCTCATTCTCTAAGACCAGCCCATGGTGCCAGGTACCAGAGTCAGAGAGGTTCCAGAATCATTCCCTTCCCATGACGCAGGCCTTGGGGCTGAATCCTGGTTATTAGTCCAGTACCCCACCCTAATGTCAAATGCGTGATCCACGTCAATCAGTGGCTCTGTGCAAAATTGGAAAGTGATCCTGTTTCCTTGACTGGTGACCTGATGCAGGGTCCCCTGTATTGAACCTGAGTGAAAACCTGGTTGGTTGCCAGCATTCCTCGGGTGCACTATGCAGGCCAGGTTTGATCAGGCTGGCACCAGGACATCAAGCCCCTGGGCAGTTCGTATGCTGGGAATCGTCACCACACCCTGGGATGTCCCTGGTGGTTTGCTCAGGAATCTGGCAAAGCCTGAGGGCGTTAACCAGCCTGTGCCTCTCCTCAGAGTCACTGGAGAAAATGAAATCTGACTCCGGCTAACCCACATTTGACTATTAGAGGACCAAGAGTCAGAACTTGTCCTTTAGAACCATCTTAAGCTGTTAGATTTGCTTCTCCAAAGAGATGTTCTTCACAACTAGACTTAGGTAAGAAAACTTTTTTGACCATTGCTATGAGCAGAATAGTGTCCCCTCAAAAATTCATGTGTACCTCAGACTATAACTGTACTTGGAGATAGAGTCTTTAAAGAAGTGATTAAGGTTCCATGAGGTCATAAGTGTAGGCCCTAATCCAATATCACTGGTGTCTTCTTGGGTAGAGGACCGTTGAACACAGACACATACAGAGGGAAGAGGCTGTGGAGACACCAGGAGAAGACGGCTGCCAACCAGCCAAGGAAGGAGAAAGGCCTGGAACACATGTCCCCTCCCAGCCCTCAGAAGGAACCAACCCTGCCAACACCTCAATCTTGAACTTCGAGCCTCTAGAACTTAGAGAAAATAAATTCTTGTTGTTTAAGCCCATCAATCGGTGGTCTTTTCCTCTGGCAGCCCTAGTAGACTAAAATAACCACTCAGGAAAGGAAAGAAGAAAGAAAGGAAGGACAGAAGGAAAGAAGGAAGGGGGGAGAAAGAAAAAAAGAGAAAGAAAGAAAGAAAGAAAGAAAGAAAGAAAGAAAGAAAGAAAGAAAGAAAGAAAGAAAGAAAGAAAGGAAAGAGAGAGAGAGAGAGAGAGGGAGGGAGGGAAAGAAAGGAAGACGCAGGGAGGGCAGGAGAGAAGGCAGGCAGGAAGGGGAAACCCACGAAGCAAGAGGGACTTTTGGTCTGAGACCCTCTCTTGGACCCTCTTCCCCATCTCGCTGTGTGAGCCAGGGTTAACCCAGGCCATAGTTCTGCATTTGACATCCACCCTAACAACAACCACTGTTGTTGTTATAGTCTTTGCTTCTCCTTATTAACTGTAGGTCTTCCTCGCAGCCACAAGGAATAGGAAGCAAGCCCCCAGTGTGGTGGAGAGTGGCCCCGGGGGGTGGTTCCATGGAAGTGGGTGTGACCACTTCGTTGGTACCTAATTCCGTCAAGGTCCAATTTCTATACCTGGGCTGCCGAGGCAGCGGGAGTAGAAGAACCCAGCCTGCAAACAAACAGCCCACAAGGAGGAAAGAGCTGTCCCGAGACAGGGGGTTATGTGCTGCTGGCCCGTTTTTAAAGCTGCAACAGAAAAATGGTGAGTATGCCTAAGTCAGAAAGAGCAGAAGGCTCTTCCAAGGAAGCCCAATGCAAGGGGAGAGGCGCCTGCAGCTGGCCCTTGGCGACCAGACCAGCCTTGTGTTTCGCCATCACCCAAAGACCGACCCAGGGAACGGGCCCGAAGCAAAAGGGGTCTTTGGGAGTGGGTGTTTCTCCAGTGCTTTTTCTGGAAAGAAACATTACAAAGCTGAACTTCGGAGATGATTTTGGGTTCACACGCACCGTCTGTGGAACAGCTTGAAGCCGACTAGATTAGCTCATTGAAGCACTCCGGGATCCGCTCAGACACTGCCCACACAGAAAAGCCAGGCACCTGCCCGGCTCAGAGAGTTGCTTTTTGCAAACAGCTCCTTGCGTCCCTGCCCCGGTCCACTTGGGCTGCTCACCGCCTTCCGTGTCCTGGGTCTTGAGGCCCGCTGCCTCCCTCCTTGCCCAGCCGCGCTCCCAAGCTGACCACTTGGCCTCTTTGGATAAGTCCTTGGAGCCCCGAGCCTGTTCTCCCTCCTCCCCTTGATTACACGTGGCTGGTATTTTTACATATCTGAGCAGGCTGCCACTCCTCTCGGCTCACTTCCTGCCAGCTCCTCTTCTGCTCTTCCATCTCACTCAGACAGAAGGCCCTTATGTAACACACCTCCCCCACGCTCCCAGCAATGGGGGCTCCGCATCCCCCCTGGGCAAGCAGACATCTACATATTGCACTCGGGGGAGCAAACACCAAGACAGGCCCCTGGCGCCCTTCCAGGGCAAGGAGATCAGGAGAGGCTCCGGCTGATAGCCGTGCTCTCCGGCCTTGAGCCCTGGCCTACCAGCTGCCGCTACCTGGTCCGGGATTACGAGAGCAATTGTCACATAATCGCAGCTTAATCTCTTCCCAGAGATTTCAACCGCGCTCTAAATTGTTTTGGCTAATAAAAACTAAGGAGATTTGCAAGAAACTCCAGATGCATTGAGCACTTTGGGGGATTGCGCAACCTGAAGGCATACGAAATTTAACTCAAATAAGCATAAGGTTATGTGCGTTGGCAAAAGTAACCCAAGACGCGAGCGTACATCTGTGTGCTCCAAATTTACAGCCGCCTCTGAGGAAGGAGACTGGGGAGTAGCTCATTCTGGAGGAAGGGACAGACCAGCCAAAAAATGTCCCAGGGTAACTACACCTTCACAAGGAAAACTTGATCCCATTTTGCGTAGACTTCATCAGCGGCCCAAATTGCAATTTATGCTTAGGTCTGCTGTAGACTCCAGAACACCAGAGCCTGCTTGGGGGTTTAGAGTGGTTTTCGAGGGAAGTGGACCCCTCCAAGCTGCGGCTGGAAAGCAGCGCCGTGTTCTTGATGGGGCGTGCAGAAGTCTGTGTGTTTACCAGTCACTGCTAAAGCCTGGAAGAGGCTCGGTTGTCTGCATCGGCTGTTTAGCCCCCAGATGGGGGCTATTTAGATGGAGGACCACTTTCCAAATGATAGCGGGCCCGAACTCAGTGACTTCCCTACTTTCTGATATAAAAATGACCAAAAAGCTGCATTTTGATGTGTAATATACACATACGTGAGTTCGAAAATAGAGTTTAGTTCCTAGGGTGAGGGGGACTATCCATACATGTACAGATACATGTATACGTGAACACACACAAGTATATATCAAATATCTATACATATGTGTATGTACACACACACACACACACACACATCTGTTAATTCTGATTCCTGGAGATTTGTCTTCATCCGGCCCAAGAAACCCAGTAGACAGGTAAGCACCTTTACTGGCACTTTAAAGACACCAGCCTTTATAGGCCAGGAGAAGGCTGGCACAGATCTGCCCATCACACCTTTGTCCTAACCACCTGACCTTCCCCCAGACCACCAAAGGGCAGGGGCAGAAGGCCACAAGCCCCAGATCTCTCTCTGCGCCTTCTCAGAGAGGTGCTGACATCTGGAGACAGGGGAGGGAGAGATGACCTAGTACGGCCCTCTTGCCTCACGGCGAGCAGACCTACACAGGGGCCCACCAGCTCCGCTACCTTTCCTCTCCCATTCCAACTCTGAAGAGTAGAAAAGCGGGGATTCCAAGGGAGGCTTTGGTTTGGGAGTTTGGGAGGAGAGTTTGAACCTGGCACGTTACCCCTCCAGGAAAGTGGTGAGGGACGTTCCAGTGCCCAGCAGTCCAAAAGCCCCTTATGTCACGAAGGAGGAGGGCCTACATGGCTACAGGCCTACCTGCAGCGTAGGGTGGCTCCATTTGGCCTGCCCCTCGTGCCATGGCCGGACGTCCTCATTACCCAGCCAGACATGAAAGTTGGAGCTGACAGGAGCCAACGTACAAGCAAGGAGAGCTTCCAGTTGTGCAAAAAGCAACCAGCGGTGAGCATGGGCTTCTTCTCCCCCATCAAGAACGGAAGCCATCTTTGCTCTCTCATGGGCGTCATGTTCTGCAGGAGGGCCCAAGTTCCCAGGTCTGGTGGCTTGCAACAGCCACTGCCCAATTTCTCTCCTACCCTGATGCCCCTGAAGGTAGGATCTCACTCCATCTTTGGCCTCTTGAAGTCTTTTATTGCTAGGAATTCACGGAGTGGATTAATTCATTTATGCATCAAATTCTTTCCCTCAACTCTGTATGAGTCACCAGAGTAGGCAGTGAGAAGAGAAAAATTTAGCAGCCAACTGGGAAAAAGACGTAGTTCGCAAATGTCTGCAAGAGCAAAAAAGCAAATAAAATGCTCAGAAGAATAATTTGTCTTGGGACTAACTAAACAGGAAATTACCTGCTTATCCCTAATAAGGAGGATGCCGAGTGATGTCAGAAAGAAGGAATCGATCAATTCTTCTTAGACTTTTTTTTAATTTAATTTTATTTTTTCAGTGTTCCAAGATTCATTGTTCATGTACCACACCCAGTGCTCTATGCAACACGTGCCCTCCTCAATACCCACCACCAGGCTCACCCAACCCCTTACCCACCTCCCTTCCAAAACCCTCATTTTGTTTCTCAGAGTCCACAGTCTCTCATGCTTCAACCCCTCCCTGATTTCCCCCAATTCACTTTTCCTTTCCTTCTCCATGTTTTTCCTTATGCTCCACACATAAGTGAGACCATATGATAAGTTCTTCTTAGACTTTGAGGTGCACACAGATCATGGGAGGAACCCATGCAGATGGTATAGGGGGAGCCTGAGAATGTCTAATGCCTTCCCCCACAATATCCATGCAGCGTCGCTGCTGGTCCTCAGGTTACACTTTAAGCAGGAAGGCTCCTGGCCACACTATACATCACTGGACTGTGAGGTATATGAACTTTCACCACTGGCCGGTGGTGTCAATTCAACTCTAAGCCTGTGTCAGGAGGCTGAAATGACCCCCATGTAGCCAGCTTCCTACCAACCTAGTTGGATCCAGAAGCAGTGTTCAAAATAGCTGAAGAATAGCAGATTGAATATGTGGGTTTGATTTTTTGCATTTGTTTTCTTTTTTTATTGATGTGAAATCGACTTATAACATGATTCAGGTGCACAGCATAATGATTTGATATTTGTATCTGTATTTGTATTTGAAAAACAATCACCACAGTATGTCTCGTTAATATCCGTCACCATATATAATTAAAGATTTTTTTCTTGTGATGAGAACTTGCAAGATTTACTCTCTTTCAAATATGCAATACAGTATTATTAACTATAGTTGCCATATTGTACATCACGTCCCCATGACTTATTTATCTTGTGACTGGAAATTTGAACCTTTTGACTTCCTTCATCCACAACCCCCAACAACCCACCAATCTGTTCTCTGTATCTGTGAGCTTGTCCTGGGGGTTTTATTTTTAGATTCCACATACAAGTGAGATCATACAGTATTTGTCTTTCTCTGTCTGACTTTATTTCACTTAGCATAATGCCTTCAAGGTCTACCCATGTTGTTGTAAGTGGCAAGATTTCATTATTTTTGTGGATGGATAATATTGCATTGTCTGTGCCTATGTACATAGTATTCTTTTTATCCATTTGCCTGTTGATAGACATTTAGGTTGTTTGCATATCTTGGCTATTGTCAATAATGTTGCTATGAACATGGGGGCACAGGTACCTTTTCAAGTTAGTGTTTTTGTTTTCTTCAGATAAATATCCCAAAGTGGAATTGCCGGATCATTTGGTGGCTATATTTTTAATTTTTTGAGGAATCTCCATACCGTTTTCCATAGCGGCTGCACCACCAGCCATTGTCCAATTTCTCTGCCACGCTGATGCCCCTGAAGCCAGAGCACTCCGTCTTTGGACTCTTAAAGTCTTTTATTGCTAGGAATTCATGGAGTGGATTAATTTATTTACGAATTAATAGTGCCCAAGGTGTTGCCTTTTCTCCACAGACTTGCCAACACTTATCTCTTGTCTTTCTGATACTGGCCATTCTGACAGGTGTGAGGTGATGTCTCATTGTAGATTTGATTTGCATTTCCCTGATGATGAGTGATATTGAGCATCTTTTCATGTGCTTGTTGGCCATCTGCATTTCTACTTTGGGAAATGTCTATCAGATCCTCTGCCCAGTTTTTAATCAGATTGTTTTTTGCTATTGAGTTGTCAGTTCTTTACATATTTTGGATATTAACCCCTTACTAGATATGTATATTTGTAAATATATTCTTCCATTCAGTAGGTCGCCTTTTCATTTTGCTGATGGCTCTTCTTGATGTGTAGAAGCTTTTAGTTTGATGTGGTCCCACTTGGGTTTTGTTGCTTTCTTGATGAATACATTGTCTAAAATTCTACCTAAATATTGTTTTTTCTCATAAGGTGTTCTAATTTCTTATTACTAGATGGCTATAAGCTCAAGATGGTGCTCCCCCATAAACACCCGAAAGTCTGCTAGATTGCCACAAGAATGTGGGGCCATCTGTCATAGCAGACACCAACCTCCTCCTAAAAAGCTGGGGAGTCTGGAAAGGATGTGGTCTCAAGTAAGAAGAACAAGGGTTTGGATAAGATGAGGAGGGAGGAAAGGACTTTTCTGATGAAGAGAAGAGCTGTATAAAGTCCCTAAAGCAGGAGGAAGTCAGACTTCATAGAAAACACTGTTTGCCTGACAGATGTGTGCATGGCTTGCTCCCTCATCTTCTTTGGTTCTCTGCTCAAATGTCCCCCGCTCAGGACACCTCCTCTGAAACAGCTTCTGCTGTTTGTCTGCACCTGCCAAGACTCACTACCCCTTTCCCCTGCTTCACCACACTTATCACTCCCACAGATGCAACCAAATGTTTGAAGGAAATACTTTATAAGCAGAAGACAGCAAAGGCCTGAAGCAGGAGAAAACTGCTAGAACACAGTGACTGAGGGCAAGCATGTCCAAAAACACCATTCAAGAGGATGCCGAGGACCATGGGCCAGGCCCGGTAAGGACTTCCGGATTCTTTGTCCATCTGCTCTTGCAGTATGGCGGCTGCTGAGGCTGAGTAGCATACAACATTGAGCCTCTATTTCTCACTAGGCTGTGTGGGCCAGGCAGGGCAGCCCTCCACTTGTGTCATTCTGGGGCCTGGGCTCCAATGGCAGCAGCAGCAGCAGCAGCAGCAGCTCCTAGGGTATGTTCTTGTCTCGGCAATGGCAGAGGTATGGGAGAGCAAATCCAAAGGTGCAGAGTCAGGTCCATTGCCATTCCATGGCCAGAGCACATCTCATGTCTAAGTCAAAGTCAAGAGACCAGGAGTACCCCTGAGTCTTGGTGAGGCTGTGTGCCAGGGTATATGTATCACACTACACTGCAGGGATGTGAAAATGGGGACAGTGATTCATCTACCACACAGTAAGTATGATGGGGAGACCACTGTGTATGGGGAGGAGGCCATTGGGCATGGGAGTGAAAAGACATTATTTGAAGTTCTCTCTGGCTGCTGCATGAACAATAGACCAACCCTGGTGAGCCAAGATGGAGGCAGAGAGACCCAGCCGAACACATCCAACAATGAGCACAGGCTTACTGAGGGTTTGCTGCATACCCTGAAGCTAAGAGAACACAAAAGCAGCAGAACACTTAGACCTTGTCTCAGGGACCCCTGAGTGAAGCTCTGGTCCCCCTGACTTTGCCAGCCTTCAGAAAAGAGAAGGCATGTTTGCTTTTATTCCCATGGTACTTTGAACATTAGCCTAGACTTACGAGATGGGAGGCAAAAAAAAAAAAAAAAAAGCCAGCTCCTCCAGAGCCACCAGTGAAGGGGGGGCTGCTAAGGCCACTGTGAATGTCACAGGAGCAGAAATGGCCCCTTGAGCCCAATGGGAACAGCAGACTCCCTGACAGTACTAAATGTGTGTGCAATGTTCAGAATGAAGCCTGAAAGGAAGGACAATTTGTGCCTTATTTTAGCTGTAAAAATAAGGCAGCAGGATGGTGAGTCCAAAGAAGCTGACTGGCTTCACACCCTCCAGAAAGCAATGAAAGGGCTTCCCATCTCATCCCATCCCACTTAAACCCTGTGTGTGTCATGTCTCAGATCTCCTGATAGAGATGGCAAAATGAGATGCTCTGCGAAAGCAGCCTTTGAGAAAGCAGGCCGTTTTATAAACGGAACACACTGTAACAGGAATTTTTGTCTGTGGAGAAATGAACAAGCTGTTAGAGGGTGTCAGGCAGAAGCCACTGGAAATGTCAGGGAGAGGGATTCCTGAACCCAGCAGGGATGGGCAGGCAGAATTGCTACTGTAAGTTCCTGCAGGTCAGGGGAGGCTCCTCTGGATCCCAGTAGCAGAAGACTAAGCAGCTGCCAGGTTGGGTATGCAAACAGCAATTATAAGATACCCCTCATTGCAGCACCTTGGAAGTTTACCAACGGACAGCATTTTAAGGCCAAAATTGACCCCATATTACTAAGAATTTTGTATTAACACAAATAGCAAAAACTAAGCAGGTATAACCAAAAGAGACATAAGCTAATAAATGAGAGATCAAGTCACATAATTTCCTTCAAATGTAGTTTTTTATCTTTAGGCTGGGGCATCTAGACCAAATTGCATTTTAACATTCCTTTCATTTCTGAAATTCTATGATCCATTAAAGAACACCTTGCAAGAAACCCCAAAGAATGTCAAAAACAAAACGAAGAATCTAAAGGCATCAAAGGAATGCACTAAGGGATGATAAAAAGAAATAGAAGAGAGAGTGTGTTCATGTTTTGCCTTGCCCTTTACCACGGAAGATGTGTGTCCTTGAAATGGACAGGTTGGAGCATTCAGTAAAATTGTAGTGAATGCACAGAATGTTCTAGTTTTAACTGACAAAACAGATATCAATAAATCACCCAGACTGGATGTGATCCACCTAAGAATTTCAAATAAACTCATAGGCAGGATTCAGGGGCTGTCGACTGTGATGTGAGACCAGTTGTTGCAACAGCTGCTGTGTTAGATAGAGAACAGTCAGATTGCCAATGTGAGCTTCATTCTGAGTTTCCAGAGGGGAGCCTGGGAAATCGCCCCCTAGTTCTCTCTTCCCTACTAGCCACTCTGGTAGAATCATCACATCAAGTACAGAATTACGGGAAGCTCAAATCGGCTTCAATCCGTAGAGGCAAAGGCAGGATTGGTTCTATACAGAGGAACCAGATCTGATTAACAGAGCTCTTTGAGGGCCCATGGAGAGAGGCGTAAATCATCTTTTAGACTTTGGAATTGCCTTTGGCAAGAGTCCACACCAAAAACTTACTGTGGGCAAGTAAAGAATGATTGAGTCACCATAGGATTAAGGAACTATTTGGAATGAATGAAAACCTGAATTCCAACATAGGAGAAGTGAGTGGTAAAAAAAACAAAAATAGAGCCATTGTCTGCAAAAAAAAGTAAGAGTTCTCAGAGATCAAGAGGGGCTGATCTTGGTGAGTAATTTTATAAAGAGATTTGAAGAACTAGGTACCTAGTGAAACTTTCACGGTTATAGATGAACTCGAGGCATTCTGAGAAACAAAATGACAAGTCACTAGGGTAGAAACTTGTTGAGGTTAAGCAGAAAGGGGTACAAGAATTTCAGTGCTGGTTGGTTCAAGTTAAAGCACCTTAAGAATGAAAAGCTGTGGAACGATAGCCTAGGAACTATCCATAAAGCCAAAAGGAGACCTTGGTAGTTGCTTCCCTTAGAACATAAAGCCTAAGACAATGTCATCAAAGACAACAAAATACCAGACTCTTCATAAACATGTGTTTAATGAATGAAAAAATGAATTATCAGAAAGGCATAAAACAGAAAAATGTCCAAACCTAAACAAAATTATTTGTAACAGGATGTTAAAATGGGATTTTCATTTTAACTGAAGCACAAAAACAGTGTGTGTTACATTCCAAAGTAAGACCATTATTTTTTTTTCAGGACTTATAAAAAGGAGATGACTGACAATCTCAAAAAGCTACATACTGAATGATTCCATGAGATAACATAATTATAGGGAACAGACTAGTGGTTTCCAGGATAAGGATAAGCGAAGAGAGTGTGCTATAAAGGGGTAGGCTTGTGGTGACAGGACAGTTCTGTGTTGGACTGTGGTAGTAAGATTACATAAAGTTGCACACCCACCCCCCCCACACACGCACACACAGCTGAGTACACACACAACTCGTGAAATCCGAATAATCTCTGTAGATCATACCAATGTCAATGTCCTGGTTTCGATATTGCTTTACGGTTATAGGAGATGCTCACACTGAAGGTAAAGGTTACATGGGATCTTCCTCCACATTTCTTGGCAACTTCCTGCAAACCTTGGAGAAGTCAGGAAAGAAAATAGAGATTAAGAGCACATTTTCAGAGAATGTTCTAGGTGTATGATGATTCCAATCCTCTCCCTGGAGGTAGGATCACTATGCCAGTCCCTTGCGTTAAAATTAATGAAGAGCCTTCAGCATGAGCACCCTGAGAGTGTGATGTGTGTGCCCTGCCGTTGGAGGACACATTCAACTGTGAATGTCTCCCACCTGAGAAATTTCAAGAGCACACTTGGCCAGCTACCAACACGCAGCCCAGGAGGGGAGGTCGTGTCAGGTGGTCTGCTCTCACAGAATTTGTCAGTGCAAAAGATGTATGATTGCCTTCCATGAGCCAGATACAGAGCGAGCATAGTCTTATCCCAGAGGGCTGCCTAGAGAGATGAACAGATAGCATCAGAGATAAGCCAGGAAGCCAAACGCCAAATGCCAGGAAGCAGAGAAGGAGTACCCAAGAAGCTGGAGAAGAGTATGTTGCCCGTGTCAGTGAACTACCAAGGTCTCCAGCGATAGGAACGTCAAAACAAAAACAAAACATGAGCTACAGATGAGAACAGGAGTCAGTTTTCCATGCTTCCCAGGCCCAGAAAGGGCAACACTGACTCACAATAGCACTACGTAAGGAAAAACTTCTCTAACCAGTTATTTCTTCTCCCTCCGCATGCCCTGCCCTGAAGGGGTCAGAAATCGGTTAACAAGATGGAAGAGAGAGATGGAAAAGCACGAGGTGAAGAAAGAACACATCCCCTTTCCCCGATGCCAGCTTCCATCTGCAAGAGGTCACAATCAGGGAAAGATGAGAAAACTTAATATTGAACCAAGTTCAAAGTGTTATATATTACTTGGGACTGGACTTTAAATTATTGATTGAAGGATCTTGCATTACCTGGGTGACCAGAAAACATGCCTTAGTTTTCATCTGATTGCAAGAGTAAAACTAAGCCTACAAAGTGGATTTAAAGGAACAGCGGGAGGCAAAGCTTTGGTTCATGATTATAGGCCATGGTCTTGTTTGATATAATGGTTACATAAAGTGAATGCCGAGGGAGGGCTAGATTATCAAGCAAGATATCAGAGATCTGAAGAAGAGCAATGAAAAGATCAAGGGCATAGTGTCAGGGGAGGGAGTTCTGGCACACAAGAAGAAATTCTAAGAGATTATGATTTCAAGATGAAGGCAAAGGTTGAAGTGGAAATTTTATTGAAATCAATAAAATCATAAATGATATGGCTAAAGTCAATAAAAACTTTGCCAGCCCCCAGGATGGCACCACTCAAGGTAAGAGATAGGAAAAGCAAGGACAAATGCTCTTAAGGAAGACACTCCCTCTCAAGAAATGGCATAGGCTAAAATACCTATAAATGGTGTCTTTAAACTTAAATTGACTTGAATTTGAAGAATAAATATATCTCACACGGCACACGGAGAGGGAAGAATCTGAAATTACATCAATAAGATGAAAAATCCTGAGATGCAACCAGAAGTCCCCAGACTAGAGTGATATTTAGTGTGCTTCCATAATTCATTTTAACTTTCTAAAATATATCCCAGGCAACACTTTAGGGGAGCAGGAGGTTTCTCTTACTACCATTAGATCAATGAGATTAATTAATAACTTGCAGTGTCAATACATATCATATTGATTAAAAAAAAAGTCCTTTTGGAATAAATGAAACATGACTAATGGGAATCTCTAACATTGTTTCTCTAATCAACGTAACCCAGATTATTTTTCATCTCTTCTGAAGAGGCCGAATGAGACTCTGAAAGGTTTTGGATCTGTGATTCTCCACCAGAGTGCACACCCATCATCCTTTCTCAAGGTCTTCACAGGTGCTGATCCCTCTGCCCAGAACACTCTTCCCACCCCTGTCACAGCAATATCTGTGACACAACCAATGTCTGCATCCCCTTTTGCCCTATTTAAAATTACCATGCTTACCCATCATTACTTAAAATTTTAATATTTCTTTTTTGCTTACTTACTGTAAACAAGTCTCCCTACCTGAGTGTAAGCACCATGAGAATAACCAAGCCACTGCTGCCTCCCCACAGCCTAGGACGGTGCCTGGCACATGATGGGCTGTGCCTAAGGCTTCCAGTTTCTCACCTAGCATCTCTGCTTCCCATCATCTTTATTACAGAGTCACCGTATTGTCCAGCAGTTGTGCTCAACTCTATAACTATATCCACAGCCTCCTTTGTCAATAGAAGTGGTCAAAGAGGTTTAAGCAGAAGTCATGGGGTGGGACATCTTGGAAAACACACTGAAGGAGGCTCACTCTTTAAAGAAGTCAGGCCCTTTTGCCTGTCCTCCTTCTCATTGCTTAGAAGGTGATAGCTGGAGCTGCAACAGCCATAGTGTGTCCTTGAGGTAAACTTACCTATAAGCAGGATTCAAGTCTTCGATACCAGGACTAGACTGCCTACCTCTGGACTTCCTTCACACGAAAGGAAAATAAATCTTGAATTTAAGCTGCATGATTAGCGTTCTTTTTTATTGCAGCCAAACCCAATTCTGATATGAGTACCTAGCAAATACTGTCAGATAAATATGCATGGCCTATTCCTTAAGCTTTTAACTTCTAAGAACTTTTAAAAAAATATAACTTGCATTAAAACATAACTTGAATCTCTGAGCAGTTCTGGAACAGGAACTGGGTGAATGGGGTCAACACACTAGTGTGCAAACCACTGCACACTAGACGTAGACGATCCTTCTATGAAGCTGGATCTACACAGAGCAGGGCAAGTAAGAGTTCTGGAATTCCAGCTGTCACTTTTCTGTTCTACCTGAAACAACTTACTTCACCTCCCTAAGCCTGTTTTGCCATCAGTAAATCGAGTCAACACTGTAAACAGTTGCTTCATAAATATTGATTGTTGTTGTTATGATAGGGGTTGTAAGATAAACTAGGATGTTTTAGGACAATGCCATGCCTTTGCCCACCCACCTGGCTATCTCTGAGACAATGCCAGGAAACCCATGTGGGCAGTCAAATCCACCATGACAATTTTCATGAAGGACAAGAAGCTGAGTCATAAAGAGTACGCTTTGGAATGCAAGTTATAGAGACCCACGGGGTCTAGCTAAGTTTGAAGTTAGCTAGGAATGTGGCTGGGCCATGGGAACAACTGAACCCAGGACCAAACCACCCTGGATTCTTTCCCCATCTCTGTTTTGATTTCCTCCATTCTTCTCTTCCTTTCTATAACCTTGCTTCCTCTGCTTTTCTGGTTCACATGGTAGAAAAATGTGACTATAGAGAATCCTATAAGTTCACATGTTACTGATCCCACCATCTAGGAAGAAACAGTTATCTAAATCAGAGTTTCCAGGAAAAAGACTCTGATTGGCTTGGCAATACGACTACCCTGGCCTCATGAACTAAAGTATACACTGGGTGAATGGGTCCCTCTATGGAAACATGGTGAGTCCTAACATAACAATGTGGACAGAGATGGAAATGATGTCCCAAACTTGGGTGGGGAGAGAGGGGGACAGAAACTGGGCATAAAAAGAGTAGGCACTAATTACAAGAACTAAAGTCCAGTTCTTTTGGGGAGACCAGAGAATCTGAGCAAAAGCCAGTGAAAAATTACAGGTGGTGAGAAGCTAGCCCTTTGAAAAGCTGGGCCACTGAAACCAATTCAGTCAAATTTGGGATGGATAACTGGGTATAATTGAGAGACTGATCTGAATGAAGACCCCCTGGCCACTGCATCAGCAATTTAAAGAGAGACTTGAAGTAGAGTGGAAAGCTTGCAATGGACAAACATTAAGTGTGATAAACATTCAAGTATGGTTTCCGTCAAAGACCAAACGTTCGTGATGGATTGAACATAAGAAAAAAGAATGTCTCTGATCAGCCGCCTTTAACCTATTTTCTCTTTGGAAATAAAGACTATTTATAGATTTCTCATCCTCTTTCTGCAAAGGCTGCTTTGAAGATGTTGTGCAGGCTGTCTCCAGGTGGCTCTTCAGCTGCAGCTCTCATTGGGCACATCTCCTGACCCCTGGAGGGCCTCCCGGGTTCCAGAACCTTATTCCCTCCCCTCTCTAGTCGCACTAGGCACAGCTTAGCAGAATGGAGAAACCTCGGGCTCTGGGGTTGTATGGACCTGGCCTTGTATTCTGGCTTTAACCTTTGGGCCTTGGAGGCCCAAGAAAATTTTCAAAATTTCCGAGTTTCTGCTTCCTCTTCTGCAGAATAGAGATAACATCCTGCAGATTTCTGTGTGGGTTAGAGAGACCAGGGGAAGGCCTGATACCAATCCCAGTGCAAAGTAGTATCTCAGATAAATGGCATTGAGAGTTGTTGTGAATATAGTTGAAAGAGCACAATACATCAGCCTTTCAAAAGATCTGCTGCTGCTCTACTTCTTAACGTTTTCGCAAAGGTATTACTAATGCCCCATCTGTTGCTGTCTCAGGGGGAAGATGCACAAGTATCTACAGCTGACTTTCTCCAACTGGGCTGCTCATGGCTCTGACATCTGTCAAGCTTGTGAAACCCAAGAGTCCGGGGCCCCACCCCAGATCTCAGGCATGTAGGGCCCAGAACTCTGCATTTTTAACTAGTTTTCCAGCTGAGTCTCGCATTTGAACTCACGAAAACTTACGATCAATATACAATGGGTCTTTTTTTTTTTTTTAAAGATTTTATTTATTTGACAGAGAGAAACATAGCGAGAGAGTACAGCGAGAGAGGGAACACAAGCAGAGGGAACGGTAGCGGGAGAAGCAGGCTTCCCGCAGAGCGGGGAGCCCGATGCGGGGCTCGATCCCAGGACCCTGAGATCATGACCTGAGCTGAAGGCAGGCGCTTAACGACTGAGCCACCCAGGTGCCCCAATATACAATGGGTCTTAAAATTCACCGGTGACATTTTTTGAAGGCAGAGCCAAAGAGATGGGGCAGTGGTGCTATTAGCTGGTGAGCAGTGTCTTACTTACAACAGCTAGAAGGCATGGCCATTCTCCCAGCTCCTAGTACTGGTGAGAGTAATGCCCGTTCTCACAGTACCAGGAAAAGATCCTCTCCTGCCCAGGAAGGTGCCCAAATAGCCAGAAGCCCATCCTAGTTCTTCCAAATTTGTTAAAATTTCCCAAAATTTTGGAAAACTTCTGAAATCAGAAATACCTTTTTTTTTCTTAATCATGTGCAAGGTGTACACTACAACAGCAAATTCTTATCCACTAAGAAAACAAAGACCAAGGACCCACTGAAACGGAGTCCATCTCTAAGTGATAGATATAAACCTTCCTAGAAGTAGGTGACAAAGTATCACCTGACTGTACCTTCCTAAAAGGCAAAATGCCTATAGGCATCATGACTTAAGTCTGGATACTATTCAGTAAGCACAATAGTTTTTAGTATTCTGTAGAGTTCTCTTGCTTTCTGTCCTTTTTTGCATTATTTCCATTCACCAAAAAAAATACCATCTGCATTGTGGTCTAAATATCAGGAAGAACATGTCATCTGAAGGCCATTCGGAACGAGTATTCTTGTGTGTACTCAATTTCTGTGCGTACCCTTAGCATTGATCCCCATTTGCTGTAGCTCTTGCTTCTTATTAATGGGGAACAAGAAGCAACTTTCTCCTCCAGATTTCTATTGAGATGCCCTTATCCAATGAATGCAACCATACTCAACAAAAGAGGGTCTTCGTGGTCTGACATACTGGGAATTAAGGACCCTATTCTTTGAAAGAGCCAAGCCCACATCTAATGGAAATTTAAAAATCAAAATATTTCTCTTTCTGACTTGTCCATTGCTGTTTGCCAAAGTAACTCTGTAAATGATTAACCTCTACATTGTTCCCTAATGGCTGCTATAACATTCTGAGGGAGGCGCAGGACTTCTAGGATGTGCAATAGCATGAAGAGGACCCCCAGTTGGTACATTTGGTACCAAGGCAATAATACCTTGCCAGATATGATTCTACTGCTTCATAAAGTCTCTTGCGGAGTGATTCCAGAACCATTGATCTTTAGTCAACACTTCTTTGGTTTCTTCGTTGCCTTTAAAAAAGAAGAAAAAAATTAATGTTGTTAGATAGTAGGGTAGCCATGCCTACATCTTGGTAACAGGGCTCATTATGTTTAGAGTTTTTAGTCTCTCACACTATTATGAGAAGAAGACAGATTTTTTTTATCCCAGCTTTTTGTTCTCACATGTGTATATACCTGATGACAAGGGGGACCAGGTGGGTAGGATGGATAGTTCATTCAATATTCATCCATTCACCAAAAGTCACCCAGCACCCTCTCTGAGATAGGCTCTGTGCCAGGCACGAGGGTTAGGGTGGAGAAGTGAACAAGGCACAGTTTCTGCCCTTAAGGAGCTTGTGAGCTCACAGGGGACAGGCCAACTATCACAATGAAGCAAAAGTAGAGAGAGGTCAAGCTGCAATGAAGAGTAAAAGAAAGGAACAGCAAACACTACCTGGGGCAGCTCAGAGGATCAGTCAACTGATGAATACAGAACTCCAGACTCTATGGAAGGTGCTATGGAAGATCCATAGGGTTATCTTTAGTCAGAGAAGGGCATCATTATCATATTTGTTTGAGTGGCAAGGGAAGAAATAGTTGCCTGTTGCTTCTATAAGCCCTACCTCCTTGCTGGATATTATAAGAAAGTCCAGCTTACTTGGTGGAGATCTTTTCTTCCTGACATGGGAACTCATCTTCCTGTGAATCACTCCACACCCTGCAGCCACTATTTTTCATCACATATAAGCTTTTATTTCTCGCTGGGCGTTGACAAAACTATTCCCTAATCCTTAAGTAATAGAGTGGAAAATAGTTGACAAAATATGAAGAGGTTGATTTTGATTATACATACAGTCTCCTCTCTTTTAAGAATAAAATGTGTTTGAACAGGCATGAGTCATACCTTACAGGGTTGTGAAATGATCAATTGATTGATTTAGTTGGTTGTTTAATTGATTCATTTTAAAATAATAACCTTGCTGGTTCTATACACGCATATTATAAAAATTCAAGGAACACGCCAGAAGAACGATGCATTATTCACATTCCACTACCCAACAATAACCAGTGTTAATACATGTTGATCATCAATTCAGACTTCTCTCAACAGAAATGTATAATTGGTTGGAGGGATGGACAGGTTGTCAAAAATAATCTCATAAGAATAGAATTGTGTTATATTCCCTTTAAAGTAAAAACATTAAATTTGATTTTATATGAACTTAATAGAAGAGGAAAGAAACTGAAGGGAAAATAAAGAAAATGCTGAAATTCATAGAACTTTCCTCATTCTGAAGAGATGGCTCTAAAGGGTAAGAAAAAAGATCATAAGTATCATTAAGAAGAGGGCTTTTAAATTACTTATTTCAGTTTTAGACTGTATGAATTGAAGGATTTTGCTATGAGAGGTAAGTGATCAGCATACTCGTACTTCTCCCCTTTCCTCATACCATCTCCCATTTAGGGGGGTGCTTTTGTTTGCTTCGTCAAAATTTACCCATTTATATTCTATTCTGCAGCCATATTTTCCTCAGTTGTTGCTGTTTTTGTTCAATCTTAGCTTTGTGTTTAAACGAATTCAATACTTTACATTCTTTGGTTTATCTCTTGGTGAGACGGCTTTCTTCATCACAATGATATACAACCTTGATTACAGCAAGCATGTGTCTATATAACATTTACTCTGGGCCAGGCACTATTCCAAGCAGTGTGTATATATTAATTCGTTGAATCCATACAAAGAACCCAATTGAATAGTGACTATTATAATCCCTATTTTACAGAGGAGGAGACTCAGTACAAAAAGGAACTTGCCTAAATTACACAACTAGTAAGGGGCAAAGCCAGGATTCAGACCCAGGATTTAAACCCAGGCAATTTGGCTTCAGAGTCTCTGTCCTCAAAGGCTTTCTTCCAGAAGGTGTATGTGTGCTTTATTCCCTGAGCTCTGTTACAATTTAGCATGTTCTTCTTGTTGCCTTTCTACATGAATGACAATTTGGCAAGATGAGAATATTCTAGGTCACAGTTTGCTTCCTCTGTAGACATTGTCATACGATTCCCTGGCATTTGGAAGTTGATGGGAAGAAGTCTGAAGTCCCTTTGATTTTTACCCCCTTTTAGCTTTTCCTACGGAATGCCTGAAAATGTTCTTTGAGGTTTAAGAGCCTCATCATTACATGACTAACATTGCTCAGTCTGTTATCAGTTTTGCCTGGTATCCCGTGTGGTATTTCAAACTGCCAATTTGCTTCCTTCATCACTTCCAGAAATTTTTCCTGTGTTATGTTTTTCAAAACTTTTTGTTTTTCTTTTTTTATTTATTCTAAAGATTTTATTTATTTGACAGACAGAAAGAGCACAAGCAGGGGGTGGGTAGCAGGCAGAGGGAGAGGGAGAAGCAGGCTCCCCACTGAGCAGAGAGCCCGATGCGGGGCTGGATCCCAGGACCCTGGGATCATGACCTGAGCTGAGGGCAGATGCCTAACTGACTGAGCCACCCAGGCACCCCTATTATTTGTTTTTCTTGTTGGATTTTTATTAGGAATCTCAAAAGTCTTTACATTGAAGTGTCTTTGAGCTCCATGACTATTATCAATTATTGTTTCCTCTGCATTTGCTGCGATTCTCAAGTCCGCACTAGTCATTAATGTGATTTTCTTCAATGTCTACAATCTCTTTCTAGTTCTAATAGTTACTTGAAAATTTATTTTGCTCCTTTAGCTTTTCAATATCCCATTCCATCTTATTTTGTTGTTTTATCTTCTTATTTTGATCTTTTGTGGTTTTTTTAAAAAGATTTATTTACTTATTTTAGAGAGAGAGTGCACACATGCAAAAGTGCAAGCAAGGGGAGGGGCAGAGGGAGAGAATCTCAATCAGACTCCCTACTGAGCAGGGAGCCCCCTACAGGGGTTCGATCTCAGGACCCTGAGGTCATGTCCTGAGCTGAAACAAAGAGTTGGCCTCTCAACCAACTGAGCCACCCAGACGCCCCTCATCTTTTGTTTTATTTCATTTGTATTCTTAAGTTCTTACAGAGTGCAATACACTTGCAAAGAACCTGCTTGCTATTTTGATTTTGGTTTCTTCCAGACAGGATTTTTCATCTGTTTTTAACATGCATTTATTTTCCTTAGTCTATTTTTACAATGACTACACCATTTCTTTTCATCTTATTTCTGCTTAATGTGGGCAATTCTGACTGTCTATTGCTTCAAAAGGATACAATATAAGTGAATTTTCCTTGACAACCTCCCTGCCGTATAAAGAACACTTCCTTCTCCACTCTAGGCTGCAGTTTAAGGATTGGGTGTTATTTTCAAGCCCTGTTTCTATAGCCTGAAGGTTTGGGAATGAGGAAGGGGAACAGCTCGGTTGGGCCTGAGTGGAGTCCTTACTTGGAGCCCAGTTCCACTCATTTCTGAGATGGAGCTAACTATACTATCTTTTAACTGGAGCCCAGTCCATTTAACCAAGGGTGTAGTGCCCCCCACTGGGCTTTAGCTTGTGGCTGCAGCTCAACACAGTGACCCAGAAGCCCTTTCTGCCTCACACAAATCCCCAGGGCCAAGCCCTAAGGCTTCTCTCAAGAATTTTTCCTGGAATTTTCCCAGAATTGCTTACTCATCCCCTCAATTTATTACTCTTGAAGCTGGAACATACTGATGAGACTCCTCAGGATTTCATCATTTGGCTATCATTCCTCCCCATTTTATTTTTTTGGGGGGAAGTGGGACAGAGTCCAGGATTGGAAATGCAGGGCTAGGAGACACGCTCAGCTCCAAAGGCATCTTCCCTTTCTTTTTGGGGCTGCCATTTCAGGATATTCATGGCATAAAGTTTATTTGGTGCTAGTCAATCAATCTCTCTCTGTCTCTCAAAAGAGAATACCCCCACGCCCTTTCAGCAGTTACCCCCATCTGTCCCTCATGCCAGTCCCTTGGAACCACCAATCTGCCCTCTGTCTCTATGGCTCTACCTATTCTGGGCATTTCATGTAAATAGAATCATACTAGATGTGACCTTTTGTGGTTGGCTTCTTTCACTTAACATAATGTTTTCAAAGTTCATGCATATTTGTAGCATGCATCCGTACTTCCTTCCTTTTATAGACCAAAAATCCCCAAGTCTACCACATTTTGTCTGTGGCCCATTCCCTCACCTTCAAAGTCAGCATTGTAGCTACTCTCTGACTCTGCTTCTGTCACATCTCTTTCTCTTACCATAGCCAGGAATAGTTTCCTCCTTTTAAGCATTCATGAGATTAGGTTGGGAACACTTGGATAATCCAGGATAATCTCCTCATCTAAAGGTCCTTAACTTAATCACATCCACGCTGGTGTGTTCCAGTGTATTCTGTAACAGGTTACAGGGATTAGAGTGTGGACATCTGGAAGGGGTGCATTATTCTGCCTACCATAGACATGTAGACTAATACTGATAGTAGTAATAATAATGGTCAACATTTATTGAGAGATTACTATTTGCCTGGTACATCTCTAAGAATTTTCCTTAAATTTAGTCCCTACAACATTTTTTTTTAAGATTTTATTTATTTCATTTGCCAAAGAGAGAGCACAAGCAAAGGGAGGAGCAGGCAAAGGGAGAAGCAGACTCCCCGCTGAGCAGGGAGCCTGATGCAGGACTCGACCCCAGGACCCTAAGATCATGACCCTGAGCCGAAGGCAGATGCCTAAGAGACTGAGCCAGCCAAGTGTTCTACTACAATATTCTTGTGAGATAGGAACTATTTCTTTCTCCTTTATAACTAAAGAAGATGCTGAAGTACAAATGGGTAAAATGATTTATCTGAGGTCTCACAATAGATAGGTAGCCAAGTGAGAATCTTAACCCAGAAATCTAGTTCAGGAGCCTGTACAATTAAAAAGGGTCCCTCCTATTTAATAAGATTGGGAATCCCTGCCCTAAAGGATAGAGTTTTTCCTAATCAAGCTCCAGCCTTAGGTCCTTGCTTGTCCTCTCACCCCTCAGGAGTGGCTGTGCACCAGGGAGGGAGGTGATCCCATAAGGTGGGGGTCTCCAGAGCCAAGCTGGGATTGGGGTGCCACCAAGGAGAGTCAAGAGTCCTTAAAATTTTGTGAATTCTGGCATGATATATGTAATTGTCTTCATATCCAGCCACTGGCTGAGAAATATATAGTGACAAAAATTTACATTCAATATTGAAACTCGTTTAATAAACTTACATCTCTTATTGATTGATACGTTCATATATTGCAATTTGGCTCTACAATCCTTTATTCATAAACCTGAACCTTATCAAGCACTAAAAATAGGGGTTTTTTTTTTATATGTTCATGACAAACTCACTTTGAGGGCAAAATCTGACCTGAACTAACGTAAGGCTAGTAACAGTCTTTTTTTATTCCATTCATAGTGAACATTCCCATATTTCATTGCAAAGCTATTAAGGTGTTTGATTATAGGGTGCTGTCCCAGACTCTACTGGGAATGTTATTATATATAGTATATACATCCTGTTACCTGACTTCTGAAACCTGACATATGTGGCCCCAAAGGTTTAAAATACAAGCTTGGGGACCCGCAGGAGATCTATGGGCAAGAAATATTATTTGTTTAGTCTATAATCAGTTATTAGCGTACACATTAATCTACCAACACCTTGTAATAAGTTCCTTTGTCTGCCCACCAAGCTTGCTGGCCTACTTCAGAGTTTTACCTAGGGCCTTTTGTTCTAATTTAAAATGTCTGAGCTTCTAATTTAGGAACTACTACATCTCCTAGAGGCTAGTTCTCCCTTGTTTAAAGTGAATACTGTATGCCTCTAATATATTTAAAGGAAACATTTCCCTATAATGAGAAGCCAGCATGATCCAACTACAGGATAACATAGGCTGGCTTATAATCCCCGCGCGGAATTATAGAGAGGAATAAGGACTGCAGACCATTTATTACAGCAGGCTTTGAAGAGACCAACAAAAACTCAGCATTCCCCAGCCCGGGAGGCTCTTAGAGACTGCGCCTGTGGACCATGGCAGAGAGACAGAATGCTGGCTGGCTGGACAGGAGTCCTGTGCACTCATTCTGCCTCTGCCATCCATGCTGGGGATTACCCAGCATGGATCTGGGGGGTTCAGATTACCACTCTGAACCTCCATCTCCTCCTCTCTGAAAGGGTGGAGCTCTGTGATTCTAGATCTTACAATTCAAAGGATCTATCCCCCCTCCCTTTTTGGGGACAGATATAAACACAAGTTCTAACAGCATTCCAATCCTCACTTTTGACCCAGTTTAGCTTCCTTTAGAGTAAAATGCAGGTTTCACGTGAATAGAGTTTAATATTTATACCCACTCGTAAAACATGCTCTTTTATATGCATGTTGTAACTCATAATTAACCAAAGAAATCACCGTTTTTATCAAATGTTCATCTGAGGTCCGTGAGTAGACAACTCCCTCCTGCTTTTCCTGAGACTGGTTGTTGAGAAGTCAGCCCAGTCCGGAGTTGACTCCAGGGAGGAATTCATTACTTCAGTACTTAGTATGCATTGGGCACTGTGGTGGGGAGGGGAGGAAGAAGTGGACTTTGCATTTATTGGCTTGTTGGACTGTGTGGCTAGCCAGCTATGACAGCATAAAAGTTATCTCCAGAGGTTGTTGATTGGCATGTCAGTTGATTTCCACTCCTTTTTTATGTATCACAAATCATTAAGGTGTTCTATTGATGACGGGAGGCAGGAGGCTATTCTAGAGACAGGTTTAGTTTGGTTTTTGTTTGTTTGTTCCCCAAAAGAATGCTGACTTTAAACTTACGTGAGTGCAGAAAAACACTGCATTATGATCGCCTCTCCATAAAGCAATGGACACCTCTCAGGGCTTATAACACTATCCAGAAGACCCAACTGGTCATGTACCTGGCAACAAGCTTGAGCCTCTCAACAAGCCAGACATGGCAGGGCTCTGGCCTCCTTGACTCCATCCGTTCCCTGCCTAGAACCATCAGACTATACCAGTTGCCCTAGAACATGACTCTCAGGGCTAACACCAGCGCCCTCTGCTTCTACCACCCAGGCACAGAGGGCGAATCGGGCATTGGTTTCTGGCCAAAGGGCTGCTGCGTGGTTTGCCCCTTCAATCAAGCCCCTGGTGGGTGAGGCTGGCTGAGTTGTAGAAGCACATGGCTCTCTCGGCTCTCTGAATCTTGTGTTGGCTGGCAAATGGGGGCCTGAATGTGCATTTGGGATGAGTGCCTGCTGAGCAGAAGAGTCTCTGGTCAGGGCTAGAAGCTTGGATCCTCGCCACTGCCGCTGCACCAACTGTGTCTTCCCCAGGCTCTGGTTTCCCAGAGAGATGGACAGTATTACTACCTCCTGGTACCAGCCCTTTCTGCTAAAAATCAGTTACTGGGACCTGTACTAGAATTACCCATGCAGATGAGGGTCTGAGTGGTTTGAGAAATCTGACGCTTGCTGTTTGTGAAGAAACACTTTCAGCGCGCTCTCCTGGGGCTGATTCCTTGCAGCTCCTCAAGGACCTGGACTGGACAGAGGTCTGGGTCTGCCCTGTCAAAAGCTGGACTGACGGGCCTGAGTAACCAACCCTCCATTGTTACTGTCACCCAAGACTTGCAGCCTCTACCTCCCTTTCTCGTCCTCTCTCTTCCTTATTTCAAGACCATCCTCCTTCCTTCCAGTGTAGCCTGGATTCTCCTTTGTTCTCACCAGTTTCTGCCCTGCACCTAAGGCATCTGGTGGAGAACTCCATTTAACTGCAAGGTGTGGATGGCTTCAGTTCTTCCCCTGAGGAAGATCCACATTTTATGAGATGCGGCAGGGGTGGGGAGAGGACCCTGCCTAACTGTGAGGAATAAACCACAATTGGTAGCATTGGACCCTCCAAAGATGGGAGCTTTTTGCCTTGGAGCTGCCCTATCTGCAATCAAACCACAGAGACACCCCATAGTGTTCTCCTATGCATAAGATTGCCACTGGTTCATTTGCAAAGTGAGACTGCAAGCCCGGGGAGTGAAGCCTCTGGCTATACTTGCTCCAAAGTTGAGCCCACCACCAGCCCGGAACACTTTTGCCTCCCCTTTCTTCCCACAGGGTCTCCTCCAAGGCTGCACTCCCTCCCCAGCTACTCTGAGCCGGGCTCGCCCCCCTACCCCCCACCCAGGGCCAGCAGCAGTTGCTGGGAAGTCTGCTGCGTGGAGACCAGGGCAGGGTCACAAAAGTGGAGAATTATGGTGACCATCCTTAAGTACCACCCTCCAGTCGTCCCCTCACCCACCACCCCGGATGTTGAACCAAGTGGACAAGAAGGTGGCCGAGCCCCGTAATAAAGACCCAGAGGGGTTCTCATGAGCAGGTTTTAGAGAAGAATCTGTTCCCCAGGTGTCATACAGACCACATCAAGAAGGGGGAACTGTGCCTGGCTGTTGGACTGGTTTGGACAGAAGCAGAAATTTGCCCTTGTCAGGGGCTGGGACGGCCAGGCTGAACCTCCTCAACGCAGCAGTCAGCTAACACCTCCCACCACCCACAACAGGCTCAGTGATGTGGAGAGGACCAGGGTGGGATCTGTCTTTTCCTAGAGAAGCCGACTTTCTTCTCTGTCTCCGCACTGGGCTCCCAAATGCCCTGCCTGTTTGAGAAAGAGCCGGTCACTTCCTCACCCAGCGTCCCACAGGTCCACCACAGCTGAGGGCCAGGGACAAGCAGTGCCCTCCTGTGGGCTGTCGGGACCGTGGAGAAAGACTTCTCTGTGGCGTTTTGTTTTTTTTTTTTTTTTTTGACGATTTCTTTTCTGCAGGATTTTTTCCCCCTCTACCAGCCATTTTCTTTGTTAAAGGGAGTTATTCACTGTGCTGGATTTATTGGCTATATCTTAAATCTGTTTTCTGCAAAAGCATTGCTGCAGATGGCCACTCTTCCATTCTATCCTGGGGTGTAAAGAGATCTGAAACTGACAAGAGAGGGAAGAAATGTGAAATCCATGAGGGAATGGAGCAGGACGGTGCAGGACATTTCAGTCTCTGTAAGTCAGATCTTTCCCACGAAAGGACCAGCGCTCTGGCAGGGAGGATTTCTTAAATCTACGTCCCTCACAATCCTGCAGGAAATCTAATGAGTGAGGCTTTCTCTTAGGTGTAAAACATTGTTTGAATCTTCTCCCTCTCTTTACAGAACAAGTTCAGCCCATTTGTGGGAAATCCCAAGCCACAGTATATCCAGGATGCACATTTTTGGTCTCTGGAATCTCATTCTTTCATTCAGTAAATGTTTCCATGTTTGGTTGTAGATATGTGGAGAAGAATGTCATGGCTTGCCTCATGAGGTTCACAGTCTGAGGGTGACCCAACAAAAACCCATCAGATTCAAGCCATCACCACATCCAAAAAGGAACTCCAAAAATAACTGCACATCTGTCCATTTGTCTCTGTCCTCATTGGCATCACCTCAGTCAAAGCCACCGTCGTGTCTTGTTTGGACTACAATAGGGGCCTCCAGCAGTACGTCATGTTACTGTCCATCAGATATTTCATTTTCCTTTCCTGCCGTGCCCCTCCCTGCAGGAGGTACATTCGGTCTATGTTGAACTCAGGAGTGACCATATCACTTGATATGGACAATAAAATACAGGTAGAAGGGGCAGGTGACTTGTCCAGGCAGATGTTTTAAAAGAGCCAGTAGCTGGTTTGCTGTGTTCCTTTTCCGGCTATGTGACCAGCAATTTTCAAGATGGTGGCTGCTTCATCCGCCCAGATCGCAGAGTGAGAGGACAGGGAGGCGGGCTCCCAGCTGACCTTAATGGATATGCAGCATGAGTGAAAAATACGATCGTGTTGATACAAGCCACAAAGCTTTCGGGGTTGTTCATTACTGCATGGCTTTGCCTAATCTGGCTGAGACACTTCTTAAATGATTTCCTTGTTTCTATCTTGCCTACTCCAGTCCAGTCTTCAGACATCAGCCAAAATTATCTTTTAAAAACAAATAAAACTTGCTAGTCTTTCAGTGGATTTCCACAGTCCTGAGAATAAAATCTGAGCTTTCCCCCGCCACACCTGCACTCCAGCTACACTGACCTCCTTTCAGTGTTTCTAATGAGCCAAACTCCTTATCTCTGGGCCTTCCCGTGTGTTACTTTCCGCTAACTGGCACATCATTTCACCATTTTTATCATGGCAGATTGCTCTCATACTTCTGATTTCAGCGTAACTGTTACCTACTCCAAGAGATTTGCCCTGTTCATTCAATTAGAGCCAGGCGCTCCCTGTTCTTCCTGTCATTATCACCATGTTCTTTTCATTCATCATACTTGTTATGATCTTTAATCATCTATTTGCATAATTATTTACTTTTATTGTTCCTCTCTCTCCCTTGAGATATCAGCTCCATGAGGTTAGGGCCCTTGCTTGTTTTGTTCACAATGGCATATCCAACTCCTTATACAGTGCCTGGCACACAGATGGTTCTGGAATGAATGAATGAACAAAATAAATGCTTTCACAGACTCTTGATTAAAGTGGTAGCTATGGGAACCCACACAACAGAAATACATGTCAGGGATAACTTCAAAGAGGGAGATATTTTTAAGAAGGTACAGATCTGAAGCAGAGAGGACCTAAAATGGTGGAGAATGGTCTATTTCATGTTAAGGCATAAGGCTGGCTCCAATGTTAATCCAGAATTTCAAGTCACATTCAAAGGGAGCCACACTACAAATCAAAATCTCATGAAACCAGTCACCCCAAATAGACTCTCTGATAGGCACTCTGCACCTCCCACCTCTCTCCCTCACCCCCTTGCCAGCAAGGAACATATTATTCTGAAGTACTAGATGCTTCTCCCCTATTGCAATGGTGTGTTTTTTTTTCACTTGGATATCCTGTAATAAAATTTAAAAACTAATGTGCCCCCTCAACACATTTTTAAGTTAACATTTAAATTATTCATCATATTTATAAGTGCAAATTTTACGTGATTCCTTGTTTTTCTTTGAACTCATATTTTCATTCTATTTTGCCCACAGAATCTTATACTAATATAAACTTTAGTGACACAATATCAACATATTACAAATCTTGACAAATAATCATTAAGCAGAAAGTTCAAATTTTATTAAAAATGTATTTTTCTCTGGGATAGATGAAGCTTCTTTTCTCAGTCAGCTGGTGCTCCATGAATGAACATTACTTTTTGCTAGAATAAGACGGCTTCAGCAGCAAGTGTATCTCTACTTTTTCTTGTTTTCAGTATAACCGCTGAGATAACTTACATAAATACATAGATAGCCAGGCAGGGAAGGCAAATAGATATGTTTTAGAAGTCCAGCTCATTTCTTGGAAATCTTTCTGATTCTTACATCAAAAATAACGAAATTTACTATCACCAGAAATTATTTTTAATGTCGGAGGGCTGACAGCTCCGTTAGGCCCTCCTTTGATTTCACTGAAAGCAAAGAGTTGAACCCACCCAACTTGCAAAAGTTTGTGTTCCCCAGTCAGCCATCCATTTTCTGAAATGCTGAGAAGTACATCAAAAAGGCTCTGCCAAGGTTAAGCGGATGACTGTCATTTGTACATTTTACACTTTCACTTCAGGGCACCTTGTTTAACCTGAGACATACACAAAAGGTTGGGAATTACCGCTTCTTTGACTACATCTTTTTCAATATTTTTTTATTAAATGCTTTAGGATTATCACACATTTTAAATACATTTTAAAACAACTTTGGAGAGAAACCTTTAACTCACTTATTAATGGGAAGTGTCTGCCATATAAATGTCCTTGGTGTCAAACTAGTCAGCCTAAGCAAGTGTACTTTCTGCCAGAACATATCTGACTTCATTTCTTAATTCAAATAAATATGTTGAGACATATCTCTATGACAACCATCTACTACAAATAGATAATACTCCCGGCCTTACCATGAAATAAGACTCTGCTTTCATTATGCCTTATCAAAAGTCACTGGGATCTCCCTCAGCAGAGAATGTTTCTTTGGCAATATCTGGAGTGTGGAAAAGACAAGGTCCTTTAGAAAGGGACTGTTATTTCTAAGCGTCCATTTGTTTGGGACCATGGTGGTTTTCACATCCAGGGTAATGCACCATAGTATGATATGGGGTGGGTAGGAAATAAATGCTTCTCCAAAGTAGGAGAAGGAAGATGATGAAAGGGAATGTGGAAGAGAGAAACAGTCTTGTTTTCAGACCACCTCTACTCCATTTTAGAAAGGATACATACAAAATCTGAGGACTAGAAATGAGTTCCCCTAAATCTAGGCATGTCTGTGTACCTCTTAGAAAGTCTTCATGTACCCCAGATTTGAAAAACATTTGCTCTTGGGACAAGTCCACTGTGGGCTACAGACTGAATCAAAATCCTTCCTCCCATGATGCTGAGAAACCACCTAGGGTTGCCCTGTCCATCCCACTTGGGACCTGCCTCTCAACTTCCCTCCAGAATGTGAGCCGCAGCTGTAGGCGTGGGGAGTGCTCTGGTCACTGGGAGACTACTCCTCTATCTTGGAGTGGATAAAATGGGGACTATGTTTGCCTCTTGGCACCTGTATCTTCAGCTCAGTATCAACCCTAGGGGTTTTCTGATTTTATCTTCAAAGACTCAATCTAAATGAGTCAAAGCAGTTTGTTTCAGTAAATGTGAGCATTACCCAGAAACGAAGTCCAAGTGGGATACAAAATGGAACCAAGATTTTTCTTGGTAATTAACTGACTTGTAATAATGCAGTTTTGATATGCCCAACAGGTTACATAATAATGCTTAATCCTTACAATAGCCCAACAAGGAAGCTTTTGCCCTCATCTTAGACTTGTGGAAACCGAGGCTCAGCATGGTCCCATGGCCGCAAGGAGTAGACTCACTCACAAACGCTTTGCAACCATGCCACACTATCTCTGTATCCCTCACCCACCATGCCCATTGCACACGGGAAATGCAGCCCCAACAGTAAGAAGCAGCTGATCCATATTTCTTTTCTATGTTCTGGGCCCGCTACTCAGGATTATGAGTTGTGTCCCAATTAATTATAGAAACTGGATGGTGTTGAGAAATTAAAATCACATATAATCCCCAATTCTCATTTTAGCCAATAATCTCAGCCTCTTATCCTGTAAGGACTTTTTGAAGAGTTCCTTCAAAAGGTGAAAATATTTGACAGGTTCTATTTCCACCACCTTGCTTTCTCAAACCTACCCTTCAGTAGAGAGCAGAGCATACAAAAGAGAATTTGGAAGTTAAACATCGAGAAGAGAAAGAAAAAAATCCAAGGTCTTCGATTATTCCTGTATATGGGTAATCTGGCTACTGTGATGTTAGTCTTCACTTTCAAACTTTGGGTTATTCCTGATTTAAAATTGCTTCTTCAATTAAAATCTACAACCAGGGGTGCCTGGATGTCTCAGTCATTAAGTATCCAACTCTTGATTTCTGCTTAGGTCATGATCTCAGGATCTTGGGAGTCAAGCCCCACTTCGGGCTCCATGCTCAGTGGAAAGTCTGCTTGAGATCCTCTCTGTCCCTCTCCCTCTGCTCCCCCCCCAGGCCCTCCCCTCTGTGCACCCTCTCTTCCTAAAATAGATAAACGAGTCCTTAAAAAAAAAAATCCACAACCAAATGCCTTGATCACAACCATGGAGTCTAAATATCAAACTGCTAAGTATTAACTCAGCTCAGGTCACAATGAGGGACTCTAGCAGATATCTCTGGCACACACACCCTTTCCCCTCACTCTACCTCTGCCTTTAGCTGCAGCCATAAGGGACAGCCCGATAATCTCAGACTTACCTTGCTCTGTCAGTTTCCATCCCATAGATCTTTCTGCTGGGCAGCGTGGATAGGGTTTTCTGATGCCATGGGGTAGCGAGCCCACACAAGTCCAGCCCAGGAGTGGCAGGAGGCTGAAGTGTGTTAATGCCCCTGGTGCAAGTCAAGACCCATAGGAATGGAAGCCAGTGGATAAGTGCTAATTCAGCCATCCTGCAGAGGGACAATTCTGACATATGTTCACTGTTCTGGAGGTTCTGATAAAACCAAGCCTTTACTGCCCCTCCTAGTGTAACCTCAATAACAAACTCATCTATTGGCTTTTCTTCCACCCGGTCTCAGTCTCCCTGTTCCCTGGGACCATCTTCCTCATAAAAGATGTCCTCCCAAGATTCCCAGCTTCTGCTTTTGGGGGAACCCAAACTAAGATATAGAATTTCCAGATGACAGTGACAAATGGCCATTCTCATGGAAATAGCTAAAGTAAAACTTAAAATAGCAAGCGCGTCATTCCAATAAGGCAGTAATTCTTAGGGCGCCTGGGGAGCTCAGTCAGTTAAAGGGTTGCCTTCTGCTCAGGTCACAATGCCAGAGTCCTGGGTTGGAGCTCCGGGCCTGGCTCGCCCTCAGCAGGTGGTCCGCTTCTTCCTCTCCCTCTGCCGCTCCACCCGCCCTGCTCTCTTCTGCGCATGCGCGCACCCACAAGCACGCTCACGCACGCGCGTTCTCTCGCTCTTGCTCTCTCTCAAATAAATAAAATCTTTTAAAAAATAATTAGGCAGTAATTCTTGACTCACAGGTGGGAAAGTAGGAAGAGAGTGGGACATGTACCCCAGGAGAAGTATATAAGAGTAATCAAGGGGGCTTTTTAAACCACATCCTTGAAATTCTGATTTCTCTTCATGGAGCATTGCATAATTCCCTCCTGAAAGAATCACAGCCTCATCAAGTCACTATCTTGTCACCATTACTGATGAGGAAACGTGTTGTGTGGGGCAGAAAAAGAAGGTTGCAGTGGTGACAGCTTTTTAAAGACAAACTTTTTTAGATGCAATTTGGTACATTACTCAATAGTCTTAGCTATTTTTAAGTGTAGCTTAATTTAACTCTGGTCCTCTTGTCCCCGTGCTTAGATTGTTGGCGCTAAATAAAGAAAAGGCCTAAGCTTCTCTTTCTAGCATTTGTGTAGAACTTAGAAAGTCCTTATCACCTGTCCAGGCCCCTCTGCCTTTTCAAGGAATCAGAAGATGATTCTGCTGCACTGTACCTCTTCTCTGACAGCAAAAATTTGTGACCTGTTTTTTTTTTTTTTCATTTTATTCTTTAAAGAACAGCAAAAATCCCTTTCCCAGCAGCTTTCTAGTTAGAATTTGCCAACTAAGTGTAACCTGGAATTTGCATATAATTCCTTTAGCAACTCTCTAGAAACCTGCAAAATTTACAACTGTGCAAGAGTACACCATGTAAGGGAAAGGAAGAAAAAAAGGTTGCAGAGAATACTCAAGTCTCTACTCAGAATAAAACATTTTAAACAAGAAATCTAAATAAGGCCTTCTGGTATATAGATTTAAGCTGGCTTCACAGTAGCCATACGTTGCACAGCATTTGGGTTGAAAGTTAGTGATTGGAGGGAACGCTTCAAGCCTGGGAACGCGGACTGGTCACTGCAGACGTTCATGGTCGACCACAGCACTCTTTCTCACCAAATCTGGATGGGCTTGCTGCATTTTTCTGAACACAGCGCTCTTGTTGGCCGAGGTTCCTAAACTCATGAAAGGAAACCAGGAAAGGCAAATATAGACTGGCATTAAGGATACAATCATGAACAAAATAAAGCCCTTCCCTCCTAGAGCTAGCTTCTCATGGGAGAAGCACAGGATAAATCAATAAACAAATATGTATTTAATATCTGGAGCAGACTTTGACAGTTGCTTTCTAGGGTATTCTTTGCTTCTCTCTCAAATTAGCTGAGTAATGATTTTTACCTGAACACATAACCTCCCAACTAAAAGACAGTATTTCTCAGCCTCCCTCATCATGAGGTGTGGCGTGAGACTAAGTTCTGACCAATGACATAGAAGTAGATATACTTTGTGGAACTTCTAAGAAGTTTCCTTAAAAGAGAGAGGGCCCATCCTTCTTCCTCTTTTCCTCCACCCTGCTGCTGGGAAGCTGGATATGATGGCTAGAGACCCAGCAGCCATATGGAACCAGAGGATTAAAGTCACATCCTAGGCGCTAGGTCTTGAAAGGCAGGGGGGAAAAATCTTTAGTCCTCAGTAACCATGGAGACCCTGCACCAGCTCTGGACTGTCCACCTCCAGACTTCTCCTGCTTAAGAAAGAAAGAAATTTCCACTTCTTCCCAAGTTTCTATTATTCATAACTGAACCTAATCCTAACTGATAATTTCAAAATCCATATGCAAACACCCTAAGTAATATTGCGCTAGATACACACTAGTGAAATACGTGTCCAAGGAGAGGTGTAGAAGAGGTTACAGAAAAGAGGCAGACCTAACTGTTTCAACTGGAACGAACAATTAGAGATTTAAATGTTGACATTTGGCAGGAGTAAAAGTACATATTTCCTTTTGTGGTCATAGATTATACTTATATGGGGGGGCATCGTGTCTGAAAAGTTGTGGTATTTGCAGCAAGTAAATTAATGAATGGTTAAACTGCTATACAAAATTGAGGGATTGTTTTCTGTTTTAAAACAGTTTACAGAGCCGTGAATTTCCCATTTGCATCGAGTATTCCAAGGGAACATGTCTCATCTGCATTCTGGCCCTCTTTGTCTTCTTTCATCAAAGCATCAGCACCATTGAAACACCAGTGCTGCAATCCTATCCTCTTGTTTTTTAAAGCGCCAAAGCTATGCTTATTTGCATATTCATTGGCATAAATTTGAATATTAATTTCAATAGGCATCGCCTCTAAATCTAGAAAATAAATACAGCCTGCTGCAATTATACAGATAACCAATATTTAGGACACATGAGTGCCTGAAAGTTTTAAACCTTCTACATTTAATTATACTCAGATTATACTTAAACACACAAACTCACACAAACTCACATAGTTGTCGGCTTACAGGTTGTGAACTTTGCAATGAATTTATGCCCTCAGTCAGGTGTTAACAGTTTCCATGTTGGAAAAATTGGTAACCCAGTTTCAGAAATGTATTGGTCAGGAGTCCTCTACAATGACCGCAATGACCGAAAACCAACCTACAACTACTACAAATGACCGAAAACCAACCTACAACTGCTCCAACCTGTGAACACATGAGCAGCTTTCGGTACAACTGGACTGAGCGTTCAGATGATCCTTCCCTCCAACCTTCTGCTCTGCCTGACTCCCCTGGTTTCATTCTCAAGCAAATTCCCCCTGCAGGGGGAGCAAGATACCCCTGCCAGTCTCAAGCCAATGTTGTCCCTGCACCTTATGATTTCAGAAGAATAAAGACCCTCTGTCTATATAGCAGTCCCCAGAAATAAATTTTTCCTGGCCAACTTTGGTCAGGTGCCTAGACTCCCTGGTACAGCCTTAGCAGAATCACATGCAGTTAGGAAGAAATGGTTCCTAAAAGAAAATAATAGAAGCCAGCAAAAAAGGGGAGGGGAGGAGAAGGGGGAGGGGGAGGGGGAGGGGAAGAGGAAGGAGGAAGAAAGAAGGGGTGGGGTAAAGGGGGGGACGAGGAAGAAGAAGAAATGTGTATTTATGAAGGGAACATAATGATTCACTGGCTTTTGCTCAAATGAACATGAGATCAACGAGATCAACTTCTCATTGGGCTGGAAAAGCTCAGCCCCCCCTCAGCTAGTGTGGGCTCTGACTAGAAAATCCCTGAGGAGCTGGGGGCACATGCTAGTGCTTCTCAAACTTGAACATGTTTACGAATCCCCTGGCATTTTGTTAAAACACAGATTCTGACTCAGGAGGTCTGAGTTCCCAAGTTCTCTGATTTAGCCCGTTCCCGCACCACAGTGAAGAACAACGCCAGGTCCTCCATCACTACTGCAAGTCTGTTTGACCCCAACAGCATGGCTCCTTGTCTCTCTCTCTTCAGAGCTGTGTCATCCTCGCCTTGGCATGGCCATGAGTCCCATGGATAAAGCTGTCTTTACGGCTGCCACCCAGGGGTTAACGTGGTGAAGGTCCCTACCTTTTTGAATCCTCTGGAACAGGTTTACCTTCTTCTGCTGGGGCTGTAAAAGTGTCCCCAGCAGGCACACAGCCTTCTGGGTGACTGGCACCTGTTGAAGCAGATACACTGTGCTGAGCATTTAGGCCTTGTCACTGTTTGACTGCTGTTCGGTTTGCATTCTTCTAAATTATGGAGAGTTTAGGAAAACTGTACCACTGATAACATCACTTTCTGGACATGCAAAATTACTTCTTTGCATAATTTACCGCGAATGCATAAGTCTTACTCAGCACCTGGGTGTTCTTGCTCATTTAGCATGCAGGTGTATAAAAGATGTATAAGACCTTCTCTGGGATGCTCTCCAGACATAATACTCATCAGCTGCATCCCGAACAAACAAGAATTTCATTTGGGCTTTTGAACAGGACACGAGAACATGAACAACAAGTGGAACTAGGCATTATTTAGCGGAATGCTACATTTCGGCGCCTTCCTCTCTGCCCTTCTCCACACGCAGCCTGCTTCCCCTTCTCCCTCACTCCCCAATTTAGCCCACTTCCAAGACTCCACTTGCTATCTCCATGAGGGAGCTAAAGGTGAAGGAAAAACATAGCAGGATTGAAAAAAAAATCGCATCGCGGATTTTCTCCGTGTTTGATAAATGCATTCAGGTGAAAATGAACTTCAAGGATGGTCTTAAAGGGGAAGAGAAGTCCTGAAAGGTACCCATTGAAGACCAGAGAAGCCATTCGACGCCTTTGACCCAAGAGACCCCAGGAGTTTACAGGGTGATCATATTACATGTAAACTTCGCCTGGTGACGCCATCTTCTTCTCTTTTTTTTCCCTCTCTGAGTCACTGCGAGGAAGAATCTATGGAGCTTGTGGAATACCAGCTCACTCGCTTGCTGCCCCCACCGGGGGCCATCCAGTACAGGATTCCATCTGCCACTCTCTTGCAAGTGTCTCTCCAAGAGTATAGCTCACACCGCCCACAAACAGGAAAATGTCAGCCTAACCAGGTGTTTGATTGCAGGCACTTGCTTGAGGTACAGGGCTCAATTTCCTATATGGAAAATAAGCCATTCTTGGGAATCAAAAATTCATACCACATTTTGTAGAAATCTGATGGGAAACTATGTCTGGGGAAATTTCCTTGACTTAAGAAATGCAAATTCACAATTTGATTGTAATGCCAGTCCATGATCTGGTGCTACTAGCCTGCCTCTTATAAGATGAGAGGCTATAAAAACTAGCATATTAAAAATGTATCCACCAAAGTAAAATTAGTACTCAGCAAATGCTTATTTTTCTAGACTTTTATTTCTCAGATGGATTGGTATAATTTTTAGTGGTACATGTTGCCAGCCTATAATAAATATGTAAACCTATCAAAACCTGATAGAAAAACGTATCGGATAATACACTGTGAACTAGGGATCAATTCTATACTAGTCCAGCGGGATGTATCTAGTGACCTAATAGAATATTTCCAATCCTAATTTCTCTGATTCTGTAAAATCAATTTTTCTATAAACTATATTCAGTACATGAGTGTTTTACAAAACTAATCATATTGGCATAATAGGCATGTCAAGTTACGGTGTAATGGACATTCTATTGTCCTTTTATTGAAACTAATAGACTAGCGTTAAGAAGAATAAAATACTGAAAATGATAACAGTTTATGACTTTGATATTTTTTTTCTAGCCTCTTAAATTTGATGGTATAGCATATTGGCTCTCAATCTCCTTTTATGGGTATTTATTTGAGCTTGACCCTGTTAAAAATGATAAGGAAATGGCCAAGAAGAAGCATTTTCGCACTATCTGACCCTCAGCAGTGTAGCAGAGAAATAGCCAGGCTCTGGCATCTTCATCTGCGAGGTTCGCGTGTCAGCTGCTGCTGCTGGGAAGGCTCAGTGAGAGAGAAGAGTTACGACGATAGTCTCCTGCTTTGTAATGTTGACAAATTAGCCGAACTCAGCTCTTCGTTTCCAAAATACTTCTACCCAAGGAGAATGGAATGAAATTGACGTTGGTCATGCCAACCCAGGATGACCTTGGATGAAATAGATCTCTCTGTTTACCAGGCATACGGATTACAGTGGACTCATCATTCAGGAGGCCAACAGTATCATAGATTTATCTCACTAATTTGAACTTTACAGGCTTTGGAAACTAAAGCTTTTTGCTAAGTATTATTGTTGTTGTTGTCATTTAATGGGATTTGGAAGCCTTTGATACTTATCACAAGTGTGGCTGATAATCAATTCTGTGATTATATATTTAATGCTTAACTCACCCACTAGACTATACACGCTATGAAGTCAGGAACTGTATTACTGTATTCTTCCTTCTAATCTTAGAGCCCCAGTTGTGAGCACAGGTTCTTAGTAAAGGGATCAATTTGCTCGGTATCAGTTTTTACCTGTTGTTCTGTAATAATTATTTAAATACACAGTAATTTTCTCATTAAGCATGTGTTAGGTGGATGAATGAATGAACAAACACTTGGCCATATATTGGAAATACCACTGGGTTTGGAGTCAAGAGAAATTGGTTGGAGTCCTACCTCTGCTCTGTTTTGTGACTTGGGCAAGTGACTTATGCTCTCTGAGGTTAAGCTTCTTTGCTGCGAAAGAAGAAAAATTACAGATCACATATAAGGCCTATCACATTGCAACTTTTCAATAAATATTTCTTTTTCTCCTCAGGGCACTTGGGTGGCTCAGTGGGTTAAAGCCTCTGCCTTCGGCTCAGGTCATGATCTCAGGGTCCTGGGACCGAGCCCCGCGTCGGGCTCTCTGCTCAGAGGGGAGCCTGCTTCCCCCTCTCTCTCTGCCTGCCTCCCTGCCTACTAGTGATCTCTCTCTCTCTCTCTGTCAAATAAATAAGATAAAATCTTTGGGGCGCCTGGGTGGCTCAGTGGGTTAAAGCCTCTGCCTTCAGCTCAGGTCATAATCTCAAGGTCCTGGGATGGAGCCCCACATCGGGCTCTCTGCTCAGCGGGAAGCCTGCTTCCCCCCTCTCTCTGCCTGCCTCTCTGCCTACTTGTGATCTCTCTCTCTGTCAAATAAATAAATAAAATATTAAAAAAAAAGAAATCTTTTAATAAAAATCTTTAAAAAAATTTTTTTCCTTTCTTCTTTATTTCAAGCCTCACTGATACAATTTTCTGCAATGGTGAAAATGTTCTCTATCTGAGCTTCCAATATGGTGGCTGCCAGCCCCATGTGGATATTGAGCACATGAAAAGGAATTAGTGCCAGGGTGCCTGGGTGGCTTAGTGGATTAAGGGGCTGGCTGCCTTCAGCTCAGGTCATGATTTCAAGGTCCTGGGCTAAAGCACCTGCTCAGTGGGGAGCCTGCTTCTCCCTCTCCATCTGCTCCCCCTGCTGCTTATGAACATACGCGCTCTCTCTCTCCCTCAAATAAATAAATAAATAAAAACTTTAAAAAAATGAAACTAATGAAACTGAGGAACTGAATTTTAAATCTTGTAAAAGCAAATTTAAATAGCCAAATGTTGCTAGTAGCTACTATACTCGATATACAACACAGATCTAGGGGCTCTATAGGTTTCAGAAGACTCAAATGGGAGAATTAAATAAAGAATAGGTTTTAATACTGCTGTCAATAACTATTCTGGGGCCTTCAGCATCTAGAATTAATAAGTGCATTCCATTTCCTTTTATGAATCACATATTCTGAGGCTGACCAGTTTGCATTGTTTTAGTAAACTGTACATATTTCTATGTAAATTAACTTTTTTAGGACCCAGAAGAGCTTTCAAAATTATAACACACATTTGATACGAAATGACTTTACCTTCTTTTCACCCATGAGAGACAGCCCCCAAGAGAACACTCCCTATGCTAGGAGAACCATCATTTTATAACAATATTTGGCTCCCATCAAAATTATGAAGCCACCAAATGTGTTGTACTTACGAAATAATTTGAAGTCACTTGGACTTCTTTCTAACTTTGATGAGTAATATTTTAAGTAATTTTGATTGTCAATTTTTTTTAAATTGGGGCTTTAAATTTAAATTTGGGGGGAGAGGATAGATTTTATTCAATTAAATTTTCTGACTGCCGCATTAGTTCTTGAGCGGTGGCTGATCATTCACTTGAGAGTGAAGGAAAATAATGTGATAAATTTTCATTGGATTCCAGAAAAATTAAATGGAAGAATGATTCTGACACTTCACCTGGAAAGAGGACATCATTAAAAAACTCAGATGACTTTTCTCTGTAGCTACCATTTAAACTTGTAGTCAAGAGGCATTCACTCAAAACACAATAGCACATTGCACTGTGAGCTGATTTTCAAGGAATTGTGTATATATATTAATACCAGAGCTTATGATCACCAGAAGAATCATATGTGTACTGATTACAAAATACTCAGTATACTGAAACTTCAAAAAGCTGAGAGGAGCTGAAATATGCATTTCTTAAATTTGTCCAAATTAATAGTAAAACCAGATTCTTGGAAGCTAAAACAAGTTCTCTTTTCACCGCAATAGTGTCAGAAAGGACCATTACCATACCTAATTGTGCAGGCTTACACACTGCTGCTGACTGTAGTATTATAGTAACCATCATTTTGTCCCCTTTTGTTAACTTGTGAGCTTTTTTCTTTATGGATACCCAGAACTGACCTTTCAGAATGTGCCTAGATGAAAAATTCGCTTTGAGTCATTGTCACCACAAAGTTAGCTAGAAAAACAGCTCTGTTCCAAATCAGGACAAACGAAAGGTGTTGGCTTTCTATAGGCAAATCCAACTTCTCAACCGATTCACCTTAGAAGCCATTGCACCTGGTTGCCAAGGTCTTGCTGATGGACAGGCAAAGCAGAAAACACTACTGGGGAGCCCTGCACACATTCGCAGTTAATTATTATTCCAGTGGACAGTGGTTTAGGAGATTATATACATTTACAACACGATTAACTCTGTGCTCATCAAGTCCATTATTTTTTTATCAGAAATATTGCCACAAATGTGGCATAAATTTCCTGGGGACAGCGTTCAGTTCCGCCTTATTATGCAGCATAGCTTTCAGAGATAGGAGGGACTACCGCTAATCCTAATTTAATTTCAGAAGGAGAAGGGAGCTCGCTGGCTTGCTACCAACTGAATCCCATTTCTGATCTTATCCACCATTCTGACCGAGACAGGCTAGAAATACCTGTGTGAATGCTGGTACCGAAGAATAAGCCTGAATCTGGGGTAAGAGGGCAGAGACTCCGAAATTTCCTGACACTGTCAAGTCTGTGCCTGCAACAAAGGCAGCCAGGTCCTGCAGCACGGTGAACACATGGCTCTCAGCATTCGTACACCCTCAGAATCTCCTAGGAAGAGCATCAGTCCTATCTTCGAGAGCTTGCAGTTCCCAGGACCAAGCCACTGGCCTTTCAGAAGAGAACTCAGTGTTCGTAGAAGTCCCTCTCTATTAGAGGAAATAAATAAGTTGATGCCTTTTTAATCTGAGCAGATGCATAGAGTTCCTATGGGGAATTCTCACAGGGATGTTTTTACTTGAATGTTTTTCTGTAAGAGAAAAGGAAAAGCCTGGTGTCCTCCTGGATTGAAAGCACAGGCGTCTCATTAACTTGTGATGAATATATATGTATCAAATCCACATCCACTTAAAGAGGTGGAAATTACCCTCTGGGTTCATTGGACCAAGCAGGGATTCTTAGTACCTTCGGCTCTTAACAGAGCTTCAGCTACTCCATAATTGAAGAAATTCTCCAGGACCATGCACATTATTTAGCCTTTCTATTACCTGGGATCCACACCCAGAACATTGTGTGCAAACACAAATTAGATATTCTTTTGGGATTTAATTGCTGGATGTCACTTGGTGAGAATTCCCATAGCATCAAAATTATGCTTGGAGAAAAAAAAAATTATGCTTGGAGAAAAAAAAATGAAAGACAAAATGAACTGTGCTGCTTTTTTTCAGCAGCACAAAGTAATACAAAAAATAAAGCCTGTGACAAACTATTCTCTTCCTCACTGATATTTATCATCGGCATTTTCTTTCAGCTTGTTGGCTAGCCTTCATGTGAAATTTCCTGGACCAACACTGCTATAGTTTCTGCTGCTGGAAAATGTGTAAAGGTGCTGAAGCCCACAAACAAAAAAATCCTGAGTGTCTGGGTGGCTCAGTTGGTTGGTGGCTCAGTCTGCCTTCAGCTCAGGTCATGATCCTGGAGTCCCAGGATCAAGTCCCTCATCTGGCTCCCTGCTCAGCAGAGGGTCTGCTTCTCCCTCTTACCTTCCCCCTCTCATGTTCGCTCTCTCTCATTCTCTCTCTCTTTCTCAAATAAATAAATAAAGTCTTTTTAAAAATCTTTATATAGGTATGTATTTGTGAGTGTGGGCACACATGCACACATGGAAGCTATGAATACCTCACACAACCTTGTTAAGTGAAAATAACGAAGTGTCTGAAATTAAAGCTGCCAATGTGTCCCTCCATGACTTGGGAAAACTTTACAAAATTGTCTGAGCTCTCATCAAGAAAGATAAGCATTCAAGAAGGGGTTTAAAAGAAAATTTTAAGATAATAAAGGAGATTTTGCTATGCACTAGATTTTTAAACATAATATAAAACTGCAGTAAAAACGTGTGATGCCAAACCCAAGAATAAATGACGAGAGCAAGGGAACATAATCATGGACCAAAAGCCTGCTCACGTGTGGGCCAGGGTGTAATGTATTTCCTGATAGCACTGGCATTGTGGGATAGAGGGGTAAGAGTCATAAACTTAAAATCAGACACAGTCAAAACTGGATTTGAATGCCAGGTCTACCATTGTCTTGCTGGGTGTTTTTGAGCCAGTTCATACTCTTACTAAATATGAATCATCTAAATCTAACAGAGGTAATGATGTATCTCTTGAAAGAACTGAAGATTTAAGAAGCAAATGACCCATTATATGTATCCATGTAGGCTCTTAGTTACAGAGACATACTCTGGTTAATTTGGGCTGAATAGGAATTTATTCAAGGCTATTGTGTTGCTTACAAAATTCCCGAGAAGGTTAGAGAACCAGGCTTGGGAAAAGGAGGGACCAAAAAAGACAGGGCTACAGGCAGAGGAACAGAAATCCATGCAGCAGAGAACATGCGAAGACTCCCAGCCCCACCACTGATCACTTGGCTGCTTACCGCTAGCGCTGCCCCATTTACTCCTGCAAAGGAGGAACTGTAGGCATCACCCATTACCCATGGCCTTTGCTTGCTCCACCTCCTGTGAATCAACAGATCCAGTTGTGAAACTTGAATGGATTCACTCATTGGTTGAGCCTCGATCACATGCTCCTAACCAAAGTGCAGAGGAAGCCGGGAAAATAAGTTCTCGGCCTTGTCAAGTCTTATAGTCAAGGCAAGCTCCTTGCCTTGGTCAAGGTTCCTAAGATGGAGAATTCACAAACAGAGGAACTTCAGGCCCTGAGCGATCTAGAAGATGCACAAGTCCATTACAAAATATATCAAAGCTCCTGACATATAACAGATATCCAACAAATGGTGACTGTGAATATTTTCACACGTCAGTGGGAGAAAGGAACAACCCATTATTCAACAAATGGTGCTGAGGCCATTAGTTATTTGGAAGAAAAAAATCTACAATTCACCAAAATAAACTCCAATTGGATTAAAGATTTTTTAGAGAAATCAGTCTGTCAAAAAATCACATGTCACACTGTATCCATCGATACAGCCTTTAGACCCATCTAGAAAGGAGGCTCATTTGAGTGCCGTAGGTTTTCTAATGGTGCTTCCTCCAGTTCTGGAAACCCAGGAGAGGCTTACGTCCTTAACCACTTAGAACCAGATCCATATGCCCTGCTCCTAATTCTGCACTTGACCCCCCATTAGAAACACTTCTTTTTCATTTGCTGGAAACAAAATGTTAAAATAACTTCTCCTGTCTTAACTTCCACAAGACTTTCTTAGGACTATTCAACCAGCATTGTAGACAACATTACCAAGAGTGTTCTAGTGTTTGGAGCCTACGTTTCCACAGAATTGTAGGTTCCAGGTAGGTGAGGACCTTGTTTTATGCATCTTTGTGTCCTCCTCTGCCTGCCTTTGAACGCTTTGAATAGAAGAGCCTATCAATTCATCACTGAAGAAGAAAACTGCGTTGCCAGTTATCTGTTTTGAAATGTCTGCTAATGGTTTCAGTTTTGAGCACTAACTCAGATAAAGTAATCTCTTTGTTCCTCGATTTCCTTTCCTTTAGAAGAGCAAGTACACTTAACATTGTTTACTCCTCTTTAACCTCACATAACATCAAATATTGATCATTCTAGATTTGATAAAATGACTCATAGGTGACAACTCTTAAATTCACAGATGGATAGCTTTCCAGAATGCATACTCCTCTTTTTCCTCTCTTATCTATAATCCTTACTGTTCCCTATTTTTGTCTCCCACTCCTATATCTAATTCTGAAAGGCTAGTCAAAGATGAGTGACACTGGTCAGAAATTTTTCTTTTCAACCTGTATTTCTTGTTGGTTACATTTTTCTTCTTAATTTACTGCTTTTCATTATTGTTAGAATAGATATGTGATCTGAAACATTAATTTCCTCATGACTGAAGTGATTCTTGCTTTTCCTCTGGCTTTCTAAAAGATTCTGATAGTATTTAAGTTGAGAGATCACTTTGAGACCCTTGAATGCAAATAACTATAAATATATATATATTACTATTGCTACTATTGCAAAAAAAAAAAAGGGGGAACTCTATTTCTTACATATACAATATTTTCATTTTTAAATGTTAGGACCAAAAACATTGTTAATCATGATACATCCCTACATAACACATGAATAAGGATTCACTGTCTCTGAGACATTCTACTCAGCTCCAGACATGAAAAAGGCCAGTTGCTACCCTCTCTGATTCATCTCTGAGAATGAAAAGAACCAAAGTCAGTTCCCTTTAGTATAAACTCTCTTTCATATTTTATTTGCTAATGTACAGCTAATTTCTAAATTAAGAACAGGCTTACAAGAAAGGTTAGGAACTTCTTCACTCCAATCCATTAGTAAGTCTGATTTTGATTGAAATTTTAAATAACTTTTGATAATTAATGCCTCTCAGCTTTTGGATTTCAAATAAGATGAAAGAATCTGTTTTCTTTCTGATTTAGAGTTACAGTAGATTTAGCCCAGTCAAAAGATACCAGAGTTCCTCCCAATGAAATACTTTGGGGAATTCCCTCCTTCTCACAAGGTTAACATATGGATCATACACTAATGTTACCAAAGTTTAAATGATCAAAAAGTGTTGAACTATATGATTAGGTCAAAGGTCATGAACTTTTTCTGTAAAGATCCAGATAGTTTATACTCTTAAGCTTTACCTCTCAAATCTGCCATTGTACTACAAAAGCAGCCACAGACAATGCATAAATGACTGAAGGTTGCTATGTTCTAATAAAATTTTATTTATAAACACTAAAATTTAAATTTCATATAAATTTCATGTGACATGAAATATTATTTTTCTTTTGATTTTTTTTCAAGATGTAAATGTCATTCTTAATTCACAGGTAATATAAAAATAGGTATCTGGCCATATCTAACCAGCAGGCCACACTTTGTTGACTCTCACTTTAAGTAAATTGGGGGTGAATTTCTTGAGAAGTTTTCTTGAGAAGCTATTTATTACCAACTAGCCTGTAATACTGAAGTCCAAGCTTTGCCATTCTTCCCTAATGCAAGACCAAATTCTTTCAATTTATGCTATGCAATCATTAAAATGAAGGGTATGGATTTAAATGTACTGATATTGAATGCCCCCCAAGGCTCATGTATAGAGTAGGCTTACATTTGTGTTTAAAAAGGAAAACTATAGGGCACCTGGGTGGCTCAGTTGGCTATGCATCAGACTCTTGATTTCAGCTCAGGTCATGAACTCAGGGTCATGAGATCAAGCCCCACATTGGTCTCTATGTTGGGCATAGAGATTGCTTAGGATTCTCTCTCTCCCTCTCCATCTCCCTCTGCCCCTCCCCGCCCTGCAGCTCATGTGTACATGCACATACTCTCTCTCTCTCTTTTTCACACACCCACACACACACAATAGTAAACAAATAAATAAGATAAAAAGTAAAACAATAAAAATATATATTCTTCTCTATGCAAAGAATAGAAGTTGCCTCCATAGAATTAGAGGACAAAGAGGGACAAGAGTGAGCAGGTGACTTAATTTTTACTCTATGCCATTTTGAAACTTTTGGCCTTTGTATCACTTAAACGAACCCATGCTTAAAATAATAAATTAATTTTTTAAATTTAAAGATGCTGAAAGGAAAGACTAGAAGGATCCTGAAGTCAGTAACTAATATTCTCCAAATTAAAGGCAGGGGCCCAGAGCAAGAGTACAAATGAAGGTCCTGGTCCAAATGGTTCAAATTCACATTCTCTTAAATCCCATTTTGCTGTCTCTTGTCATTTGTTTTGCATTCCAGCTTTGCATCGTCTGTTAATCTGGAGATTTGAATTTCTGTCATTTTACTCCTTGCAATCTGTAGTTGAACTGATGGAGATTCAGTAATTCCCAGAGCTCCTTTCATCAGCTAGAGTCCCTCTATAAAATATGCACAGGAAGAAAAGGGAGGAAGGAAGGAAGGAAGGAAGGAAGGAAGGGAGGGAGGGAGGGAGGGAGGGAGGGAGGGAGGGAGAGAGGGAGGGGAGAGGAAGGAAGGAAAGAAGAGGGAAGAGAGGAAGGAAGGAAGGAGGGAGGGGAGATGAGAAGAGGAGGGAGGAAGGAGGGGTGGAGGAAGAAGGAGGGAAGAAAGAGAGACTATGTAACAGAAACTCTATGTAGGTCCACAAAGCCTAAAGCAGTTACTATCTGAGCCTTTACAGACAAGTTTGCCAACCTTCCCTGGGGGAAAATAATACCTTAAAAGTCCAGGCCCTGAAAGAGATGGGGAGCCAGAAGAGAGTGTCTCACTTTGTTATTTGCACAATAAAGCTGCAGAACAAACCTTCCCAAAACTCCTTGGCTGAAAATAACAGTACTATAGTTTATGCACCTGTGGGTGGGCTGGGCTGGCTGGAGCCCTTCTGCCCATCTCAGCTAGCCTCACTCAGGGATCTGCGGGTGGGTCGAAGGAGCCACCATAGGTGAGGCGAGGCCAGCCCCATCTGCTCTACACCACAGGTCTGAAGCCCGCATCTCTACCACTGCCTCTCACTCTCCTTAGGCCACTGGGCTAGCCAAGACATGCTCTTCTCTGGGCAGGGACATGGGCTAAAAGAGCACAGACATGTGCGGCAGCTCTTAGGGGCCTATTGGAACTAACAAGCTGTCATTGACTTCCCCCGAGGGACCCTGGGCAAAGCAAGCCACGTGGCCCAGCCCAAGGTAAAGCAGCAGGGAGATACCCTTCTCCCCACCAGGGGCTGCCTAGTCACAGGGCAAGGATAGGAATAAGAGAGGATGGGGAACCAGGGCCAAGAATGCAACCTGAAATTCAGTTCAATACTTAGCATCAACATATGCCAGGCACTCTTGTAGGTGCTGGGGATATATGGGCAAAAAAACCTAACAACCATCCCTGCTAGGAGACTTTGATTCTAGTGGGATGTGAAAGGGATTTAATGTTCAATTCGGCCAACCTCTTGTTCATGTTGTTCTGTTTCACTGGGGGATGAGTTCAATGGCTTGTTTGCTCTGGAAGATGGGAATCATCTAGACTTGACCAGATCTATGTCCCCCTGTGCCCAGTACTAGGCTTCAGTCAACATAAGTGCTCAATAAAAAGGGAGGGAGGGAGAGAGGAAGTGAATGAAGCATTTTCTATCTCTCTTTTCTGGGCATCACTGAATCTCCCCCAATTCATCTACATACAGATTGGAACGAGCGAAATGACAGAAATTCAGATCTCCCGATTAGCAGATGATGCAAAGCTGGGACACAGAACAAATGACAAACGACAGTGAAACTGGATTTAAGAAAATTGGAATCATTTCAGTGAGAAAGCCCACAGATAGCACATGCTGCTCAGTATAAAAAAATGGGTCACCTCTCCCAGACCAATTACTATGCAGCCTAAGACCCCAGGGATAGAAGCAGAGCCCTTGTTGTACAGGCTGGTCAGGGAAGGATTTGGGTGGATTCGTGGAGACCCCAGTGCTGTTATGCGGCATCCATGTGCTGACAAATGGGGGGGGCGTGCCCACAACAGGATGGCAGACCCAAGCTCAAGAAAATGTATTACGCTCAGTAGGGTTCTTGACCTTGACCTTCCCTGGGTAGACCAAAAATGGCCCCATCACACAGCAGAGAGGACTTGGCTGGCCGGTGACACACCGTTGTGCCACCTGGAAGCAAGAGTCTGCCGAGGATCAGGACCCACCATGCAGAGGCAGCCCTGGGGGGTTGCCATCACTCTGAACAGGAAGCCAGAGGCCTTCACTCCAGCCCAGATGGGCTTCCTGAGAAAGGCTCCCTGATCTTAGTTTCTTCATCTGAGAAATAGGCATTATCCTAATTGCCCTATTTACAGTAATCACAGGATTTTAATGAGATTGGAAGAAATAGCAAGTATAAAAATAAACCAAAATAAGGCCAACTCAGGGAAGACAAGGAGGATTTGGTCTTGTCTTGAGCAAGCCATTGATATTCTGTGTTTAAGGAGGGGATGGAATGCATGGGGTACAGAAAACTTCAGAACCACAAATAAGATTGTTTTCAAAGTTGAAAGTCATGTGTCATCTGGGGGGAAAAATAACGGTGAGGAATGATTTTTGGAAGTTTGAAGAGTAAAATTTTCAGAAGCCCAACTCCTCTCACAGGAAATAAATATGGGAAATAAATTGCTGTTGACCATGATTGAAGCAGAATGTGAAGGACTCCAAAATACCCCTTTTTAATAAAAGAGAATAGAGGGATTAAGATAAGGGGGGGCGGGGAAGGCAAAATGAGTGGCAGAGGGCAAAGAGGCCATATATTAATTTTAAAAAGACAAACCTGTTCTTTTCCTCAAATGGTTGTGATCTTCGACATTGGGTGGGCACAGTCAGGCTGATCCACCGCCCAGTAATTCCCTTTCCCTTCTAACCTATTAGTGGTGTCTGCACAGGCACCTGTCTTTGGAAGGGCTCAGTGGGCTCTCCTCTGATTGGGCTGCAGCTCTTCATGAGCCATCACTATCTCCCCTTTTATTTCAAGCCTGCCTCTTCCTCTCCCTGACCTGTGGGACACGAGGAGGAGGAGGGATGGGGTGTCCGAGTCATGTGGAAACAACTTCATACATCCACTGGGCTGAAGGCGATAACAACAAAATTTATGCAATCCATGAAAGCAAAAAATTGGGTAGTAAAAACGGATGAATCATTTCTCTTTATAAAGCAAATTCTCACCAACTGCTCCCCAGATCATAACGTCCGGGGAGCATCGCTCTTCACCTGGACGCACCCGCCCCCCCTAAAAATGAAGCGCTTGGCCACCTCCGAGATTTATGCAAACACGGGCAGGATTTATGCATCTGGGTGATACATCAAAGATCAGAAGGTGTCTCTGGGCATGAGTTACAAGGCCTCTAAATGCAATGACTCTTTTACAGGGTTTGAGATTGTGGCGATTTTCCGTAAATCCTGCCCGAGTCATACATTAGGCCAAGAACAATTAACATTAATTAAACAATCCCCATAGAAAGGTTGCTGTGCGGACACACAGATAACCTCTAAATGCACTCAGCCTTCTCCTGGTCTTGATGATGTTCCCGGAGGGAGTGGGGGTGGGGAGGCCGCGGGCTCCTGCGGCTGCGCGGGGGCTACTGCGCGCATGCGCTTACCACCCTTGGCTCGACCCCGCCTTGCATTGCGCCTTGCGCTCAGCCCCCTGGCGATCTTTTGAAGTGGTTCTGGCTCAGTAGGTATGCGGTGGGGCCCAAGAGTCCGCATTCCCAACAAGTTCCCTGGTGGTATCAAGGCTGCTCATCCCCAGACCACACTTTGAGAAGCGACGTTGTGCCGGAGTTCTCAAAAAGGACCCAAGCGGGGTGGCCCGGGTTCCAGACGGTGAGAACAGCCCAGACCATATCCAGTGCATTGCTTGTGTGCTGGCTTGTATACCCTGCTTCTCTAACGCCCAGGAGGCTACACACAGTGAGAAATAAGCAAGCAATGTACCATGTAGGCGCCAGAGTTAACCTCAAAGTCATTGCAGATCCTGGAAGCCTAATTCTTTATTGAAAGGAGCAGAGTTAAAAACCAGCTTCTGAGAGAGTAGAGTCCGGGAAGATCCCCATCCCAGGTGCTCTGTATTTTGCAACTGCTCGGTAGAGGGAAAGCCAAGGCCCATCATCATGAGGGGTTTTGAGGGGCGGCTTTTTCAGAGATGGAAGGGTCAGGAACCAGAATTTGAGCCTTTCAATGGAGCTGAGAACTCCCCTCCCAGGGCACAGCCTCAGTGTTCTGTCTTGACCCCGGGGGCACAAGGAAGGAACTGGATTTAAAGGCCGGCTGGCATGTGGCCTATAATGAGGGCCTGGGTGAGGAGGGAGTGCAGTAGAGGCAGGTAGTGAGTGTGTGTGTGTGGAGAGAAGGGGCAGGAAGAAGGAGTGATGGGCACAACTGGGAATGAGCAAAGGCCAAACATTTTTTTTTACAGATAGCCCCAGGAGGGCACCTGGGTGGCTGAGTCAGTTAACTGTCCCACCCTTTGGGCTCAGGTCACCATCTTAGAGTCGAGATAGAGCCCCGCGTTGGGCTCCACCCTGGGTGTAGAGCCTACTTAAGACTGTCTCTTCCTCTCCCTATGCCCCTGCCACACCCCTCTTAAGAATTTTTTTAAACTTTGAAAACGTAACTAAAAATAGCCCTAGAAGTTTTGGCAGGAACTGACTGACTGGAGCGGGAATAATAGAGAAGAGCACCAAGCGGGCAGCCGCAGGAGGAAAGAGCACCCCCTCAGGGCTGGGGCAGAGAAGTTAGAGAAAATAGTACAGAGACCAGAAGAGAGAAGTTTGGAAGCTCTCAGGGCCCCTCTCTGGGAGCAGATGTGAGGTTTGTAGCCGCCCTATAAAACCGTAGGCCAACTGGTCATAAAATTATATTATGATATTGTAATGATGTGGCTGCAGAAAGCATCAGTAACAATGTTGCCTGTGGACAGTTTCCATTTTAATTCAGTAATGATGTGATTGAAATTAGAAGTGTGCCACGAGGCCACTGAAAGGGTGTACTTTTCTTAAAGTAACCCTGTAGCAAATTCCTGATCCCCAGTAAACTCCAGCAGGAGAAAACTGGGCAAGGAAAAGGGGAATGCTCACTTGGGTGGGTCAGCTCTCAGAACCGGAAGTCATGGGAGAAGAGAGACATGAGGGAGAGACCCAGGGTGCCTCCCTCACACAGGTCGTTCTGGGGATTCCTCAGAGACCAGAATCTTTGGAACAAGAGATTTGTCCTTGAGTCTGTGGCCCTTTCCTTTTTCTGCTCTCTCTGACACCCTTCCTCAGTAACATTTTCAGTGCAACTCATGCCGAGTCAGCTATTTATAGAGCAAGAACAATTTTACCACAGGGTGTGGTGTTTAATTTGAAGAGAAGTCAAAGAGTGAGGGGCAGATGGCTGAGCAGGCAGTGCCTCTCAATGACCTTGACGGGGGCACCCAAGCCCACTGCCTCATACTGAGTTCTGCAGATCCAGGAATGTCATCTGACAAATGAATCCTGAATTGATCAAGCTCTAGGGGGAATGGGATAAATTGATAAGCCAGGTGCCTGCTTATTAATTTCTAATGGATCTATGGGGTGGCTTGTGAAATGAGACCAGTTGCCAGATCAGATGATTCTTTCTGGAAGAAAGAGTTCTCAATTCAAGAGACTCAATTATATATTACAAGATCTATTAAATTTGGAGGATTGCAAATCTTAAAGTGTAAAAGAAAAGAAAGCAATTCTCAAAACACTTCTTCCTCAAACCGTACTGAAAAAAAGACCAAAGTCTTATTTACCCTACTCTACTGTCCCATAAATTTAGGAGACCATTTTCCCAATGCATCTTTTCTTTAACTGGTTATTGTATTGGTTTCCTAGATCTGCCATTATAGGATACCACAGACTTCATGGTACCAACAGAAATTTATTGTCTCAAAGTTGTGGAAGGTAGAAGTCAGAAGTCAAGGTGTTTACAGGATCATGCTTTCTCTGAAAGCTGTAGGGGAATTCTTCCTTGCCTCCTTCTGGCTGCTTTCTGCTGGCTTTCTGGCAAACTTCAAGGTCCCTTGGCAGGTGGCTGCATCAGTCTGATCTTTGCCTCTATCTGCACGTGGCATTTTCCCTGTGTGCCTGTCTCTGTGCCTCTTCTCTTCAAGTACACCTGTTGTATTGGATTATAAGCCCACCCCACTCCAGTATCTACAGCCACCCTAAAACCAAATAAGGTCACACTCTGAGGTGCTGGGGATTAAGACTTCAACATATCTTTTTCAGGGGACATAATTCAACTCATAATAGTTATGCTCAAGGCTGGTTCAATTAGGTATTACACATTAATTCACATCTGATGCTAGCTACCTTGCAGGCAGGTGTTGAAGTGACTTAACGATGGGGTCAGGCCAGTCCCTGCCCTCAAGGATCCCACAGTCTATAAGAGGAAGTGGATATATGAGAAATTTACTTGGCATTCTCCCCCTACCTGCAAAAGAAAGTTGAAAATATATAGATGCTGAGGTTCATATCCTTGACCTCTGGAAATGAGGCACAGCAAATATTTGAGTAGTTCCCCATATATGATGGTAAATTTTCTTATCAACTTGACTAGGCCTCAGGGTACCT